>CM036598.1:6512500-7072500 GCA_020745705.1 Hemiprocne comata
TGGAGGCTTCCAGCATTAACAATAGCAGTAGCAGTTCCAAGAGTGTCAACAATAGTATTGCAAGCAGTAACAGCTCCACAATGGGTACCTCAGCTGTAACAACCTCTCTACCTCACATAGGGGATCTGACAACATTAGGCAACTTTTCAGTCATAAATAGTAATGTAATAATTGAAAACCTTCAGAGTACTAAAGTGGCAGTAGCACAGTTCTCCCAGGAAGCAAGATGTAACGGTGCATCGAACAGCAAGCTTGCTGTCCCTGCCCTGATGGAGCAATTGTTGGCGTTACAGCAGCAGCAGATCCATCAGTTGCAACTGATTGAACAAATTCGTCACCAAATATTATTGTTGGCTTCCCAAAATACAGACATGCCAACATCTTCTAGCCCTTCTCAAGGTACTTTACGAACATCTGCCAACCCCTTGTCCACACTAAGTTCCCATTTATCCCAGCAGCTGGCTGCAGCAGCTGGATTAGCACAAAGCCTTGCTAGTCAATCTGCCAGCATCAGTGGTGTGAAACAGCTACCCCCTATACAGCTACCTCAGAACAACCCTGGCAACACTCTAATTCCATCCAGTAGTGGCTCTTCTCCAAATATTAACATATTGGCAGCAGCAGTTACAACACCATCCTCAGAAAAAGTGGCTTCAAGTATTGGTGGCTCACAGCTGAGCAACCCACCAGTGTCAGCATCATCTTCACCAGCTTTTGCAATAAGCAGTTTATTAAGTTCTGCATCTAACCCACTTCTACCTCAGCCCACCCCTAGTAACTCTGTTTTCTCCAGCCCCTTGTCCAATATTGGAACACCTGCAGAGGATTTAAACTCCCTGACTGCCTTGGCACAGCAAAGAAAAAGCAAACCACCAAACGTAACTGCTTTTGAAGCAAAAAGTAATTCAGATGAGGCATTCTTTAAGCATAAATGCAGGTTCTGTGCTAAAGTGTTTGGGAGTGACAGTGCCTTGCAGATTCATTTACGTTCTCACACTGGCGAGAGGCCATTTAAATGCAACATATGTGGAAACAGGTTCTCCACAAAGGGAAACTTAAAGGTTCACTTTCAGCGTCATAAAGAAAAATACCCTCATATTCAAATGAATCCATACCCGGTGCCAGAGCATTTGGACAATATTCCTACAAGCACAGGTATTCCTTATGGGATGTCTATACCGCCAGAGAAACCTGTCACGAGCTGGCTGGACAGCAAGCCAGTCCTCTCCACCCTGACAACTTCTGTTGGCCTGCCACTCCCACCAACGATTCCAAGCTTGACCCCATTCATCAAAACTGAGGAGCCTCAGCCGATTCCCATTAGCCATCCTTCCGCTAGCCCTCCCTGCTCTGTCAAGAGTGACTTGGGAACAGCTGATACAATGTCAAAAATTTCCAATGGACTTTCTGATGAGGTAGAGGTTGGTGCTTTGCCTACCTCAAATGGCAAAATGGAAGAAAATCCTCAAAACACAAACACTGTCACTAACACAAGCAGCTCCGTGAGCTCTCCGGCAGCTGACTCGGGCTCCAGCAGTGTCGCCACTTTTACAAATCCACTGATGCCTCTAATGTCAGAGCAATTTAAGGCAAAGTTTCCATTTGGAGGACTATTGGATTCAACGCCAGCATCTGAAACGTCAAAATTACAGCAACTGGTAGAAAACATTGACAAAAAGGCAACCGATCCTAACGAGTGTATCATTTGCCACCGAGTTCTCAGTTGCCAGAGTGCACTGAAAATGCATTATCGCACACATACCGGTGAGAGGCCATTTAAATGTAAAATCTGTGGTCGCGCTTTCACTACTAAAGGCAACTTAAAGACTCATTACAGTGTCCACCGTGCTATGCCCCCGCTGAGAGTACAACATTCATGCCCCATCTGCCAGAAGAAATTCACCAATGCTGTTGTGCTACAGCAGCATATCCGAATGCACATGGGAGGGCAGATCCCCAACACCCCAGTGACAGAAAACTACCCTGAGTCAATGGAATCAGATACGGGATCTTTTGATGATAAGAATTTTGATGATATAGACAACTTCTCAGATGAGAACATGGAAGACTGTCCTGACAGCAGCGTGCCAGATACACCTAAATCTGCAGATGCATCACAAGACAGCTTGTCTTCTTCCCCTCTGCCCCTGGAAATGTCAAGTATTGCTGCTTTGGAAAATCAGATGAAGATGATCAATGCAGGACTTGCTGAACAACTTCAGGCAAGCTTAAAGTCTGTTGAAAATGGGTCAGTGGAAGGGGATGTTTTGACTAACGATTCATCATCCGTTGGTGGCGATATGGAAAGCCAAAGTGCTGGAAGCCCTGCTGTCTCAGAGTCTACCTCTTCCATGCAGGCCTTGTCCCCATCCAACAGCACTAATGATTACCACAAGTCACCAAGTATCGAAGAGAAACCAGTAAGAGCTTTACCAAGTGAGTTTGCCAACGGTTTGTCTCCAACCCCTGCTAACAGTGGTGCTTTGGACTTGACCTCTAGTAACACTGATAAAATTATTAAAGAAGAGTCTCTGAGTATGCTCTTTCCTTTCAGAGATAGAGGTAAATTTAAAAACACCGCATGTGACATTTGTGGCAAAACATTTGCTTGTCAGAGTGCCTTGGACATTCATTACAGAAGTCATACCAAAGAGAGACCATTTATTTGCACAGTTTGCAATCGTGGCTTTTCCACAAAGGGTAATTTGAAGCAGCATATGTTGACACATCAAATGCGAGATCTACCATCACAACTTTTTGAGCCCAATTCCAGTATCGGCCCTAATCAGAACTCTTCGGTTATGCCTGCTAATTCACTGTCATCGCTCATAAAGACTGAGGCTAACGGCTTTGTGCATAGCTCTCTTCAGGACAGCAAAGAAGCACCCTCTGGTCTAGTTGCTTCGGGGCCACTGTCCTCCTCTGCCACGTCCCCTGTCCTGCTCCCTGCTCTCCCCAGAAGAACCCCCAAACAGCACTACTGCAACACGTGTGGGAAAACATTTTCTTCCTCCAGTGCTCTGCAGATCCATGAAAGGACACACACTGGTGAGAAGCCTTTTGCCTGCACTATATGTGGAAGAGCATTCACAACAAAAGGCAATCTGAAGGTATTTTTTTTCCTCTTGCTGTTTTTAGGTTTCAGTTTCTCCTTGCTGGGGGTTTTTAATTTTTTTACATACGTTGATGTTGCAAGCAGTGATACCTTGAGTATCTCTAGTGTGACAAATAGTGTGATTAGTCAGCTCTGGTAGACCTAGATGGCCTCTTGTTGAGTGCTGGTGTTGGCAAACGGTCCGAAGCATGAGCTGTTTTTGATGTGTAATTAAAATTCATCTGCCAGCGAAGACTGTCTTTGTAGAGTGTGAAACAGAACAGCCAAATTATGGTAAGGAGTATTAATTAACAGAGTAATGTGCTTTGTAACTCACACACCTCTTTAAGAAGTGAAAGGCTCTTGAATGTGTGTTTTTTCATAACTATTGTGTAAGATGATGAGAGTTTAAAGAAACTATTAACGTAATTCTGGAACTAATGGGCATTACTATAATTGATTATATAACTAACATTTCCTACTGATATGTGTTTGAAAAAGCAAATATACTTAAGTTTTAGAACACCAGTTGAGCACTTTACTGTGTACATTTTTCTGTTGACAGAGTATTTCTCTAGAGGTTGCTGCCAGTAATGTGAGATGAATAATTACTTTCAGGTTATTCTGTCTATACACAAGGCTCTCCAATGAGCAATCAGTAGAGGATACTTTCTGCCTGTCTGAAAAGGACGTTGATAGGGTAAAGGGTGTCAAATACAATACTTCCTATTGCAATGAAAGTGGACATAGCAATTCTAGCCCTGAAAGCAGCTATCTGCAATTGATGGAATAACGTGAAGTCATTATAAACTAAATACATGTAATAAAAAAAAAAAAAGAGTAACAAGCAATGCATCGTTCAGCAGGAAAACAGGGTGTCTGAGTAATGGTGACGGGCTAATCCAGAAGAAAGTTATTATTCCAGATGGGAAATGGAGCCCTGCATCCACTGCCTTTTAGTGCCATTCATTATGTAACAAGGCTGGACATGTTCATGGACTGCTGCCTTCTCAGTGATCAAAATAAGTTTGAATTGCCTGTCAAACACTATTCTTTTTTTTTTTTTCTTCCTTCCTTTCTCTCTTTTCAGGTTCACATGGGCACTCACATGTGGAACAGTACCCCTGCAAGACGAGGCAGACGGCTTTCTGTAGATGGCCCCATGGCATTTCTAGGAGGCAATCCTGTAAAGTTCCCAGAAATGTTTCAGAAGGATTTGGCTGCCCGGTCAGGGAATGGAGACCCCTCCAGCTTCTGGAACCAGTACGCAGCAGCACTCTCCAATGGCTTGGCCATGAAGACCAACGAGATCTCTGTCATCCAGAACGGCGGCATCCCTCCAGCGCCAGGGGGCCTTGGCAATGGTGGCAGCTCTCCCATCAGCGGCTTGACGGGAAGCCTGGAGAAGCTCCAGAATTCAGAACCCAATGCACCTCTAGCTGGTCTGGAGAAAATGGCAAGCAATGAAAATGGGACAAACTTCCGTTTTACTCGTTTTGTGGAAGACAACAAAGAAATTGTAACAAATTAGAAAAAACTCCGTAAATAACATTCCTGCAAATAGTGCAACCTAGGGTTGCTTTTTTCAAGCTGCAGGCTACAACGTTACAAAGACTTTCTTTTGTACCATGTTCTACTTCTAGAATTCTAAGAGAGCTTATTTATTAGTGATATAACCTTGCTTTGCAAACAAATGCAAGCATTAACTTTGGTCTCCTGTATTTTGAACTAAATACTAATCGACTAGAGTGCTGTAAACTTGCTGTAACATTTATGGCAGTTGCAAGTCTGTTCTGCTAGGTGATCTTATACTGGCATTAACTTATTTTCTATATCCGGTTTAACATGAACTCTGGTATTGATGCGATGCCTCAGTGATGCATTAGGTCTCTAGATAAAAATCTGTATATAAATGTACACTTTGATCCTGCTGGAAATTTTATCAGCAAACACATTGTTTAATTTTTCCAAACAGATTTAAGAAAAGGACTGAAAGAATATAGACTGAACAGTGTGGGTCCTTTATACAGCTCAGTTTTTGATTTTTATTATAAAATTAAAACTGCTTTAATTTTTGTAGGTTTAACATTTTCTGTTTTGAACTGTTATTTGTATTGTGCTTTTTACTTGAGTCATCTTAAATGTTAATACATTTCTGTACAGTAATAAGCACGCAGACTATTAGAGAAGATACTCAAGTGTTGTTTTGGTAGTTGAAACTGAGACGTAACATTTTGCCTTGTAGGTATATTCATTACAGAAAATGTGCTGGACTTTCACAATGCTGCTAAGTATGGCATCTTGAACAACTTCCGTGGACAACTGTAGATGCTCCTGTATATACAAGACATCACTTTCATTAAAATGTACATATGTTCCTTACAAGACCAAGCCCTACTCCTTGACCAAGGGAACAAGTATAGTGTTTGTTTATTTTATATCAGGTATTGGGGGGGGGCAGGGGGAACCTTGGACTGTTACATGCACTTTCTCAAAGTTGAAAGGAAAAGAGGTCCAGTTTCTTTAACATTTAATACTTACTAACAGCAGAGATACTGTAATTTTACTCGAGTAATCAAATACAGTTTTGCAACAGATAAAATTTGCTGTCTCTGTGTTTTTAAAGTGTACCTGTATTTCGTAACAACTTTGTATTATTTAGCCTTTCCCTTGGTTAACATGAACTGTCCAGGTTATATGTGTGTGTTTATATTTGTAAGTATGAGTATACATATATATGTATTGCATATTAACTGCTAGTATATTTTCATACCCCCTAATAGTGGGAAATTTCTCCTTAACTACTCAACTCCTCCTCATAAAATTGTAGATATTTTGGCATTTTTAATTTCTTTATTAAACAAATGCTGCTAGCAAAGACCTTATTGAGCCTAGGTAAGTTTCCTTTGAAGGAAATAATTTATAACATTTAAGGCTAGATTTGGTTCAGATGCTTTATATTTTATATTAATTTTATTCTACGAGATTGTATGTTTGTGGCATGCTTACGCTGCTATATCTGTGTTAAGATGTCCACTTGCAAGCCTCCATATATGATATGGGGTTTATAACTTGATTGTAAAAAAAAAAAAAAAAAAAATTGCTTTGGCCTTGCACATGATTTGGCTTCCCGTATGCACCTGCAATGATCATTAACCTCAGTGGGAGTTTTGGGAAACAGAATTCAGCCCAATATTTTCATCCAGTAGAGTTTTATCTCCTCACATTATTATTTATGAAAAATAAATCAGTTTGGCTACCTTCAGATAATGCTTTCTGAGAACCAAACAGGAAAAACCAATTTTCATGTGCATATATATATATTTACAATTCCAAAATTCAGGTATTTTGTGTTACAGGATTTTCTTTAGTATCAGTGTGTTGGGAGTTGCTTGCCTTTTTAAACAAGGAGTAATCTCTTTGCTTTTCCCCCTAGTTGCTTGAGTTGTAAATTGGGCATAATACAGGATTTAACACTGAAAAGCTGGAGTGAGAAATACTTTTCTTGAGGACTTTTACCCTTCATATGATAATGAATCCTTAGTAAAGTGTTAACGCTGTAGTCTGAATACCTCTTGGACTTCATGTCTTTAGAACTTTCTGTTCCAATGTGATGATTCATCTGGTAGATGGTATGCATTTTTGTTAACATGTAAGTTGTACACTAGAGCCACCTGGCTTGTCAATGTGAATATTTAAGAATTTCAAGTCACCTTTTGGTCTCAGAAAAAGGTAAATTAAACGGATTTTGATGATTTTATCAGTGAAATACTAACTAATTCTCCTTTTAAACTGAGTTTAGATTTGTACAGCCAGAAAAGCAAGGAAGGGTTAGCAGCTCCCAGTGCTCTGGGAGGGTTTCTTTCATGCGACTTGAATTTCATTAATGGCTTTTAACTCCAGCCCTCGGAACCCCATCTTATCACTTTAAAGTGAAGTCTCTGGGGGCCGAGCACCTTTTAACACTGCCGGGAAGTGGGCAGAGGCCCGTCCCGGACGGGGCAGCGAGCCCCGCACTCGCGAGCTTCTCCGGCACCGGGCTCCCTGCCGCTAGGTAATGTATACGTTTCAAAGAGAAAGAAAAAACAAACAAAACAAAATAGCCGTTTTCTTTCTAGTATTTTAGGGCCCCGGGGTTGCCCCCGGCCCTGGTGCCCTGTTCCCTCAGGCGGAGCCCGCCCGCCCCGCGAGGACACCCCTCAGCTGGCTGCCCACGCGCTGCGGGATGAGGCGGGAGCAGCTCGCGCACTCGAGCGACCGTTGGGGGCGACCGTTGGGGCGGCTGAGGTAACTTGCCCGCCCCGCTGAGGGATGCCAGGGGAAGCCCCCTGCCCGAGGGGTGCATTCCCTTACCCAAAGGCAGGTGTCCCCGCAAGAGGCGACAGACCCTTTTCTCCCCCGGCCTTTCGGAAGCGTTTCTCCAAGACCGCAGAGAGCCGCCCCAAAATACGGGGTCTGAGGCGGATAAGGCTTCTCGGGACACCCTTTTCTCCGGCCGCTCGCCTAATTGCAATGATTGAGGCCGGCTGGGCGGGCGTTCCCTTAATAAGCCAGTGCGCCGGCCTGCTGTGTTATTGCTGCCGTTTCAGTTTGTGCTTTCTTCGCTACCTCCGCGAAGGTGGGTGTTGGGGGGAGGAATCATCAGTTCCCGTGTCTCCTGCTGCGCCAGGCTTGGTGGAGGTGCCTGGGCTGCTATCCGCGGGCTGCGGCGGGGATTTTCGTTCCCTTTCTCCTGCCGCCCCTCAGCGGAGCTTCAGTCCGGCCCGCTGCCGAAGCCAGGGTCGTGCCCGAGGGTGCTGAGGCCGTGGCCCGCAGGGTGCGGGGCTAGGGTCGGCTCGGGGCTCCCCGCCCCGGCAGGCGGAGCGCCTGCCTGGCCTCCGCCTGCGAGCGGCTAGGGAACTGGGGGTGGGGGGAATAATTCGCTCTGGAAATGCGGAATGTAAAATTTTCCGTTATTTGACGCCAGATCGTGGGGACCAGGGGAAGTTACCTCTCCCCAGAGCTGTCCTCTGGCAAGCGCACAAAGGTACCCGCGTCGCCTCGCAGCTGGGCGCCGCGCTACCTCGCTGCAATTACCCAGTGCAGGATTTCCTATTCACAGACATTGAATTAATCCTTATTCAAGAATAGGTTTTTTTTTTCTTCCTTACAGTTTTGTTTGCGCGGCCGCATTTATCTCATTAAAAACAAAGTTTTCTTCCTCTCTTCAAGCATTAAGATAAAGCACCGTGGGTTTTTTGTTGTGTGTGGTTTGGTGGGGTTTTTTTGTTTGGGTTTTTGGGGTTTTTTTGGTTTTGTTTTTTTTTTTTTTCCCTTCTTCTAAGCGCCAGCGATTATTCAGTGCATTCATTTAATCAATCCGAGTAATTTTCTTCATCTAGAAAGAGATGTGGCTTATTTAAAAATTGGGCTTGTAGCGTGCGAAACCTGTCTGCTTCGGAAGAACCCGCGGCGGAGCGGCCGGCCCGTGCCGGCTGGGTAAACCGCGAGGCTGCCCCTCCCGCCCGGCATTTTTGCTAGCAGCGGGCCTGAAAATTTGGGGTTTCCGCCGAATGCCGTAGGGGGGAGAGGAAGCGAGGATATGGGGAGGGCGACTGAGGGGGCGGAGTTGGGGACGCGCTGTTGCCTGGCCGCGGAGAGGGGCGCGCAGCCCGCCCGTCGGCCGCAGAGCAGCCCGGCGGGTGGTCACTTCACTTTCATGGGGCAAATCGGGGAGATGTAGTGGGGTAAGCAGAGTGAAAGGCTGAAAAGGGCGCGGAAGGCTGATCAAAAGGACCCACTATACTAGCAAAAGCGGAGAGAAGGGTCAGGGCAGTACATCAGATGGGCAGGTTTCTCTATTGGCGAGGCAGGGGTGGGAGGGGGAGCAGCAAATTGCTTGGCTTATTTCGTGTGCTGCTGGCGACCAAATCCTAAACTCTTTTCTCAGGGAAACCCAGTGTTTCTTCCTAGGCTGGGTTGTAGTTTGAGACTTAAGGACAGGTTGCAATTCCTCCCTGTTGCAACAGGAACAAATCTCTCCAATCCTGCTATAGAATGAATATTTGCTGACCATCAAAATGCAACAGTTGCTGCTTGGTTTGACTTTTTCTTTGGAACACGCTTCCTGCTTTTGGGTGTTCTGAGGTCACAAGCAGCCTGGTTGCGCCCTTGCAGGAGGCCAGTTTTACTTGGCAGCAGCAGGTGTGACTTTGTAGCGTGACAATTCTTTTTCTTTGCTGTCTCCTGCCAGTTTTTAGTACTTCTCCAGTTTTATCGCTGGGTTGTTTTGGGTTTGTGTTGTTTGTTTTGTTGTTTGTTTGTTTTTTTAAATAGAAATAACGTTTTTTATTTGGTTTATTTCTCTCATGAAGATGAGTTGACAGAAGTTAAAATAATGTTTTACAAATAAGTGGGTGCAGTTATTTATACAAGCTGGAAGCAATATGTCTCAACTGCTGAGTTGAAATATAATGACTTAAAGGTTTCGCATACAATACAGTCACTTGTGCAAAGACCTGTCTCCAGACAAGAAGTTAAGGAGGAGTAAAAGCTTGGAAATACTGATAGGGAAGAACAGGAAACATTGGAAAGTATTTAACTTAAGCTGAGAACAGAGTAACTGACTGCTGCGTTTATGTTCGGTTTCCTGATTTGACATTTCTGGTTTTTACCTCCAGGTTACAGTTAATATCAGAATGGCTACCCTGAACCAGTCCCTCTGTCATGCTGGTAGCAGCTTAGCAGATACCCAGAAGACAGCAAGTGCATGGTGTTTCCTCCTTGGGAAATTTTTGTTCCAGGAATATGGGATACTCAGAGGTCCTGAAACCACATGTGGTGGCTGGAACTTTTTGCTGGTAAGTGAGGTGTAAACCATGTTAGCAATTAAAATTAACTTTCTGACTCAAGTTATATTACAGTTTTGTCCTACTATGACTCTCTTGATTTCTTTTTTATCTTCAGTTTTTCTTTAGACATGTATTTTTGAATCCACAGTCTAAAGTTCTTAAGCAAAAGCTTTCAATGATATGGGAAGAGGAGCAGTGGAGTGAGAACAGGGGAGCAGGAAAGGGTTTTCTTTAGTGTTCAAGTCTGTCTAGTACTAAGAAAGCTGGTGAATAGCATGCAGTCAAGGGTTGAAGACATTCTCTGAAATGTTCTGCGTGGTGGGTGGGGCCAGCATCTTGTATGCTGACTCTGAGCATAGGGTATACCTGAGAGAATGTCTACTGAGGAGCTGAAGAGTGAGGAAGTGATGTCATCTTCCTGTTTATAGCAGTTAACTAATGAACCCAAATTGCAGGCTCTTTTTAACTCTTAAGAGTTACTGTCATTTCTGGAAAGCAGTTTAAATTCAGGTTAGATAGGCACAAGAACATGTCCATTATTATTTTAGACTTTGTTACCAGTGCTAATAAGGAAGGTCCTCACTGGGATGATCAGCCCTGAAACTTCTGGTTTGATTTAATGTCAAAAGTAAGAAGTCTCTCCATGTTAGCAGACATTCAAATCATCTGTGCAGACATCTCTCTTGACCAGGGCAGTGCTGAAGTGCAAAGGTCTGTTTTCATTATTTAAAGGTCTTAAAAATGCAGCATCACAATGTCAGGTGGGTGTAGCAGAAGCCTCGCAGCACCTGGCATCAGGTGGTACAACACGAGCAGTATTTAGGATTGAATATGGAAAGTGAAAAATGAAGTGGTCTGGCACACTACCATGGATTTAACTCCACTGGTCACTACTTCCTTTCTTTTCTCCATCTTTTAAATTGAAAATAATTTCAAAGCTGAGCCAGTGAGACTAATCAGATGAATAATGCTAAGATTTTTTTTCAAAGCAGTGCCTGTTTTGAAAATGAGCTTCCTTTAGCAGTGAATAATTCTAACTGGCTTTCCTTTCATCAGGATTTTAAAATGTCAGTTAATGCATAGTGAAGCTAACATTTGTTTCATATGTACAATAACTAAGTGGACACTAGTGTTCAATGATAAATATGCATTCATATGAATGCCCATCTTTCTGTTGACTAGATGATCCAGAGAACAGCAAATTATGTAGAGAGACAGAACAGATTTCAAAGGTTTATGTGTCTGTTTTTTACTTGTTTAGGCTGAATACTGAGTCCTCTTGGCAAGTTGTGTCAGAGCTGCTGATGAGAAGGCTGTTTGTGATGGCTAGAACACTATTTAGCTCAGTTGTGGGGATTCCTTAACAACAACATAGACCTCTGGTGCTGATACACTTAAACTAATTTAATCCCCTGCTTAAGTCAGCTCAACTAATTTTGCCTTCTAACACTGATGAATGTCTGAGTGTTGCACAGACTATTTATGTAGAAGTGTCTGTGGTGGTTAAAGGTGTTACTGTCTTTCCCTTTCAGTCCAGATGTTTATTTCTGTTCTCTGAGATCCCCTCTCACCCCCCATATTTAAATGGCTGGAACAGGTCACATAAACACCCTTTGTGTTGCTGTAAAGATAGAGTGATTTCTTATTTGGTGAGTAAGACCTTAAAATAGGGAAGTGTCCAAAAGGTACCAGCAGGTTCACAGAACTTAAGGAGATCATCTTAGGAAAGGAGGTTGAGCCTATGCTATCTGCAAGTCAGGCAGAATAGAATTAATAAAGCTACAGTTTGTTTGAACCAGAATCTCACGTTGCCTTCCAAACGAAGCCTCCTAAGGGGTCAACTCTCTACCAAATGGGTTTAGCTTAAAATGTCACCAAAGGCATTTTTAAGATAATATGTTTAACTTTACACTGATGTGGAGGAAGAACACTCCATAACTTGTGCTATTGTAACACAGCATTGCCGTAACAGCTTGAAACACTGAAGTTGTTACTTCAGCAGACTTCTTGCATTAAATAGTCACCTCGAGTCACTTTTTTTGCTTGACCTATACAAACAGTAAGCTGGGCTCCTGTGTTCTCTCCTGGATTTGAAGAAGTTATTAAACCAATTCTTTCTTCGCAAAGCTGTATGCATTCATGCTGGCATCCTCAATAAAGCCGGAACACAAACAGAAAAGCAAACAAACCAGTCACAATAGCATTCAATGCACTTAAACTTGGAGGAAATGAAAATCAATATTTGTCAAATGGAGGGAAAAGGTAAAATGGACTGAGGAAAAATGTCTGGCTTTCTTAAAAGCCATTAGTGTAAATGAAAAGTTGACAACAATACCAAAATTTAGTTCCTGCATCAATGCTGTTTGATCAGATGACTTTGTTGTTTTCATCCTCTATCTTCTAATGCATGTACTAGCTTGATGTGCACATATTCCTTTATTGTTAATGCTTTTGAATTGAATTTATTATATTTTACTTGTGTGCAGTTTGGAACCGTGGAGGCTTAGGTAAAAGTTTTGTTTGTGATTTAAGTGTGAGAGACTCATTTAGGCAATGGAAGTTTCATCCCTGGTTCTAGGCATGTGTGGCCTCAGGCAACTTGCTCTGGTCTCTTGATGTACTCTGTAAATTATGCTAACAATAGTTTCTTACCTTTAATTTTTGTTTATTTTGAATATTTAGATAGGAAACTGTTCAGACTGTTCTTTTACAAAAGTGTGCATACCGCACATGGCTACTGTCTTGGAATATAAATGGTTATAAAATGTCCAAGACAAAACAGCTCTTCTTAATTTCAGCACCTACCAGAACACCTGCAAGTGCTCTGCTGGTACTTCAGTATAACATTTGCCACTTCCAATTTTTGTGATATTTATCACAGGTAAATTTCAGCCTGGACTCCAGGTAATGAGTTCTTTATATATTCCCCATATATGAAAAAAATGGTAAAAGAAAGTATGTGTAATTGTAAAGGTCATATTTAATTAGAAGAAAAATGTTGGATGACATACAGTGTGACAGTTTAGGGTCAGAACTTGTTGCCTCTGACTTTCCAGTTTGCTTAAGAGTAGTGTGTGAGGTAAGAAGGAAGATGTGAAAGGACGAGTGCCAGTGTGGTGTACTGGAGATGCGTTGAAATGAAGTGTGCAGATCAGGGTCCTCTGCAGCTGTTGGTTTTGCTGCAAGTCTCTGTGATGTTGCTGCGTGATCTTTGTTTCTCCCAGAGAGCATGTATCTGCATGTACTCTATAAAACTATGAGCATCATGTCTTCTCTACCATTGGGCACTAGGAATGATGATTAAGACAGGACATATTTTTGGATCCTGTGAGATATTTTGCTCTTTATAACTCTATATATGGCAATGGCAATCTTTGCTTTTGAAAGGGTAACTCTGGGCTTTGAAACACTGGCCATGTGACATACAAGTCAGAAAGTTGTTATTACCTGTTATTTGCCTGACTGTCTTGTGGAGAAACTGAATGGAGTGAGTTTCATCAGGAATCTGAAGTAACTGTCAACTAAAGCCTGAAGTCCTGACTTTGTCTACTACTCATCTTGAAGGGCTTTCTTTTTTATCTGAAAATTAGATATTGATAACAGTAACAACAATAAGAACAGAAGAAATTAAGAATGTGTGCAACAATTTACACACATCCCCCATCTCTCTTGCAACTTGGCCTAAATTTCAAGTTTGTTCAATGCTTTATTCTGCTATTTTAATTTATATAATGGTCAATTTAAACCATTCAAAATAATAATGATTTTTAGAAAGTGCTACTCTCTGAAAATCAGGCTTTTAAAATGTGTTGACACAGTCACTTAAAATCATGACCCAAATCTTATGACAGTCAAGAGTTACAAGCATACATTCTAGACAAACACCCTGAGATCATCCTAATGCTTGCCCTGTCTGGCCAGTAGTTCTCCTGCCCTCGCCCCCCAAAAAAACCCAAACAAACAAAACCTACCAAAATTATTGTTATCAAAGGAAAGCAATTAGTTTGTTGTTTGATTGGCCCCCACTTGTACATGTAAAGACTAACGTGCTTATAGAGCTATGATGTAGTTAGGCATTTGTAGCTGACATGGGCTGTGACTGTGGGGAGATGTTTAGTATACTCTTAGCCCTTCGTAGAGGGCCAAATTGAGGCTGCTGCATTTCCAAATAAGTTTTGGAGGAGGTTTGACCTTAAGCAGATGAAATTGCTATACAGCCTATAGAAGGCTCTGAAGTAGCGGGGAGTCCTGTGGTAATGTGATATGCCTCTCTCTCTTCAGGATTAGTAATTGTCTCTCATATTCCACTCCCTCCTCCTCTTTCTCTCTCAGGGGTTAAGGCTCTGTGTAATGTTGACAGTGAGTGCGAAAGGTTCTAACAGCAGTAGAGCTGGTGAAAGACAAGACTATTTATAGAAAACAATAAAGTAAAATTTAAGTTTAAATATCAATAGATACCAGCTTAGCATCATTTCTCCCTCTCCTGTTAAGGACTAAAATAAAAACATAATTTGGAAAGGACCCCTGCTGGAATTTGTCCTATATCAAGGCTTGATTTCACCTTGGTTCTCGTCAACAAATCAGAGGTACAGAGGTCTCCAGTTATACTCTGTGTTCCTGTCTTCCCAGAGCCTAGCTTGGACTCTGTTTAATGCTATATATTTTTTCTTTCAGTGGAATTAGTTAATGTAAGCCCTCTGTGCAAGTCTTAAAAACTGCTTTTAGTTCCCGCCCTCAACTGACTTTTGATATGCAGTTTTCTCCTTTATTTTTTCTTCTACAATTTGTGTGGTTATAGCATTGTTCTTTTAAATGGACAAATTTCCATATGGGAAGTTTTTTTCTGTCTTCTCCTGATTACACTGCAAAAGGAGGTTGGCAGGAATGGGTGATTTTGGCAGATTAGGGTTTTTATTTCTGAGGAGGGTGAGAATACAGTGGCTGCTAGTAGCTGCTGGGCCTTTTGTTATTCTCATTTAGTTACTATGCAGTGTTGTCTTTCTGTTCTTTATTGTTTACAAGTATTTATGATTGATTTTTCCAGAGAAAGATATTAAGAAACTTTTCACAATATGTGTATGTGAAGGTCTATGGGTGGAGAGGGGTACATTTTTCCTGCATTTTGTTTGATAACACTTAATAGTGTTGCTTCTAGAAGTGTTCATGTAACACTGCTGAAAATCTGAACAAGTCATCACAAAACATTTGAAATAGAGTTAAACTATTTAATATTGGTCAAATGCTGAAAATCGGAAATGTTACATCCTTCTGGTTCAGTAATAAACCTACAGTGACTCATCAGGATGATGTTGTGGCTTTTCCTTTGCTGTTGTGGAGCACAGTATTGATCGGGCTGTGAAATAATACAACAGCTGAAGCTCAGGTAGCAAATATGCACTGAATTGATCTCCCTTTACTAAGCCTCCTATATCCCAGTATTATTTATGGCAGAAAGATTGAGTCTGGAAAACATCTTTGATAAATACCACCTTGTAGCACCTGTTTAAGTGATGGGAAAGAAAGCACTCCCTAGTTTGTTAACTTTAAGTATTGGGAGTAGAAGTGATGTGCATGTAATAATATTATGATTCATACAAACCACTTTTCAGCCAACTCAATATATTTCATTACCTCCTTTTCAGCAGAAGTATTGATTTTTGTTTTGTGGTTTTATAACACAATTTCAAGGCTGTTGTAGTTTAATGAGCCATGTTCTTATGATGTTTAAAAATATTTGAAGCATTTGTTGGAATAAATACTATGGATTACCCATCTCTTCTCACTTCTTTCTCTCACCCATATAAACTCAGCATAAGAATGAATAGGGCAGCCAGCTATGTGGCTTTCTGTGTTTGAGATCAAAGTGCTACTGGAGAACAATAGCAGGCCACACTTCTGTGTTCATGACCACACACAGCAGCACCTGCAGAGCAGTAAAATGTCATTGTTGCTTCTGCAGTTTGAGCACAGAGGAAGCACCACTGAGGTGGCAGATGATTCTAATAATACTTGATGTGAATTGATGGGGAAGGAGGACCATAACACAGAGGTCTTTTTATTATAAGCCTTGACTTCCCAAGCTGTGAACAACAGAATACTGCACCTGTGGACTTTCTTCAAATCAACTGTTATGGAAAGTGACAGATTTTATTAACTTAAGGAAGAACTTTTCAACATGGGAAATTTGTAGTTTATTTTGGAGACAAGAAGAAAAAAAGCAGAAGGATATATTACATATTTTCTGCTGCTCACACTTTTCTAGTGTGCTTTGCTTTTTGAATATGCTATAATAGAATTCCAGGGATATTATTAGTAAGACTTCTTAATTTTTTTCTTCAAAAATAAAGATAAAAAGATGAAACAACAGCTTTGGGATTTTTTTTTCCACTTTTACCTATTGCTTCTTGCCTCATATTAGATAAAAAATGAAATCAGCAGGAGAATAAATACACTGCTTGAAGAGATACATCTGATAATTTTTAGAGATATTCAGGATAGCTGAGGCTTGAGGGACAAAAAAAAGGCGGTGGAAAAAACTCAAATCGACCAATATAAGGTAGTTCATACTAGGCACTGTCTTTGTGCAGTCAGCTCCTCCCTTGTGCATCCATCTTTGGGAAGGTCCTGAGATGGTAGAGACTGGACCCAAGGGCTGCTGGACTGTAGTGTTGTCAAAGGCATGGACAGGTAAATGGAGCTGACATACATTTGGACAATACAGAATTTGCTTTCAACTCCAAACAGGTCAGTTTATCAGTTTATTTACAACAGCAAAGCATCACTGCTTGAAGATGTCTTCTAATATTTCTGCTCTGGGATTGTGATAGTTTTTTGGTTTGGTTTTTAGAATGAAATAGAACAGCATCAATATTTCTTTGCTTGGGTGGCAATCACGTGCCCTGTAGTTTAACTCAGAGATACTGCAAAAGTTGGAAAGATTAGGTGCCAGATAGTGAGTGGTAGTGATTCCTACCTCTACCATAAATTATCAAAGTGCAGGATCTGATTTATCTAGAGTTTTTCTGTTATGTTTATCTAATGCAATGTGTGGCAGTATTCTGACTTTAGTATGGCTGCAATGATTTTGCTAAGCATAGACAAGCTTCTGATACCATATGAATGCAAACACATCCAAATCTTTGTGTAGGTGTAGTTAATACCCTGATGAGGATATAATTCAGTTTGTCATAAAAAGGGAAGTAGATAAGAGCACTTTCTTATCTTCATATGTATATAGCTTTTGCAGCCAGTTTTGAAGGAATCGTAGACATTGTAATTAATGTAAAATAACAGCTAAGAGTTGACAAATCAAGCATAAAGTTCACTGGATCATGATTATTGGCTAAAAGCATAGTGCTTTCTGGTGATTCTTTTTGTTCTAAAAAGAAGCTCTGGATGAACTGAAAATAATTTTGGAGGAAACGCTTAAGTAAAGTGATAATGCAGAGCAGTTGGTGGAATATTACACTTTTCATTTGCACAAACAGATGGTAAGCTTGGCCTTAGATATAATCAGGGGATGACAGGTAGGACTTTTGTATATTTCAGACAGTAACTTATTTTTAGAGAAAAACTGTTTCATATTCAATAGCCTGTATACCAGGGGAGAGAAATATTTACCAGATATTCATTTTATCCTTAGTGTTACTTTAACTTGCTATTAGAATTAACTCATACAAGAAAGCTGCTGGTGTATTTAGTCAAGTGCAAAAACTTTAGCCTGATTTATTCTCTTCTCCTTTTCCATTTTGGCAATGTGTATCACAATCCAGAACACAGAGAAATGTGGCTGTGAATAAACTAGTGAGCAAGTAACTGCCTTAACAATTCAGGATTCATTAATCTCTGACCATATTCTTTTTAGCTAATCTTTTAGATAAGATTTTGATATCAATTGGTTCTTTTTCCCATCCCAAAACATAATGCCTAGTAACCTAAGCACATACAATCTGCTTCAGAAGAGAGATTCAAGCAAGTGCAGCCACTGGTGTGTTTTAATGTCACTGCAGAGATTATATTACCTTCCTAGAAACAAAATCTTTTTTACTCCCCTTCAAATGGAAGTCTCCTGATACCCCTGTGAGAGACCATTTGTTATGCAGAGTTTTGTGAAGCAATCAAAATTAATTCACAGTGATCTTTTCACCCAGAACCTCCAGCTTCAAATAATGGGCTTTCTCAACAGGTGCTCATTGTGGCAGTTTGACTCTGACTTGCCAGACTAAAGATTTTATTCTTTAGCCATATTTAGGAATGAAATTCTGAGCTTGTCATTTACTAATCTTAAGCAGCTGCTCAGGAAAGCACACCTGCTTAGAAGAAAGATGTCTTGTGTCTTCAGGATCTAAAACCTAAAGATGTTTCCATATTTGTCTATTTCTGTACTTAATAAAACCTCATTTACAAGTCACTAAGAAACCAGTCCAACAATAATGCAATGTGATATTGTGGTCTCATTAGGAATTGACTGGTGCTGTTTATTCTTGCAGGGGAGAAGAATTCCCCCTGAAGACAAAACAAGATGCTTTTATTTTTTTTTTTCCCTTTCCCTTTCCCTTCAGTTAGGATTTTTAGTATGTTTCCTTGTGAAATGGAACAGAAGTAAAACAACTGTTTTCAATGTTGTACTAATAAAGCTATAATCCTAACCAAAATACTGCACTAATTCACAGAATCTCAGAATCCTAGAGGTTGGAAGGGACCTGGAAAGATCATCTAGTCCAACCCCCTGCCAGGCAGGGTCACCTAGAGCACATCACACAGGAACTTGTCCAGGCGGGTTTTGAATGTCTCCAGCGAAGGAGACTCCACAACCTCTCTGGGCAGCCTGTTCCAGTGCTCTGTCACTCTCCCAGTAAAGAAGTTTTTTCTGAATTTTATTTAATTGTACCTGTACAAAACAATTATGTTCAACTGGCTTCACCATACTGGTAATAACTCAGGATGAGAACTGCTAAGAACATCAGTGTAGTATCAGAACTTACAAAGTGTCTATGAAAGGGGGAAAAAAAGGGAAGTAAAACAATTGCTAAAAATACTTCTAGACAGGGTGATTGCTGCTTGTATGGTATTTAAGGAAGGAAATCTTTGCCTGATTTTTTTTTTTCTTTGTATGTCACCTTTAAGATTGACACCGACTTAAGAACAGCCTGGAAACATTTGCCTTTGTATAGCTATCATTAATCATTTGATTGTATTTATTATAATACTGCTGTAGGTTGAAGCTTGGGCCTTTGACACTGTCCTCCATTCTAGAAAGTGAGTAAGAAGTCATTAAGCCCCTCTATTGAACCAGGTATCTGTAATAGTGGGGGCCTTCACCAAACCACATACAGGTGACACTGCCCAAAACAAAGACACATGTAAGGCCTCTCAGACTGTCGCAGACAGAAAGGCTTCATAGTGTCGCTTTAGCACAACAGTTTGAGGGAACGATGCAGGAAAAGCAGCTTGTAAGGAGAAAGAAAAAGCAGTAAGAAAGCATTAGCCAGAACCACAAGAAAGACTAGTAGCATTTACTTGAGAAAAGTGCCAGGGCTTTTTAACTTAAAATGCTTAGAAAAGAAAGCTTAGAATTAAGAGGAAAAGAAACTATCTCCAGCTGTTTAATTCCTCTTATGTTCAGAGAAAGAGGATTTTGTTTGTGTCAAAGAAGGAGCTGACTTTATCATCAATATCTCCTGATGGAAAGAGTGCCGCACACATTGGCTTGCTGCTCAAGTTGAAGATGGCGATACTGGTTTTTATTTCAATAGCACTTTCAAAATATTCTATAAATGTAGGTACTGAATAACATTAGTTCCCTTAAAGGAGACAGATATCTTACCTCCTTAGCAAAGTAAGGTGCTTTGCTAGTAAGAATTAGGTAAGCAGTTTGCCCAAATTCAGCAGTGACTTGGTCAAAGACCTAAGAAGGGAATTTAGGGTCCTGACTCCCTTTTTATTCATACTGGTGTCAATCAGATGTAAGCAAGAGAAGAGTCATGTCTCAGTGGTGCAACACCTAGTTCCCTGATATAATTATGAATGTAATCAGACTGCTTCTGGAGCTCAGCGAAATAGAAAAGTCTTGATGCTACATCCCCTGCTCTTGATACACTGTCTCTCAGCGTAGGTCACTAGTACATACATGCTTGTGTGAAATCTGGAGTGTAGCACTGTTTATACTGTACCACAATATTTCTAAAGCTTTACAGAAAACAGTGAAAGTAAAGGGCTTGGCTCATGGTGTTTAACATTGGTAAGGGACATAAAGGGTATGCTATGAGCATCTAGTTGCCACTCAGTTGTAGAGGAAACTACGCTATAGCAGCGTATGTATGTATAGATAGAATGGTATTTTGAAACCAAGTAAGCTTTGTATAATCTCTTATCTGCCCATTAAAAAAAAGTAATATTGCTGAAGTCTTAAAAATCAGCTAAAACATAAACATTGCAATGATTTCTTCCTAAAGCTGCTAGCAGTATGACTTACCAGCTGTTAGATGCATGTATTTGCTCCAATGGAATATTTAACTTTAGTATAGCTGACTGGTTTATTGTTGTTGATGGTATAACTGTTTGCTTTGTTGGTATTTAAAATGTGAATAAGCTATGTGCTTATCTACTGCTCTTACCCATTTTGAGGCTTGGAAAATGAAGAAGTTAACTGCTGTGAAGTATTGCTGAGGTACACATGAAAAATATAACACTTTCTACTTACTGAATTAGTAATTTCTTGTTCTTCCTGTTCTCCTCTAGCCAAAGGTTGTGCTATCACCTGGCTTTAAAACAAAACACATTTCCCACGTTCTGTGCTACCTTAGATGCCATCCTTCTTAGTTTTTCATAAGTTCTAAGTTTCTCTGTGTCTTTCTTGTTACAGCTTCTTTTACCACAAATAAAACTGAGGTAAATTTATATAAACAGTGTAGGGAATATGGATGTTCTCCATCTAAACCATAATAGCATCAGTCACATTCAGACCTTCAGAATATTTCTGGCTTTATACTAGAGTGTAGAGGGGTTTTGCTGGCATAGAGATTTCATCTGCAAGGGGGAAGTAAACAAACATTTCATTTCAACTGTAGTATACTACTTTCACACTACTTGTCTCAATGACCATTTTCTGAACTTTTTAATAATACCTTTTTATAGCTTTTTCTGAGAAAATGATTTTGCATATGTACAGAAGGATATACTTCTCAATCTGAAGATGAAGGTAATCCTACTCACCACATGTAGTTGAGTGAGAAGGGTGTTACCTCTCTGGCAGCCTTGGCACCCTCTCCTTTGCTATGGTCTTGTGCCTGGGGCAGGTGGGATCTGAGAAGTTCTGTGGTATGGTGCAAGGTACCCAGCGATCCTTTTGCAGTGCACCTGCCCTCCAGTGTGCTAACCATCAAGGTGTGGGTGTAAGGATCTCTGCTTCTGTGTGCCTTTCCTCATAGCCCTGTGCAGAGAAACCCTCTCACGTCCCTGGCTGCTAATAGCATAACTATTGACTGTAGATTGCTCTTCAGTAGTTGAATTAATATCCTTCTTTTATTTATGAATATACATACACACACAAAATAATATATTTTAAAATACTATAAATCTCATGAAGACTTTCCAGTATATTAATTATGGCACATTAAAATCAACACAACTGCGTTGACATAACCCTGTTTTATTACTTGCATGAAATATAGTGATAGGTTGTTCTGTCAAGGTACTTGGATATCATGAGCTGTATTGGCCAATTCTAAGTATTCACTAGGTACGAGGTCATTTTGTTCAGAATTCCCATTAAGGTCTCTGGCATGCCTCATGTGAGTAGGCATGCTGGCATGAATAAGTGAACTGGCAAATAAGAGCATTGTAGGTATTAATTCCTTTTATAAAGCTTGTTTGCTTCTTGGGTTATTGTATTTCTGTTGTCTCTTCTTGAGCAAAAACTCTGATGATACAATGACTAAAAATAACATGCTGCTCTTTCTTTTAGTACTGATTTAGATTATTTGTTTTACAACTGTCAGAATATTCCAGGACCTAGATATTAAAATACAAATACAATAAGAAGATATCTGAGTTCTGTGTTTGGAAATGCATATCTCAAGTTATAAAATTAATTTTTTGAATCATTTTTTCTAATAAAATTAATTAGTTTCCTCAGCTAGTGCTCTGCCTAATATATGAGGTAGAAATATGGTGTAATGATTTATATTCTTATGAGGTCACCCCACCTTAGAACTTCAGATCTTAATGATGGATAAACAGAGATGCATTCAAATTCTCGCCCTTAGTTTTCCATGTGTTTAAATTATAAAAATAACTTCCTGCCAAGTGACTTGTATAAAAGACCAAATGTGTAGTAAAATGTATATTAGGCCTTCTTCACTGAAGTCAAACATAACTGAAAACCTAGACCAAAGTATCTTTATTTTGTATGTGTATATGATGCTTCGTGTGCCTTGTGTGAGCAGGTGGTTTGTCTTGCTGCTCTCCAGAGGTCCCTCCTAAATAAAATCTTCCTGTGATTTATGGGTAGAAGCAATGTTAAACATATGAAAGACAATTATGTGAATGTTTTGGAAATCAGGCTACAGTCAGGAAAAAGGGAGAATTTAGGCTGTTGTCTTACAAATTGGTTTGTTTTCCTTTTGAATTTTGTGTGAAGTACAGCAATGCCGTCAAGTAGCATGTTTGTAAAGTGCCTTACCAAAGTCTGATAGCAGAACAAAGCTCTTTCAGACAGCAGAGGAAGGAGGAAAAGAACAATGTCTCTTGTCTGGCTATATTACAATAGGACAGTCAATGACATTGTAATTCCTAGGAATCTGTTCTCCAAATGATGCAAAAAACAGTGATTGTCTAGAAAGAAATCAACAATTTTTATGTTTCTTAACAGAACAGCTATGTTTCCTTCCTTTCTGTTATGGCTATTTAATCTCTTCTTTCAGTGTGTATAAAATGTGTAAGCTTGAGGTCGGACTTGGGGAGGGGAACTAGGCTGTTGCAAAGGCAGACAGGGTGGTGCTGAACACGGCTGAGGGACATAGCAGGACTAAAATACAAAGAGCACGTGAATTACTACACGGTGCATATTTTTAAGATAGAAATGTCATGTTCTAATCAGTGCACAGAGATCGTTGTTGATCCACAGAAGCCATTCTTATTGTCTCATTGTAGGTACTGATTCATTAGCTCAAGTTGTTGAAGGTCAGGTTATTAGAAGTGTGTGATAAAATGGCAGCTGTAATTGCTGAGGTTTGTTTTTTTCTTGTATGTACTTATACATCCCAATATCCTTAGATTTATGTCTTAGCTATTTTCCCTTCAGCTGAGGTGGAGTTGCCTTCCTGTCTGTCCAGTTTTCTGAAATATTTTAACCACTTGTAAATGGAAGGTAACGTAGACGGGGCTGCTGCTGTAATGTAGTAACTCCCTTTTACCACTGGATGGTGTTTGAGTCAGTCTACAATTCTGGGTTAAATCTCCCTCTAAACCAACACAATGAATAGCTTGTTGTGCAACTGAATGCAAGAATCCCAAGGCCATTTTAATGATCCAAGATGAAACTTTCTGTTCTTTGTGTTTATCATAGACTGTCAGAATTTAGAAATGTTTAGAAATAACAAATGCAATAAACATGTAAAAATGTGATCATTCCAGGATCATAAATGGAAGATTTCCCATATCAATGTTAATTCAACTTTACCATTATTGCCTAAAGCAACCTTTAATTCCATTATTGTTTTTTGATTAAAATGGGTGAGTTACTCTGGACTGGATTTGTCTCAATTTCTCCTGCTGAGCAATACTTCACACTGTTGGTGGGCCACTGAAACTTAAGAAGGGCCAGATTCACTGAAGTATTGCACAGCAACACAGGGCCAGATTTTGCTACTCTCTCCTGTGTATGATAGTGTTATATGCTTATTTTAAGCTAATGCTAAGTTCAAATACTTATTCTGAAGTTAAGAACGTTCAGATGCACACCAGGATCCGTATTTTGTATCCCATTTCCTTCTCTACATGGAACAGACACAACATATCAGTTGTCTAAATGAGTTCTTGGAACCTTGTCCTCTGTGGTTTTTGTTTTGTTTTTTATAGAAATGAGTTGTGTAATCTTTCAAGATTCATAAACCATCTTTTACAATTAATTTTTAAATGAGTAAAAGATACGCCCTGGGTGTC
Source organism: Hemiprocne comata (assembly GCA_020745705.1). Taxonomy (NCBI): domain Eukaryota; kingdom Metazoa; phylum Chordata; class Aves; order Apodiformes; family Apodidae; genus Hemiprocne; species Hemiprocne comata. Next base: position 6,536,588 of record CM036598.1, read on the forward strand.
CGCAGTGAGTGCATCAATGTATTAAAGGATTGAACAAGTCTTGTACTATGTTCTATGTCTCTCTTCTGACTGCTAGTTAAAAACTTTGAATGATAAAGTTTAGTCTGCCTGTTAAAAAAAAAAAATAGTTTCACACTCTTTAGTACAATCTAATTATTCCTTTAATGCTCTTTTGGTCTCATTTGCCTTTGTATTATACTTCTTTTAAATGTCTTACTTTCTTAGAGGCATTACACTAATGAAAAGACTCACATACAATCTCAAATAACATTGAGAATTTGCAGCAATAATAAGTTTATATCTACAACTCAGCTTGTATCCACCCAGTCTTCAGGCTGATTTGGTTTTGGAGGGTTGTTTGGGGGGTGTGTGTTAGGGTTTGGGTTTCTTTATTGTGTTTTTTTTGTGTTGTTGTTTCTTTTACCAACAAAACTTAAGTTAGAGGACCGTACTTTTAGCTCTGCTGTTTAGTTGACCAGTGTCTTTGGGGCAGTGTACAGCTATTAAAAGAAAGCTTCCAGAATGATAGCATCAGGGCAGTTGCTGCCAACCTGAATAACATCAAGGGCACACACTTGTTTTCCTCTCTTGTCCTACTTCACTATAGAACAAACTAGGGTAAAAAGATCAGGAATTTTATTCGGCTCAACATTCTGAGAATTCTGTATAGGAATACGTGATAAAGCAGAAATGTTTGTGATGTCTCTTCCTCTCTAGCTCAAAGAAAAGTTTTTTCCTCTTTAAAGACAAAAAAGGTGGAAATTTACACTCAGCAGCCAACACTGAAGGAGTGAAGTTTGAAAGAATAATTGTGAGATCTAATTCTGTATAAGGTTTGCTGAGTATGCTTTGACTTGGAATTGCAGTCTCTCTAGGACTTCATAAAAAGAATGGAGAAGTCAGTGTAAACAGACCTGTTGATTCTCCTGGGCTTTGTATCTCTCCCAGAAAGTGTATCACAAAACAATTATAAAAGTAGTGAATTACACCACAAAGTCACCTTGGATCCTGAGCTGTTCCAAATGCTTTCAGCTTACATTATTATCCAGCTGTGTCACTCTCCCTAACTATCTGTGTCACAAAGCATTGCACCAAAGACGTCAGCTGTAATTTGTTTTCTTAAATATCTGACTTTAAAATCTGTGTCAGGCAATTTGTCAAACAACTGTCAGAAAGGGCCAAGAGGAAAACACCTGAGAAAAGTGTAGTGCTGAAAGATGTGTGTGGAAGTGCTGCATCCTGTATGAACAGCTACTTGAGGAGATCTTGGAAAATTCAGTAACATTGAAAAAACTTTCTGTATTTATGCAGATTGGAAATGCAATCTTGGATCAGATTATCTGGCTGCTGGATGGTCTGTGGTGGCCTTGGACAGTTGGCTACCGCTTGTAAGAGCTTTATGGCTAGCCTTAAAATGTCTCATAACACTTCCCATCAGGAGCTGGAGTGTTACCTTGGCATCTTGGCTGGATTCTAATTGGATCTATTGGAAGTTCTGCTAGGGTTTCATTTAATTATTCTTTGTAGATCTGTGCTATGACTTTATAGATAGGAACTTTAAACTCGTTTCCCTTCAGCTGTGTGTAGTTCTGTACTATAGCATATAATAAGATGCTGTTGTGTCAAAGCAGGTCACATTTACTTCTTTCAGTCTATGGGAGTTTTCTGTAGAGCATGATGAGAATTTTTCTTTGTCCTAAATTTTTGTGTGACTTTTCCCCAACTCTTGAACAGTAACCATATTTTGTTCAAGTACTATATGTGTTTTATTGATGCCAGTGTTATGTCCTTAGACATACATCTGTTTGTATGGTAAACTCAGCAGTGGCACAGAGAGGTGGAGCCTCTCCAGGATTATCATTTCAGTTTGGAAATTATAGGAGTTTAAATCTTTATGTAAAATATTTAAGGATCTGTTTGTTTAAAAGTTTGTATATACTTCTACTGTAATGTTTTCTGGAGTGTATAATTGTGCCTTATTATAAAGTCAGTCCTTATCAGTGCTGTTGGTTGCTAAAATCAGTATGGCCAGATGCAGTAGTGTAGAAAATAATATTTCAAGTATTTGTTTTAAAAATGATGGCCTAGTGTCATGGCATGAAAAGCTATGGAGGGCATTAATTGTCTCTTCTGTTACTTTGCTAAACTAATCCATATAAAAAGAGCAGATTAAATTGAATGACCCTCATATATTTAATGATTGCTTCTATTTGACTAAGAAACATTTCTTGGGAAGCCCCTTGTCACAGGCTATCAATCTTCTTTTAATCCCATGTTAGTTACTGGTCTACTTTGTTACTCTCCACGATGGATTGTCTCAAGTGGTTCTTCAGCTTGCACAGCAAGAAAATGAGAAGCTAAATGGTTGCACAAACGATTTGATTATAGTGTTTAATTCCTGCCCTATGGATTTCCAAGATCAGTGATCCTTTCTCTTCTTTAGTTGTTGTTATTATTAGCCTTCTAACCGATCTGTCTGTGGCAAATTATTTTATTCCTTTTCGTCAAATTGTAGTTTGATCTGAACTCTCTGCAGAAGGTGCTGGACTTCTAGATTTGCTTTAATGACCCCTGTTAGAATATTAAAATACACTATTAGGTGAATGTTGTTCACAGTTAATGTTATGATCTTTGCTGTACATCTGATAATCCACAGCGAAGGATGAGTAGTTAAGATATTTCAGGCTTTTCTCTGTAGTTTGTATCAGCTAAAAAATGGAATTTCATATAATTCATGAATGTTGAGAACAAGACCATTACTTTGTCAAGGTGTCTGTCTTTCATGTGGTGGTCATTGGCAGTTTTAGGCTCATGTCTGATTTTTCAGCAATCCACTTTCTTACTGTATTGTCTGATTCAATGATTAATTAAGTCAGTAAAAAGACTCTAGTAAGCTTTGTTTACTTATTTTGAGTGCATATTTATTCCATTCTGATCACCTCAGTAAATATGCTTAAGGACAGATTTTGCAAAATACTGAATACTCTGCCCCAGATTCAGACAATTACTTAATTTAAGTGAATACATAGTAATTTAGAATTAAAAAGAGTATTCACATTCAAAAAATTAGGCAGGTGTGTGTTTGTTTTGCTGGAGCCTGACATGCTACTGTAGTGGCTTCAGTTGGAAGGCTTTTATTCCCTACAAGTGTAATTTGTTTCTTCTTGCTCCAAGATGAGCTACATTTTGCTGTTTAATTTAATTGAATTTAACTCATGTAACTTATCATATGGAGAATTGTTTTTCTTTTTATGGGACACAGGGGAAAATAATTTTATTATATGATTTTAGTAATTTAAGTACAGTTAGACTTTAAAGATAATTAAGATTGAACGTGACAGTGAAGAACCATGTTTCAAGGTGAAATACTTGCAGAAAGCAGTTTTGCATTTTAAAGCCTGTTACAAAATCTCACAATTATTATAAAGAACTTTAGTTCCAAGAGGTACACATCTGAACCTTGAAAATTTAAAACAAAGGGTGAAAATTATTTTCCAAATACAAGGTTGAAGCTCTCTACCCAGAGTTTGTATTTTACTCTAAGTTACACCTAAGAGATAGGTTAGATGGGAAACATAAAGCAAATAAGGTTTTTCAGTGTTGCACTTTTAAAGATCCAGACATATTTTAACTCAATCACATTGTAGTTTATAGAAAATAGAATTGGTGTTCACCTATTTGATAGGAACAAGTTTACGTAGCTATTTGCTATTTTAAAAATTTTATTTCTCCCAGATTGCCTTTCCTTTCTGTTTCTGTCATGTTAATTCTTGTTGCCAGCACTTCATTCTTCTTTCTGGAAGAAATCTATGGGAATGCTAACTTTACCGGGAAAAAGGCTTTTGGTTTGCCCACATATAATCCAAAGCAATTAATACATACAGGCCTCGTGTTATGACTCTGGTGCATGAAAATGCTCTCCTGAGACTAAATCTTAAATAAGCATAATCCAGAACATTATTAATCAAACTTCTCTTTCAGCTGTGGAAATGTCATGGAAATATTTTGGTTCCTTTTTTATTATTTAGACTTTAAGAGCTCAAGCCTAAAATTAAGTTGTTTAAAAAGGAAAAAAAAAATCAACAGCTCTGATTTGTTTTAAACTTTTAAGAGTGTGGAGATTCCCAGGTCCAGTCCTACTCTGGGTCAAGTAACCTTTGCTGTAGTTTGCTGCTGCTATCGGTGCATTTGGCATGCTGTCCACAGAGGCTTGTGGACCATTTAAAAACTATTTCTTAAAAATGTTTTGTCAAAGAAAAAAATCAGAGGGAGCTAGTGGATGTAACAATCAACAGTGCTGTGTAAATATGCTGCGCCTGCATGTTGTCAGCTGTGCATAACGGTAGAAGCCCAGACCACTGAACAAGTCTCATAGTGAAGTGTCTATATAGTGCTTTGAAAATGAGAATTTTGGCCTCTTTTTCTGGCAGTAAATTAGGTCAGTGTGTTCCCAAAATTTACATTTCAATTAAAAATCCCAGTTGTGCTTATAGTGAATGATTTATTCTCAGGGAAAGATGATACCTCCTATTACTTTGTTAAAGAAAAGCCCCTTCATTCCAGAAGGCCACACATCAGCGGTAAGAACTCTTCTTCCTTGTTTGTCTTCTTCAGTTAACTTAAACCTGTGTGAGGGTAATACACTGTAATCAGACCTCAGGCTTTCACTGTCTGGATTAGATATGTTTGAGTTTGTATATTTTGGTCTCTAGAGGTTCTTTTTTTCAAATATAAAGGAAAACAAAACTTTTCTTTGTTTTCTTTTGAAGTCATCTGCACCTGAAAAATTAGGCCAATGATCCTCTTTCCTTAAAAGAAATTGTTCTTTTTTGTGTGGGGAGGGATTGCTCTGTAATATACTATACAGAGCAGCTCATGCTTACAGTCTCCTTTTGTTTCCACAAAGGTTTGCAAATTCTTAATTAAAATGCTATTATCTCTGGACACCAAAGCCTCTTTTTCCTGTCAACCACAAAAGAGTAATGTCAATCACAAATTTTATTAGATAGATTTCCTGTGCACTTTATTTGCAGAATGGCCACGTTCACTATAAAGTGCTGTTACACTTAGTTAAAGTGCAAGAAATGTTTTTCAAGGAATTTTTCAAAGTGATCACTGAGTAGAGATTAAAATAGTAGCTATCCACCAGTGTAGGTAGTGTCTGAGAGATTGAACAATAATTTATAAAATAAACATTTAGGTTGCCTGGTGTCTACTAAAATTGTAGTGAATTACAATCAATAGCTGTTCTGTCAGAATAAAAGAGATTCCAGTGGAATTGTGTGTGTGCATGTGTAAAAACTATCTAAGAGACTTCAAGTAGACACCTAAGAACGAAGCCAAAATAATTTGTTACCACCTTTTTAAGGAATGCTGAGTAATTTTGTGGCCTTGCTTAGAGCAAACAAAATAGGCATTAATCATCTATCCTCTGAGACACGTCTCAGCCTAGAACAATCTCAAGCTATGCATCTGATACTTCTTTTTTTTTCCTGAGAAAAATAAAATTAACATTATGGAAAATTCTATTAATCAATCTGGAACATCTCTAGAAAATGGTGCCTTTTTGTCTACACAAAAGTAATATGTGTGGAAGAAGAATAACTATAGTGTAGGGTTTTTTGGTGTGTTTTTTTGTTTGTTTTGGTTGTTTGTTTTTTTTTCTTATGTTACGCTAATTTGCATAAATTTTGATGGTATTTGGCTGATAAGTTGAGTCTTTTGCTTCAAGATCATCTTGACTGGATGTCATTGCTCTATCTAAATGAAGTAGTAACCAGGAGTGCTTCTTTTTGGTATGACGTAATGGTGAGCTCACACAAGGTGTCAGCTTCATTTGCAACATGCCGTTAACCCACTTCTGTGAATATTTCTTTATTTCATGATATCTTTGTCCTGGGTTGAGCCAGGTTTAAGCTAATTTTCCTTTTACTGATTTTTTTTTTTTATCCCCTTTAGTAAGCTTTCTTTTAACTAGCAGCAAGTGTTCCAGCTAGTGGACCGATAACACTGGAATGTTTGTTTCTGCTGAGACGTGAAGGTCAGTTTGTTCTACTCAGTGAATCTGCCACTGCAGATACTACTGGGGCAGGAGAATTGTATCTATGACCCCCCCGTAGGGGAGCTGGACTAGAAAGACAGCAGAATTGACCAAAGATATTCCATTTCATATATCTACGTAAGCTCTGAGGAAGCTCAGAGATCACAGAAGACAACTTCCTTCCTGCTTCTTCTTCCCTTCTCTTCTGTCCATGGCCAGGGTCCGGGGAGGACTCCATCCATCTATCACCGTCAACCCCAAGCTCAGCCCTGACCCTCATAACTCTCCCCACAGCTCTGTCTGCTCTGCTGTTATCTCAGACAGCAGGCTGAGAGTTTTTGGGACTGCTCCCAGCTAAGGACAGTGCCAGGAGAGTTGCTGGGGGTGGGGGGAGGCAAGAAGCTTTTGCACATTCCTGAATATACTTGTATATAATTGTACATATAATTAACGCATAGAATCATAGAATCCTAGGGGTTGGAAGGGACCTCGAAAGATCATCTAGTCCAACCCCCCCTGCCAGAGCAGGGTCACCTAGAGCACATCACACAGGAACGTGTCCAGGCGGGTTTTGAATGTCTCCAGTGAAGGAGACTCCACAACCTCTCTGGGCAGCTTGTTCCAGTGCTCTGTCACTCTCACAGTAAAAAAGTTTTTTCTGATATTCACCTTGAACCTCCTATGCTCCAGTTTGCACCCATTAGCCCTTGTCCTATCACTGGTCATCACTGAGAAAAGCTTAACTCCATCTTCCTGACACTCACCCCTTACATATTTGTAAACATTGATGAGGTCACCCCTCAGTCTCCTCTTCCCCAAGCTAAGGAGACCCAGCTCCTTCAGCCTTTCCTCATAAGGGCGATGTTCCACTCCCTTCATCATCTTTGTGGCTCTGCACTGGACTCTTTCAAGCAGTTCCCTGTCCTTGAACTGAGGGGCCCAGAACTGGACACAATATTCCAGATGCGGCCTCACCAAGGCAGAATAGAGGGGGAGGAGAACCTCTCTTGACCTACTAACCACACCCTTTCTAATGCACCCCAGGATGCCATTGGCCTTCTTGGCCACAAGGGCACATTGGTGGCTCATGGTCATCCTCCTGTCTGCCAGGACCCCCAGGTCCCTTTCACCTACACTGCTCTCCAGCAGGTCAGCCCCCAACCTGTACTGGTACATGGTGTTTCTCTTCCCCAAATGAAAAACTCTACACTTGCCCTTGTTGAACTTCATCAGGTTTCTCTCCGCCCAACTCTCCAGCCTGTCTAAGTCTCTCTGAATGGCAGCACAGCCTTCTGGTGTGTCAGCCACTCCTCCCAGCTTAGTGTCGTCAGCAAAGTTGCTGAGGGTACATTCTGTACCCTCATCCAGGTCGTTGATGAAGATGTTGAACAACACCGGTCCCAGTACTGACCCCTGAGGGACTCCACTAGTCACAGACCTCCAACTAGATTCTGCCCCATTGACTACAACTCTCTGACTCCTTCCTTTCAACCAGTTCTTGATCCATCTCACTACCTGATCACCAAACCCATACTTGATCAACTTATCTACAAGGATGCTGTGGGAGACGGTGTCAAATGCTTTACTGAAATCTAGATAAACCACATCTACTGCTCTACCATCATCTATCCACCTAGTAATTTCATCTTAGAAGGCTATAAGGTTAGTCAAACATGACTTACCCTTGATAAAACCATGCTGACTGCTCTTGATGACCCCCATGTCCTTGATATGCCTAGAGATAGAGACAAGAACAAGTTGTTCCATCACCTTTCCGGGGATGGAGGTGAGGCTACCTAAAATGGTATCAGATAATATTCAGAACTAGGTGTTTGAGTTAAGTTTTCTCCTGTTTTGTCTCTTCCTATGTTTTCCACCACTGTGTCAGAACCCTGTGAAATAAAATCCAAACTCTTCTCTCTGACTCATTGCAAACTCGTGTGCATCCCTTCTTCATACCACTGCTATGATCACAGCTCTTGGCACTGGGTGCTCTGTGGTGCCTGCTAGGAGTTCAAAGAATGCAAAATTTGTTTGCATTATGAAATACATCGTGGCAATCTGTTAAAATGAATGAATGTCCAGTGGGCAGTGCACATGTTAAAGAAAGTCCTTCAGCTCAGTGGAGGAACACTGTAAAGACTGTGTTTCGAGTATCTGCCCAGAATACTAACTTGTTAGTTCACACATGTGCACAGTTATAAAATGCAGTGATTACCAAAAGAAGTAACTAAGGCGGGCATACAAAATGGTATGGAAGCAGGTCAAGTCCCATGTAAATTGCCCAATATTTTTATTTTTTGTTTGTTTTTTCTTAGTCCATAAATATTTTTGTGTGACTATATGAAGAGTTTCACTTTCTGCTTAGTTTTCTCTCCTGGCTTTAGAGCTACTGTGTAGGTATTTTCTCCTGTCTGTGCTTACTAGTTTAAATCAACCAGACTTTGAGGTAACAGGGAGGTATAGAAGAATTGTATTAACTTTCACTGATCAGCATTATAGATAATGCTAAACCATGTTTATTACCTTTTATTAACATACAAAATTCAGTGTTCCTCATAATGTTGCCTTACAGAGTTCAGTATTTTTTGAGCAAGACAACATGAGAGATTCCTTCAGTTGGTACACTGCAAGTAGTACCTGGAAAAATTTCCTTCTGTTTCTTCTTATTTAAAGAATAAATTCTTTCTACTAGCATTCAGGGATGGAGACTTTTAAACACATGATTACATGCAGTACAATAAGCACAGCCAATGCTGGAATATTTTCTATGTCTTAGTATAAAGTGATGACTAGACCTAAAAAGATGGTTTGTATGACAAAAAAGTTGTGCCACATCAGGAGGAGACAGTCATTGTGATTTATTACGTAACTAGATCCTAAGCAATAGATTGTAAGAAAAGCCATCGGTAAGGACGGTTGCAGGTGCATTCAGGCAAGAAGAGTTGTATCATTGTTGTATGCAAGACAGGTGAGGTAGTAGACCTAGAAATCAAACGTAGAAGAGGAGAGAGTCAAAGGAGGAGGATCTTCTTGGGAGCGGATTGTTTTTCTATTGGAGATTTGAAATAGTGGTATAGGCTGCAAACTGTTGGGCAATTCAGGGAAATGTTTTTGTATTCTGGTTGAGAAAAGTAACCAGAACATTGGTTCAGAAGACTCTTAATTTTGAAATGTTCCACGAAATCTGCAGCTGGTTCATATTCCAGATGGATGGTCAGACAACTTTAATAAAAAGGGAAAAAACAGATCTGGTTTTAAAATAAAAATAATGTGTTTAACTTCCTGTATTTTAATGTAGAACAATATACTCTGAACAATATACTCAAGTATTCTGTCCTCAGAACGTATGTTAATCGGTCAGTGTTTAGTTATTAAGATATATTTGTTCCTCAGCGTTCCTAAGAATTGTTCATTGGCCCTTGAAAGAACAGGAAGTTCTTCTGGAATTTTTGTGGGAACTCTGATCTTTGAAACTCTTTGTATTTGTGTGCCTATACTGGTTGCCTCATTGAGTTATGGACTGCACTATTTTACCACCAATGTGGTATGCTCTCTGATAACAGCAATGACTTGTTTTATGTTGCACATTACTGGAAATTAGATGCTTGCACATCTGAAAGAAGACACAGAGTGGCAATTTCCTTAATAGTGCCTATGAACTCATGCTGCTAGGAGACCTGTGACTCCCTACTCAAATCCTCAAGCAGAAAAATGTAGGCAAATGATGGATATCTGAACAACTTGGCCTCTCTAGGGAGAGACAGTTTTGGCAAATATTCCTTAAAAAAAATCCTTTAATATTAATAGGAGCAAAACAGAGGCAGAAAAGAATAGAGCTGAGTCAAAATCTGCGTGTCTGGGACTTTGGGGAAATGATACGGTAAGCTGTCTAAGGTGATACACTATGCAGTGCCATCTTGTGTGTACACTTTCCAACAGAATTGCCACATGCTCTCAATTTTTTCTGTGGTCCCAAGGCATTATTCAAAAGAGAGTCACAAATACAAATATTAGCAAATGTTTTTCTTAAATGCGCGCATTCAGCATGTTGCAAAACTCAAACCTCTCATGGTATTTTACATGTATGTACAAAGTCTATTAGAACAAGACAAACAGTAATTTGAATTGTAATTGTAAAAACTTGGTTATTGTCTTAGGTTTGTTGTCCTTCAGTCAAGGTGGATCAAGAAAGTGGACAGCCTCAAAGCAGTGAGTTCTGGGGAGTTTTGCAAGTGTTGCTTAGTTGGGAATTTTTTAACGATGGGTGAATTTTTCATGGTTTGAGCTAAAAAGGTTGCCTCTCGTGAGACTTTTATCCATAAGGGGAGAGACTCATGTGAACCTTGGATCCTTCAGAGTTCAGTTTTCTCACATTTAACTAAACCAAGAGCTTAAATGGCTAGACTACTGCATGAAAAATTGTTAGGATGTTTCTAGTTGTGATCATGAGTGAAATCCTAAAAAGCTCACACTTGTATCACAATTTTGTACATTTGAGGGATGCGAGGAATATGCATGAAAGTACTGGATGCTTATCTTGACCTCTGAGCTACCTGAAGTGTTCCTGCTATCTTGAAGTAAGCTGTATATAAAAATGAATTTAATTTTACCATACCGTTTATATCTAAATGTCAGGTTAACAATAATCATGCTTCCGTCTGGTCAGATACTAATTTTGTTTTTTAACTGTGAGGCAATTCACAAGCTCATCAACTCCTCTAAACTACACAATATTTTCTAAAAGACATTTCTGTTGTCTTATGTGCAATAGAATTGTAATCACCTGTATTTAAATCTAATGGATCTGAAATAACCTACAGGCTTCCAGTTTAATGAGAGCTAGATTAATGAAAAAAGACCTTTTACCTCAGATTGCATGACAACATTTTCAAATTACATTCCTGAAACAGAGAATTCACTTATTCCGAGTAATTGGATGCTGACTAGGGTTAATATGTACAATGACTTTAAATGAAAATGTTCTATTGTAAGTGGGACTGTATGATACCTGAGGCATTCTCAATAGATTTGCTTGGGCTCTGAGTTAATTATACTGCTTGCTATTTTTTGAATGAATTCAAGCATGAATTCTACACAGTAAAGATTGGGATAATTATATTCAATTCTGCTTGGTGCCCCGCTGAATGAATTGACCTTTTAGATAAAACTAGTCTCTTGAGCAGGAAACCTGAAGAAAGCCTGAACAAAGCAACCAGATGCAGCTGGGGGCTGGGGAAAATCTTTAAATAATACTTAAAAAAAAATGCTAGAGGAGTAGAAGCATCAGAAAGATTGATTTTTAGTCATGGAAAAAGTATTCCTGTGTTGGCAGTGTTTTTTGTATATGCAGTACATAAAGTTATAATTTAAAGCCATTGATTTTTGTAAGCTGTTTTCTCATCAGTTGATATGATTAAAAAGAAGCAGCGTTAGAGCACTAGAAAAGTTCAGTGTATGTAGGTGTCCCATACTTCAGCAAGGTGCCATAATCACAAGCTGAGATTTCAGACATGGTGCCGATAATGCTGTCAGCATGACTGGCTCTCCCATTGCACATGCAATGCTAAGAGGGTGAGTGGGAAAGACAATGTTTTCAAAGGGACTGCTTTAAAAGAGGGACAGGACTCCCAAGAGCCAACAGAGCAGTAGCTATGAGTGCAAACACGCAGGGTGCCCTTTGAGGGCAGAGTGCTGTGTTAACTCGTCACCTGTTGCATTCCTATGCATTATGGAAACATCAAAAATTAACACGAAATATTTTCCTTTTTTTTTCTTTTTTCCATATTTCAAAATTCATCCTACTTATAATAAATGATATTAAACATAGCAAAGTTTATCTTTTACTCAGCTTTTTTTCTGTCATTGTGATAAGCCCTAGATTAGTGTTCAGAATGATGATGCTCTGTGTTGATGGAAAGGAGACAGTTTTTTCGCACTCAGAGACTATTGTATTGTACCATGAAGTACATATGTAGTTGCTCTCTATATATGTTTGAAATAACTGTCACTGTGGAGGTGAGGATGACATGAATTGAAGTGGCATAGTTTTCTATGTAATGATAGAAATATATTTGTTTTTTTGTCTTACTTAAGCAAAAATATTCCAGCAGTTCAGTCTCACAAAATTTTACTCACATAATTCTTCCTCTGGTAGATAGTTGGTGAGATGTCAGTAAGGCAGCACAATTTAGCCCATAATGTTAGCTGGATTTATGATAAGGGCAAGTGTTTGTAACAACTTTTTTGATGGGGTTGCAGTCTTTTAAGCACGTACATTATCTGTTACTGATAGATCATTTATGTAGAGAATACAGTTGTCACTCACTTAATTTAATTAGATTATGGGTTCTAAATTATCTTCTAACATAAAATGTGCTTTTATACTGCAGATTACAAAGGTTTTAAGAAGTTTAATATGCCACTTTTTAATTGGTGAGCAGTACCCTGAAGGATTCATGTGGGGCTCTGTTTGTTTTTTTACTGCAGTAGAATGTGAACATACCATAATATTAATAAAGATGGTTAGTTGCAAATGGGATTTGGATCAGTGAAGTTGGCTAGGATTTACTTTGTATAAAACAAGTCTAGGAGGTATAAAATTGTAAATATAGTTATAAAAGGCTTGTATTTTGGCAGTGAGATCACTGAGTTGAGAACTGAATATCCTCTGGTCTTTACACTCCAGTTAGCTACAGTCATTTAGGTAAACGAACAATGTATTTCTAGCATGCAGTTCCAAGTTTGTAATAACTATTAATGTAGAATAGCCTATTTTCTGCTCTGATTTCCAATCCATTACATGAATAATCTTCTACGTATAGGGTCTACCACACCTTACTGCATAAATTCTTGCCTTATTTATGTCTGCATTTAGTTGTACAGCTGGTAAGTCATTTGTTCAAAAGAAGTAAATGGTTGGTTTTGATCCTTAGACTGTGAAACAGGGATTCACAAAATGGTTATGGTCCTAATAAATTGACTCTGAAATATTGGGACCAAGTTCAAGGATCTGATTTGCACATCTAAATTAATGATAAATCTGTTTTTTCTGCACTCTTGATTTTATTTTACTGTTGAAAGCTAAAGAGCATTAGGAAGGTTTAGTTATAAGACTGCCTAGGAACACCTTTCCTGATAACAGTGGCTTCTCCTCTTGTTAAAAGTACAAGGCTACACAAGCAAATCCAATACTTATGACTCTTAAAAACATCATCTGAATATTCTCTATTTTTGGTGGTGTTTTCCCAGATCAACCAAGAGTTCATCTTAAACACTATAGCTGTAGAATCAGCATATGCTGTTTACAGGAGTGCAATTCAGTATAAATGAGCTGGAAATCAGGCCTTCTGATTATCTGTCATGCATAAAATACCTGATAGATTGTTCCTACCAGGTGTAAGGCCAGATCCTGAGACCTTGGTTTATACAACTGAGATCAGCAACGCTACTTAATTATTATCCGTTGAAGCAAGTGCTGCATTTCTGGGTGCAGTCTGCATTTGGGATTGAGGCACTGCTAAATGCTTCTTCCATAATAATGATTTCTTCATCTCTTCTTAAATCAATGAGAGATGAGGGGTTTTCACTTGCTGAATTGTGTTCTTGTTTCTACAAGAGCTGCTTAAGCCAGACCCTTGTGAACAATGTAGACTTATAGCTGGTAGGGGAAAATAGAATAGTTTTCAAACAGCAGTTAGAAGCTTTTACAAGGAGACTGGCAGTGAAGAAAAGCAAAGCCACTTAACATCCTGCTAGAAGTATTCGAGTTTCGGGCTGATAAGAGCTCTTGTTCTATTCGTGTTTCCTTCCATCATGTGTAGCACTGACTTTGATTATAATTATTTGCATGTCTGCCTAAGCTCATGGCATCTTCTAGCATAAGGACTGAGTTGTTTAATTCTGTTTAAAAGTTGTGGGTGGAAAGCAGCTAAAATGACTTGCTTTCTGTTACCCTGTAGGGAAGGAAGTACAATGCCAGAGATTAACAATTATTTGGCAATGGTTTCTGCCCTTGTCCAATGGCTCTGCATATATACTGAGTTGCCTAACATAAGCCAGGTAGAAAAAGAAATATTACGATCTGGGAAAGAAGCAATTGATTTTGTAAGTCTCAAGACCTCAAAAATCCTAGTGGATACTGTATTTTTGGCTTTTTACTTAGCAAGGTGTGACTAATAAGCTAACTGCCTGTTCACTGATCAATGCTGCTTGTACCATCTTTTACATTATGACAGTAGATATTGTAGTGCATATGGAATAGCCCTCCATTATGTACATGTAGCTGATACATTTCTATTGTAAACCCCTGTAACATGTAAGAAACTAACTTAATTGGGGATCCAAACTGATCTTGCTTATTCAGCATAAGGTATTGCTTTCACAGAATGATCTTGGGGAGAAATGCAGATCATCTGTTTGAGATTTTATTTGAAGGTCAAGGTCTATTTTCCTCAGGGATGTACTCATCTCAGGAGGCAATTGCTGGGTGGTCATCACAGAAAGGTAGGGTTAGGTACAGTTGTCCTGGGCTGAGCCAGGATGAAGCCAATTTTCTTTTTACTTATTTTCTGTTTTTTTTTTTTTTTTTTTTTCTTCAGCAAACTCTTTAAGCAGCACATTTGCTGAAAGTAGCAGCAAGTTTTCCAGCTGGGGGGCTTGATAACATCTGAGTGTTTATAGTTAGTGCTGAGAGACCAAGGACACTTTGCTCTGCTTGTCAAATTTGCTGATTTAGACACTAAAGGAGCAAAGATTCGTATCTACAACCCTCCCATAGGGAGGAGCAGACTAGATGGATGTCAAAATTGGCCAGAGATATTCCATATAAATTCAGTGATCACAAAAGTCAACTTCCTTCTTCTTTCTTTTACTCTTCTTCTGTTCATGGCCGGCATCTGGGGAGGACTGTCTATCCATTTCCATTGATCCCTAGGCCCGTGCATTCCTGCCTCTCGTAACTCTACCCTCAGCTCCTGTTTTGCTCTGCCACTGTCTGAAAGTGGTCTGGGACTTTTTGGGACTGCTCGCAGCTAAGGAGAGTGCTGTGGGAGTTGCTGGGGGTGGGGGAAGGTGATAGGGGTTTTGCACATTCCTGAACATACTCGTATATATTTGTATATATTTTCTTTTATCATTAGTATTTAATTAAAGCTGTTTAGTTTAGTTTTCAATCCGGAAAGCCTCTCTCCTTATTCTCTCTCTCATTTCCCTACCTGGCTGGGAGGGGGGAGGGGATCGAGAGCATTATTGTCACTCATTTAATTGCTGATCCTGAGTTAAACTGTGACAACAGGATAGGTGTGTATGCAGCCTTGTAAACACATGTAGTGTGCTGCAAAACTGTGTTCTGTTGCTGTAGTGGAAAGACACTGCACTTTTGCTGCTTCTCACCATCCAGCTAGATAGCTTTACTCCTGCAGCAGTTTTCTGTTGTTACCAGAAGGTAACAAATTCCCATTTTCTATGCCCTATCTTACTTTCTTCACACTATCGTATTATGATCTGTCACATTGTGATCTGTGTACTCTCTACCTAAATAATTTATTCCAAAGGGCATCTAAATAATATTGGCAGAATATGTATGTACAGATAATCCATCAGTCGCTCTCATGCAAAAATTTCATACAAAGGAATCCTGCTCTCAAAGCATGTCATTCTGTAGAAATTCACAATGATGCTTAGGACTTAAGCTGCATGTGGATGGGGTCACCCAAGTAGAAAAGCTACCTGGATGCTCTTGAAAATTAGGAAAATTACAAATTACTCTTGTTTTGAACCCCCTTTTATGTTGCCTGAAGGTAGATTGCAAGGGGTTGGGGAAGTGGGGTTTGTGGTGCGGGCAAATCCGTGAAGTTGCTGAAAATCCTAAATTTTCGGTGTGAAGAAAGTACAACTAGTACAGTGAGGAGTACTTATGTTGTTAAGGAATAGAACAGGGTAGGATTGGAAGGTTCATGGGAAAGGCTGTTAAATGCCTGTTACTATGGGAATGCTGACCTTGCCTCTCTTTTAGTCCACAATTACTGTCAGCTGTCTGGCTTTCAGCACATGAGGTAAATTTGACCTCACACATGCTGTTTGTACTGCAGTCATTGACAATATTTGTCTTAAATAGGATAAAATGCTACCAAGAAACATTACTAGCTTAAAAGGGGAAGAAGTTAGAAGCACATGCCATTCTCTTATTACTATTTCTTCAATCAGAGTTCTAAGTAAATGCCCAAAAGGTCCATTGAAAAAACAACAGGACACCTAACAAGCGTGGGCAGTGTGCATTTCTATCTCACTAACCAAAACCAGACACTTCTCAACTGATGTATAGGTAAAGTCTTTTAGGCCGTGTTACAATACAATTTCTTTCATCTCCAAATCTGTTCATTTGTTGCATCCCAGTGTATGATTACTTAAACCCATAAGGAAAATAAATGGATTGTTGTCTGTATCATCAAGAAGAGGCAGTCACAATTTTGTGCAAGGCTACCAGACAGTAGGTTAAACAAATATATGACATAATGAAAGACCTCTTTTCGAATACGCAAAATAAGGGGCAACATAAATAAAAATATTTGAAAGAACAAAATTACATTATCTCTACAAAAGCATTTACAAGTCTGCAAAACAGTGCTTTCCCTCAGTTTTCTGAGGTTACATGCAGGGAATCCAACTGCACAGAGACTGTAAGGGTAAGAGATAACAAGGATATAAACCTTGCATGACACAGGGCATATTCTCATGTTTGAGAAGGTTGCTGTGTGCTAGGATCCTTCTGGCTAAAGGAGATGATTGACCAGCTTGTTGGGACTGCGAAAATGACCAGCCCCTGTGGGTTTCCCAGGAAGGCAGAGCTGGCAAGCAGCATCCTCTTACTGCTTTTTGCACCACTATCCCTTGAGAGTGAGATTAGTAGAAAAATCTCATGAGATACACCTTGAAAAGTTTCTTGATTCTAGTACCCTCTTGAAAGTTTTCTTTGAGAAGGCAGAGTGAGGCTTTTATTCTCTGAGAGTACAGACTCCTTTGTGACAAAAGAACTTTCAATAAAAATTAAAATAGAAATAAAAAGGGAAGAGAGACCCACTTACAGAAGAATCAGGCAAGCATGGTCTTTATATTAAGAAAATGCATTCAATCCTTTTTGTTTAAAATGTAAAGATTCTGAAAACAGTGGAAAAAACTCTCACAACATTTGAGAGTACTGTGCAACTAGCAGGGAATCTGTTTCACTATCAAGTAAAATGCAGACTGAAAATTGCACTTTATGCTGTGTGTGTGTGTAAATATACAAGGGTATGCATGCATACATCATAACACGTGTATGAACAGTTCATGCACTTTGTGTTGTTAATTTGTGTGGAAGGATACTTTTGCATTTGAACTAATTGATACTTTATTTGCAATTAATCAATAAAAAGTTTCTTAAACCAAAATCAGATGAAACCTGCACATTAAAAAAAAGTGTTCTTTGGACTTTAAAAGGTTATAGACTGCTGACTGCAGGGCTTGCAGCTGACATTCAATAACATTTTAAGCTTGGAAGCTAGGATTTTAATTTATTTTTTCTATTTATCCCTTAGAAGCTGCTTGCTGTTCAGCTGCTAATGCATTTCCAACAGAAATTTTGTAAATTATATTGGGCAACATTCTCAGTGAGAATAGATTGTGTAAATAACAGTAATAGCTTCCTCCTGCTGCTTCTGGCAATACAGATATTGCCCCCACACACTTATTTAAATTTCTTGGGCCAAAGAACTCCTCAGGGTTCAAAATGTTAGTTACTTAGGCACTACATTTCATCGATAATAATCTAGGAAACAGAACTGATGAGAAGGGTATTAAAAACAATCGGCTGTTGCATATCACAGATTTTAATTTCTAACAAGAAAAGTCTTGTGTAAACCAACTTTTCAATATAGGATTTTTTGGCACTTTGTTCTTTATCCTGAATCTTCATTAGTATTCCTTTTTTTCTTCACTAAAATCTGGAAAACATAAGATTCTTTACTTCTTGGGTAAAGAAAAGACCTGCTATAGTGAACATTATCATTCCTGATGTTAAGGTTTCAGTGAGTGTTCCCTTCTTCTTACCTTTCTGACCATACCTTGTGCCAGCCCTGAGCTGGGGACAGGAATCCATATGTAAGAAATGCTGCTTTCTCAGTGGTTTCACCAAAAGCAGATTGGTATAGCAGAGTATGGTTTGGCCTGGCCACTGAACAAAGTTTTTTCAGGATGCTACTTGGTCTGAACTTAACTAGAGAAAAGGCTTGGGGCTTAAGCTGAGAAAAAACAAAATTATTTAACCACCAATGTGGAAATAAAAAGGGAAAATGCAAGTTTTACCTCAATGAGAACAATAGGAAGCTCTTGGAATTTACTCCGATTTTGTCAGTGCTACCTCTCTTACTGATGCATGGAAATGACTTCTTTCAATCTCAGTTCATTCTATGCAAGGTTCAGATATTTCCTACCATGGACCTGTTTCCTGTTTCTAGGCTTTGCTTAAGTGTGGCTCTGTAAAATATATGCATTTAGAAAGCTTTGACTTTAGTTTCCTCCTTGTTGTAGAAACTGGTAAAATTATAACTTTAGGCACTGTGTTAAAAGACAATTTTTGGTCGATTTCATGTTTGCTTTTACAAATTTCAGGGTGATCTGAAGTGTGTTTTAATTCATGCTGATTAATGCTCTGAGGTAAGTGATTAATACTCATTGAGTATTAATGAGGAGAGTCCAGTAACCGCTAGACTTGCTATTGCTATGTTACCTGGCATTTTCAGTGAGAACAGCACAAATCCTCCCAGTTGTTTTACTTCAGTTCTTTAGTGGATGTTACTGGATGTTGGAAGAACTTCCTTCCCAAGATAGAAAAATTTTCAAAAAATTATTTGTTAGACTGATAACTGAAGTGATACTAAGCATAAGTATACATGTAAATCAGTCCCAAATCTGGGTTTTGGAAAGAGAATTCCTGTGCTAGAAGCTGTAGAAGTTGATTTAGACACAAGGAACAGCTTTCTTCAGGCTCCATAGCAAGTGCTCTGCTGGGGTATGTGGGAGCAGAGCTAAGAACTGGAACAAAAGTGATTCTTTGCTAAGTGTTTAGTTTTTATAACTTTCCCTCACAAAACAGAGCCAGAATATTTTTTATTTATTTCTGTACACTGGTCTTATCTATGTCTGCTTTTTAATAAAATGTTAAAGCTTTGCTTCATATTTCAATGTGTACTTAATCTCAGTGAATATTACAGGGATTTATGCACAATCATGAAGAGAAATGGCCCTCATCTAAGCTTCTGTGACTGATTGATGGAGAATCAAATCATATAACTATAGTCCAAAGCTGCAGTACCAGCATAGTTTCATTTGTATATATACACATACGCATACACGCACACTCGTGCGCGCACACACACACAGAGTCCCTCTTTTGCTTTTATGCTTCTTCACCTGTGCTAGCCTGACTGGTGTGTGTGTGTGTGTGTTCATACCATAAAACTGAGAAGTCTCAAAATGAGGTTGCAATATGTTTGCAAAAATAGATGAGTGAGTGTAAAATATGTTTACACTTATGTCATATGAAAGCCATAAAGAAGGTGTGGGTATATTTTAAATTTAAGAAAGTAACTTTTTCATGGTTTCTTGGAGGAAATGATGCGTGAATTATTGATGCATGTCAGTTTAACAACAATTTTCAATTATTGGTGTAAAATTACATTGTTGCTTTTGGCATAGTAGAGGGATGAATATTTTACCAAAACTATTTATTGAAGAAAAAAATCTTCTATGTAGTTGTCCTGAGGTAGAGTTTCTTTTACTTTAACAATATCAGTGTATCAAAGTTCTAAAGGGTGAAGACTATGGACAGCTGAGTTTTTAAATGTATTTGCTATTGCTAATTTAAGGTAGATTGAAAAGCCAGATGTTTCCTTAGCACAGAGGAAAAAACCACCTCCGCTTTCAGTATAGACTGAATCTTACATCTCTCTCAGTAGATGGGCATTCATCCATTTAAAAAAAATCTGTAATCATCAAGAAAAAGGCATAGTAATTTGCAAAACGATTTTGATGTCAAATGTAAAAGTGTGACAATACAGAATCAATCCTGCCAGATGCTTACAGTTGTGGCTTTCAGTCCTTAGCGTGGTATTTCTGGCACAGGGTTGACTTTGCATGTGTGAACAGTATGTATGATGGAGGCATGGAGTTCCTCTTAAAACCCTCATAGCTCAGGTGAGAGATTGAATGCTTCCACATAGTTAGCAAGTTAAAAGCTATTACATGGAGCAGAGGTATTTTTCTCCATACATATGATAAGAGTCACACAGCATTCACGTTGATGCTGGTTTTGCTGGCAGTGGACAGCTGGGAGGGTAACATCCATTAGATTAATGCACAATATGTCACCTTATCTAAGTTGCTTCATACTGTTAAGGACTTTTTGAGTTATAAGTTTTAGGAGAGGGCCGTGGGTTAAGACCAAGTTCATGGAGCACGCAATTCAGAGTACTGCTTGGCCTCTTGTTTATGTGGCTTCCTGTTTATTAGACCTGAGAATCTGGATGATGGGGCTACTGCAACTAGTAGGAAGATGGAGAGAGGTAGTTATATTTTATACTAATTAATTGCTAATTTAATCTTAGTTAAAACTGGTAAAGTACTGGCACTCACTTGAATTTAAAAGAATCCATTTGTTCCAAGGACATTTTCTTTATTCGATGCAATCTAGAGAATCCAGTCTTTAGAAGAAAAGATGAAAACTATGTGCATGTTGCTCTGTGCATGAGCATGTGAGTGTAGTCTCTTTTAAAGGCCAATATAAAAATCTGTGCTTCTGGTTGTGCGTAACTTAGATGTATGCCATATTATTTGATTAGCAGCTTTTATGAGAGTATAACACTTAACTGCATAGTGTTTTGGAAATCGTCTGCTAATGCTATTTGTGTCTCATGCTTGATCCTCACAAGCTTGTAGGCTTTGATTATGGGAATGGACAGGCTCTGTTTAAATGTGTATGAAATGAAAATCACTAGGCTGTATGAATGGTAGTGCAGAGGTAACATCTTTTAAAATAAAGATTAGGATTGGGAGGGTAAGGGGATCACATTACTGAAGAAATGGATGCGGTGAAGATGTTGACATGAATGAGAAAGTATTAGGAACAGGGAAACACTAGTCTTCATTCTGCAAGAAGAGGTTTTATTGGAAAAGGTGACTCAAAATAGTTTAAAATTCCACTGTTGATAAAAGGTCATTTGCCTTATAAAAATTTAACCTGTAAGTAGTTTTGAAATTGATCTGAACGAGCTACATTGAGAAGCGTCTGCTACTGCTGCTTGCTTTTTAGCAGGATTTTTCAGAAGTATCTGTTTTCATGTAGAAAAACCACATAAATATAGTTTCAGTCAACTCAGTGGATAATAGAAAGGTTGTGTGTTTGTTTTTTTTTTTAAGATCCCAGTACGGATTCCTTTCAAACTTTTGTGATTTTCTCAGAATTAGTAATAAATTATGGCTAGCAAACACTTCTTCCCCCCCCCTTTTTTTTTTTTTTTTCTTTTTAGAAGATGGTGGATAACAAGATATGGTGATTTATGATGCATTCTTCCTTCCTTTTCTCCATTCCAAATGTTTGTCTTGTCACCTCTGGAGCACTTACACATCCCAGAAGCTGTTTTTTTTACTGACTATATTATTCAATTTTGGGGGATGCTTGGAGATACTACTTTTGGTTAATTATGTGACTTAAAGAAGAGATTTGGATATGTCCCAAGAACAAAGCCTGAAGCATCCTGTGCATTTTTGATAAAAGCTTGTTGTACATCTAGCTATTGCTCATGTTTTTAGTCTTTCTGTACTTTCAAGAGCTTTTTTACACTCCATTAGGCAATTATGAAAAAAGATTAATTTTTTTTCTTGAAGCTATGCATTTGGTTTTGGTCTTAAGGCAACATGGAGCTCAAGGAAGTAGTTGTTTATACTTGTAAGGCAGGGAGGATTAAGTAATGACATTCTTATTAAATGTTTGATAAATGAAATGCAATAATGAATTTTCTTTTGTTCTTACCCATGGGACACAATTGCAATGTATTAACTTGTCATCTAGATTTATACACCTTAATAATGTTAAGCAAAACTTTTCAACAAAGTATTAGTTTGATGAAATTAAATATTAGTTCTTTGCACCTTGCTTTACCCATGTTTAGAAAACTTCTAACAAAAAAATCTGGTGGTAGGTAACAAAGGTACTTGCAAAAAGACAGTCAATGTGTGCTATTTCTGTGCTTTATATGCATAAATGGTGCAACCTAAGAGGAGTGGATCTGTGCAACAGAACAGGATGGTTGGCACTGGTGTTATGCTTGTAACATGGAGTTGTTTCATCCTATCTCTGTATGATTACTTGGAATGAATACCTTTTTTGTGGTTGGAGCCCCTTGGGTGCATTCCTGGAGCATGGTTTTGATTTCACTCCATTTTTTATCTCTGAGTTGTTCTGTGACTGCTCCAAAAGTGGTAAATGGGGATGACTCACCTCAGAAGCACAATCTTGATCCAAGCTACAGCTTCTTATACAGGAGGTTATACAAGATGATTAATATGATTCTCTTGATCTTTATTTCTTGACATTTATTTAGAGTTTGTATGACTTTACTGTAGAGAGCTTCATCAGTTTTTGGAAAGAGGCTAGGTAAAGTGAAAGTCAGTCACACAGCATATTTGGCTGAGAGAGAGCGAAGTGGAGGTAGCAAGGGGGAGAATAAAAGCAATCCCAGCCTCTGCTCCTAACTTCATGTTTGAGAGGAGAGATGATCTCTGATTCTTGCCACCTCCCAGAACTGTCCTCAGGTTTCCTTTTCTCTTAGGTTTTTTCTGCTGGGTTTTGATCTGGGAAGGTCCTTTGTACCAGCACCCTCCATGCCTTTTTTCCCTTCTCCCTTCCCCCCTGCCCCTGATCTTGACAGAAAGCATCCTGTACAGAGCTGTCCTTGAATGCTTATTGGGAAAAGGTGGAGGAAAGGAGGAATAAAGTAGAGATCATAGTGTCTGCCTCTGATCATGCTCTCACATTCTAGGCTGGTCATTAACTACAACTAGGAAGCAGTATGGCCCTTAGGAGAGTTGTGTTGTTACCATCACTCTTTCAAGAGGTCCAAGTACGTGTGGAACAAAATGGAAGTGCTCTAAGAAAACAGATTGAGGAAGTGTTGTGTAAGACAGATCTCCTACATATCAGTGCTCAAAGCTTTTTCATTACTGTTCAAAGAGTGTATGATTTACATGTCCTTTTTACCTTCAGAAATTACTGTGAAATATGCCACTGGTGTGTCTTCTCTTTGGCTGTTCCTTTTTTAATGCATTGGGACCTCTTCCTGGTGTTAGTACAAGGATGCTCATTATTGAATAATCACTCATTGGAACTTGTGTTTATTATTAATTCTGTAGGGAGTATCCAAATACAGGGCAACATTTCAGTTTGCCACATTTTTTCAAACACTTCCAGTTCTTTGCAACTTCACTCTCTCCAATGGCAAGAGAGTCTTTCATGTAAAGTGTTCCATCAACTCCACAGTTGGCCTGCGCTGGTTGCAGGCAGCCTCTGTGTAAATATTCTTCATACTATGAATACTGACCTGTTTTCTTAAATGTTGCCAGTTGGTAAAAAACGAAAAAAGTTTTCTCATAGTGACAGTTAGGAAAGTCCCATTTGGAATAATGTAAGCACATGCGATGTGTGAGAGCAAATCTTTTACATTCGGTAGCAACTTACTTAGGTGCCCTTCCATTCAGTTTGTTTCTTTTAAAATCCATTCTCAGGCATTGTGTTTTCTGAACATGCCTATATCTCTTAGTATCCCTACATCCATTAATTAGATCTGTAGCAAGTGAATGTTCAGTGAGGTCAGTTACTGAGTGGTGCAGAACAATGTTTTAAAATTTCATTAAACCTATTGGTTATCAGCACAGATGCATAAGTATCCTCCATGGAAACACATTGTCAGATTGCTTCTTTAGTAGAACAGCCTTATGGAATAAGAGGAATGTTTTGATGGTGGGGAGGGTTGTTTTTTTATAATTACATTTACTCTTTCAATTACCATATTTATTTCTCATTAATATAGGATTTCAAGGCCTTGTACTTTTGAAAGGGAAAAGGTTAGAATTATGGGCTAGCAGCTGGTTTTGATAGGGTGCAGTGAGCAAGTTAATGCTTACCAAACATTTGAAATTGCTTTTCAATTTCTGAAATCACTTTGCAGCTCTTCAGCTATTTTTTGGCTGACTGCTCTTTATCATATTAATATAAGACTGTGCAAGAAAATATTGCACTTAAGTGTTATGATGAAATCAAGCTGTTATGCTGCATGTGTGTGGTACAGAGTATATTTTTAGTCTTTTTTAGCCTATA
This sequence comes from Hemiprocne comata, assembly GCA_020745705.1. Classification (NCBI taxonomy): domain Eukaryota; kingdom Metazoa; phylum Chordata; class Aves; order Apodiformes; family Apodidae; genus Hemiprocne; species Hemiprocne comata. The sequence continues at coordinate 6,561,037 of CM036598.1, forward strand.
ATGATGTGTGTTTCAATGCCTTTCAGAAGCTATTTGTCAAGGGAAGAAGTTATGGTTATTTTTGATAGGGTGAAATGCATTTTACAGCCTTACTAAGCCTCATTTAACTGAAGTAAACCTCATTTTAACTTTGATTGAAGGTACTATTTAGTAAAAATTAGTTGTGAAATTTTTTTACAAATTACTTTGGGCAATCCTCTTATCAGTTTATCCAGTTGACTGCTGAACTGAGGATCTATGAATTCTTAAGTTTCTATCACCCCATATGTGTAGTCTCCTGCCAGATCCAGAGATAGGATTCCAGGTGTTTAGCAACAGGAAAAACCAATCAGAAGTAGAATTATTTGTAGCTGATTTTCCTGAGAACACTACCAATAGTGTGCTGCAAAGAGTTACTGAAGCTTTCAACTGTTAATATAACTCAAAGAAAAGAAATTGTGCTCTTTGTAATGCCCAAACCAAAGCTTAAGAAAAAGGAACTGTTTTGAATTATACTTTTGTAGATAAAATTTCTATAACTAATTAATCATGATAGAAAAAAAGAGAAGGAAATCTGGTATAAATTCTGGTAAAATACTTAAGTTTATTTGGTCATCTCAATCAGATGGCATAAATCAGGTAAAAAAGCATATGTATCTTTATAATGTGGCTGGAATTATTATCCATTCCCTCCAGTATCTACTGGTACTTTTTTCCCCCATTAATTTATTTTCCCTTTTTATAAACAATACATATTAGCTAAAAAAGAAATAAATCCACAAATAATCAAAACTAATATATATAATCTGAACTATTTACTTCTGCTTACTCTTTTGGGCTGTTCACATGGTTATTTTTATGTTCAAATTTTCTTTCAGAATAACCTCTTCTGGTGCTGAGCTAGATCACTTGTCTGGACCTTGCATTTATTGCAGCTTGTCTCTGTATCTTCAAAAACTAAATATTTCAGGTCTAATAGTAAAACCTGGTTCTTTTTCAGTACCTTTAAATTATTGTTAGTGTGGATGCTTGTGGAATTGTTCTTGCAATCTTTAACCTATTCAATGTACCAAAATTGATTATTTTACTTTTGAATCCAGCAGGTCTTTTATTTTGTGAAAGCCTAGCTATAGCTCATTGATTTACACCAGAGTTGGTTTGCTGTTTTCTTCAGTCAATACTGTCACATAATGAAAATCTTGACTTAACCAGGCTGTTTCTGCTATGTCCTGCTTAGTGTATGCTGCTACTGTCTTCCCTGGAGCTTTGATTTAAATAAGAATATATTTTTCTTAATAATTTAGAATTTCATCACTGTAGGTCACTTTAGATGCATAAGAGAGCTAACAGGAATGTTAATACATTCTTTCAGTCCTGGTTAGTTTTGCTTTGGCAGTTCTATGACAGTGAGAAGTGACTACTGTTTTCATTTTTATTGTATTTTCAAATGCTTAACTAATAAGGTACAAAATATCAATAAATCATAGCAGATGTTTTGAGAGATGTTCAGATGGCCTAATTCTAAGCCATGGTGTATCTAGTGTTAACATTTTATTGGCTTGCTATGTTTGGCAGCCTAGAATCAAACAATAGGAAGCACTTGACACAAAGAGGATGGAATTTTGTTTCTCTCTGGCTGAACTTCCCATTTGCACAGAATTTTTTTGAACTTGAAGGTTGTTATGAAAAGTTCTCTGCAAACGTCATAAACTGAACACTGAAGAAGGAACAATTAACTACTTTAAGAGTGACGCAGAAGAAAGTTAATACAGCTGCACTGCTGTGCTCATTAATCCTAGCCATTCCATAGATGCAGAGAAAATCCAAGTTCTTTGTCACCTTTTCACATAAAAGTGCTGTCAGTCCCCAGCTAGGAATTGAGAAAGCATGTTTAAATTCTTCAAAAAAGAGGCAGATGCCATGATCTTCCTTCATTTTGGGGAAGTAGCATTGGGATATACCTGTGGACCTCATTGAAAGGTGGAATGAGTTGACAGTCCACTATAAATTCATATTGATTATTAAGTACAGCAATGGGAACATTTTTTTTTTTGTAGCATCAATTAATTTGACCTCAAGATGCACAAAAATGAGCTCTAACATTTTCAGGTTTGGATTACAAGAATACTTATTTTTCTTTTAGCTGAATTTTTCTCTTTCAGGATACCTCAGTTTCTAATAGGAGTCATACAGTTGTATTTGTGTGTACTCGGCAGTTTTTCATTTTTAATAGATTATGTTCAAAACCAAATTAATAAATTCTATGGTGTCAACCTAGTTCTGTTTTGTCAGTTACAATCTTGCCTTGCAGAGTTTTTCTTCCTACGTGTAATGGTGGTACTAGAGACTTGGATCCAGCTTTTTCACGATTCCCTAAGTATTACCATGTTTAAGGCACGTAAAATCCTGCCCTTTCTAATAGGTGATGGGATTCACCCATTTCATTTAAGGTCTGACCATTCTGAAATTATAGGCAACAGACTGAATTTTCAGGTGTTCAGAGTACTACACACACTCATTTAAGAGCAACAAAAAAACCTCGAGAAGTGTGTGTAACAAAGATTAATCTACCACCCATGTAACATCATTACTGCAAACATCGCCTTTATTCAAAGTTGTAGCAGTTTCAAAGGGTCTCTTATCAGAACAGCTGTGGCTCAGGTTCAGCAAGCCAATATGTGGGATTATGTAGCATTCAGGGTCCTAAAGTCTGCAGAGTGTTATATTCATTTTGCATGAAGTAGAACAAAAACAGCTAAAAAAATAGTCCTTTGAATTTCCTCTCCTTTATTTTATATTAGTTTTCTTTAAAATAAACTGGGTTGATGACCGCTTTCTGGTCCAAATTTATCTGTGTAATAGTAGATGTGCAGAAAGCTTTGGTCCTATTAAAATTATAAGAAAGAAATTAATGTGTTTTAGGCATGCTTTGTTTTTCTGTTTTTGTGTAGGTAATGTAGAGATTTAGTTATGTGAATTTGTGCAGGTATAGGTGGCTTAAAGATGCAAAATTATAAAGAGAAAGTTTTGAAAGCTAGAAGTTACCAAAGATCAGATGAAGTGCTTCTTGAATAGGAAAAATGGAAAGATCACAAATGAAGTGAACTGACAGTAGGAAACTGATTGTCATTGGCTAGAACTAACTATCAGTATTTGATACAGGTCTGTGAACAAGCCTGAGAGTTTATAGATAGGGTATCATCCTCTTTTTTTTTTTTTTCATACAGTGAACCTATTTCAGAGGCATAGATCTTGAAATGAGATTTCATTTCCAGAATATTAGATGCTGATTTTGTTCTCATGATGATAATTTTATTTTTCTCAAAGGTAAGACATAATGGTAAAGAACAGAGTAACTGTAATGGTAGCTTAGCTGGTGGATAGTGAGAGGACTGCTTGCAGGAGGTATGTAAAAATTGAATGTAGGTTAGAGTATTAAGGGTCTAAATTTTTAAACTAAATTAGCATGTACAATAAACTCCTCTTAATGACATTTAGTTTTATCATGGTCATGTGTTCATATTCCTTCTGAGTTTCTAAGTCTACCTTTATTCCAATTTTCATTTTTTTTCTGAAAGTATAGATACTAAATTTGAGAGACAATCCTAGCTAGAATTTCCATCAAGAGGAGGAGCAAGAAAGTAAACATAAACTGGTCATGATACACGGTGCCCTTCCCCATGTGGTGACAATGTTTAGATAAAGGCAATTCATAAAAGATTAAAGAACTGACTTTTCAAGTACTTTTAACATTTTTGGCTAGAAGAATGAGTAATTGAGTGTCATCATATGGTTAAGCCTTTCAAACCATACAATAATTGAGATATTCTAATGTTGACTGGATCCTCAAAAATATGGAAACCAAATGTGAAACTCACTGCTATGATCTAATTACATCCTCTTTCTCAGATGGTTTCCTTAATAACTTAAAGGTTATTGATGCATACCTCATATGTTGCAATACTTATATGTGTAGGTCACATGCCTCCATGCATTATTTTGGTGGTGGCTTCATTTTATCTGTTTCCTTTCAAAGCTTTCTCTCCCTTTGGTGAACTTGTTAGAGAGGAAAGGAGAGAAATGCAGTGTGCTTAGATTATTCATGCATCAAAGCGCCATAGAACAGGCTGCAAAGGTTTTGAATATCCTGCCTGGTGCAGCAGGCATCCTAGCTGAATAGTCTAGATCACCTCCTCTCAGAAATGATAGAAAGGAAAAGGTAATGTACATTAGTAGCCTTCAAAATCTGTAAACAAATTGCATGTTTGCTTCAAAAATGTGAAAGCAGTTATTGATTAAATGGCATTAGAGTGCTCTTGGCTTTAAAAGACATTCAAAATAAGAGGCAGTGCTCAAGATCAATAATAGATTTTATATTTCTGACGCAAAAAAGCAGCAGCACTGTGTAATTCAAAAGCAAATTGTTCCTTGTGATCCTTGCTCCCATATTAAGATTTTCTTTTGTATCCCTTACACATCTGTTAAAGCATCTGTGACCAGCTTCCTTTCCTTTTTTGAATATAGTATCATTTGTCCTGTCATGCACAGCTTTGGGCCAAATGTCTCCTCCTATACTACAAGCAAAATTAAATGAAATAACTAATATTTTGGCACAAATTAATGCAGAATGTTATGCTCCCCTGCAGTACTGGGGTAGTTACCTAAATTCTATTTTTTGTAAAGTAAGGCTGATATATTTTTCTTTTTTCTAAAAATCACTGGAACACAAAGGGTGCCTATAACTACTTTGGGTGGCCTAATGCAGTGGAAGACCTGTTGGTTGCAGCTACAGTATCTCACTGCTAGGCTTTATTTTATGTTACCTGGAGTAAAGTACATTTTTTCCCCACAGTTGAAGATATGTGTATTTGCTGGAGTTCTGGTTCAGTCCAGTGAAATTTCAATTTTTTATGATTGCTTTGTTTACAAGTGTACAGAGTAAAAAGGCTTTTCCTTCAATTTTATCTCAGGGTAAAATAGCTAATCTGTTTTGACATGCTATCTAAATGAGACTCAAACTAGTATACGGACTAACTCATCCATAAGTCATTTCTTTTATACACATGTACTGGTGTGTCCAAGAAAAAGAGTTATATTGGCTGCAAGAGTTTGAATAATAATGGCCATTAATATGGCGAATTGAGGGTCAACACATTCATCCCACATATCAAATCCCCTTTCAATGAGATCAGTTCCATCAGCTGTCAGATTCCATTAAATATATCCCCCAGACCTACTGACCAGCTGACAGTAGAGAAACTCAAAACCATACACCCACTATTAGCATTATAAAATGTGAAATCAGCTGGAAGGAATGATAGCAGAACTGAAAGCAAAATAGATGAAAATCTATAATGCCCCTGTGTCTTCCTAAACAGAAACCCCTAAGACTTAAAATGCCCCCATAAAATACGGGGGGTAAAAACAAAGGCTGTCACATTGTTTTCTTCATAACCTATAATGATTCTTTTACCTTTTGTTAATGCAAGATTTGCATAAATGTTTCATGAGGTGAATACAATGCATAAACTGAGCAGTTTATTAAGTAACATCTGTGCTGTTTTCTCAGATAATGAAGTGTTTTTTCCAAGTCACTGAAATATAACCTATCATAAGGTTTTGGTTGTGAAAATACTTGTTTTGCGAGGGCTGTGATCACATCTGACATTTTTAGCAGATGCCACGGGAATACAAAAGAATTCCCTAATACCACAATATGTGTTAGCAAAGCACCCAGTAAGAAGTGGATATGATTCCACTGAGCTGGTATAGTTCAGTACAATGCATAAGACATGAGAACATCTTGTATGTCATCTTTCAGATAAAAATACCCTGTTTCAATACTTGCACAACTGTCCATGACATATTTTTCATGTGAGATCTTGTAATAGTTGACAGTTTTCGATTTTGCCATAGAATCACTTTATAGTATTTTTGTAAAATAAGAATGGGAAAAACTTTACATGATTTTATATTGATATTGGTGCCATATGGACACTTTAAGAAAAAAAAAAAACAGATATGAGACCAGTATTTTTTAGTGACACTTCACTTAGTTCTTGAAGCAAGTTATGCAGATAAAAAGTGGGAGCATTAATTCTGTAGTTATATTCTTTCTTTTTCCTGGCAAGGATTAAAGAAATGTAGTTTCTATTAAATCAGAGTGTAATGGAGATATGTTTTATATTATTGATTCTGCAAGCGATAATTTGGGCATTTTCTTTTTTTGCCATGTGCTTGACTTACACTAAGAAGTATGGTCTTTTAAAATTTGCATTTGTATCTACCTTCCCTCATGAAGCTCTCATTTTTTTTGTTACTGATTTGTAATAATTTCATGTTTTCATTGCATGCCATCCTCAAAATCAGAGTATGCAGGCCCTCATGATATATGAATGGTTTATCTTTGGCTTAAAGGTTTTAAGATTACACTTGAGGTAGGAAAGCAATATTTTTATAAAAACATTTTTAATAAAATGTTTGCAGCAATTACTTTGTCCTTTGTAAAACTGTACACTGGAGTTTATGCTTCTCTGTCCATGCAAAATGTCCATTGACTAGTGTGGTAGTAAAAGAACCTTTGCAAGCAGTCTCTGTGAGAGTAATTATGTTGATCAAGTATCTCAGCTAAATTCCAGGCTGGGTGATAGTAGTCCAGAACCTGAATGGCTTCTTGTGTTCTCATTTGAGTAGATATGATTATTTGCTGATCTATCTTGGATAGTGTTAGTTTGCATTTGAACAGTTGCCAGATCCTGTAACATGGAAGGGAGAAAGTTTCTCTGCTGTCGAAGTGCAGTTGCCTCAGCAGGGAAATGCACCAAGGTGCATGAAACCTTAGCAAGTCCGTAAAAAATCGTGCAGCTTCCTGTGGCTAAGCTGCTATTGAAGTCTTTGGCTCAATAGCAGAAGGTAAAATGCTATATCCAAATGAAACACGAGGAAAATTTAGGTAGGCATAATGTTTCAATTATGCCATGAGAATTTGGCTAGAATACTATTGTTAACACATAGTTTCACTGTGAATTTAGGATGCACAAAGAATACAAGATCAGACCCTATGAAAGGATCAATTACACATATTATCCCCATAATCAAATGCTGTCACCCCTTGGCAGAAAACACATCTGCTTTTTAAAAGCTGTTCTACTGTAATAATTGTGTAACTAGAGCTGGTTCAGAAACATGAAAATGATTTTGTGAAACATTTCGAATTGTCATAGTTTCTGTTGTGCAGGCTCACAATAGAGTATTTCTTAATCCTCAAGATTTTAGACTACTTTTTTCATTTTTGTAAAATATTTTGAATTTTAAAAAATTTTTGCAGGAGGAATTTTCAAAAACGTGGTGCAGTAAAGTAATAATACTAAATATTACTTTGAAATTTGCAGGGTATTTTTTATTAAAAACAAGATGTGTTCTATATAACTTCAATTTAGAAAAAAAATACTGAAAGATAAAGTAACTTGTCAAAACTTCAGATAAAAGAGTTGATTTAATTTTGTGTTTGATCTTCAGAAGTCATTAGGGATTTTTTTATATCCAAGGACCAAACAGCTGTTAGCATTGATGTAATATGTAGAAGTCGAAGGCACCAGCAGACCCTGATGGTTTCAACGTAAAGACCCCTTCCAGTTTGGATATAGGGCTCAGCAGACTAACAGCAGAAAATAATGTGACCAGTATTTGTCAGCCAGACAAAAAATTGTTTCTCTCTAACAGGCAGAGATCTTTATTTTTCTCATTCCTTTAGAAAGCAACATATCTTACTTTTGTTTTCCAATTAAAATATAAGGAATGTAATAAGGACAGTCAAATAAAACCAAAATATACATGAAAATTAGAGGTTTCACATTTAGAATAGATGTGTTTTTCCAGCCTCCCTGAGAAAAAAAAAAAAGTGGGTTTTTTTGTTTGGGATTTTTTTGCTTTCAGATTCTTACTGTCTCTGTCAATAAATGCTATGCCTCAGTTGTGATGGTATTACCTATTCAGGTGATTTTTGTCCCTGGTCTGTACAGATGTTGACGCGTTTCTATCACTGGAGCTCTGCTTACACTTTCTAGTATGTTTTGTTTGCCAGGAGTCTGTCCCTCCTGCATGAAGGGGACATTTTGGTTTGCATCAAATATGTGGACATCCATCCTGGTTTTGCTTGGAAACTGTTCCATTATAGTTACTCAGTTTATTAGGCCACTGAGACAATACTGTTGATAACTGGCTTCCTTACACTGGATTCTGTCCTAGTTTCTTGGCATATTGCATTTTTATTTTGGCTCTGTGGTTAAGTTACACTAGACCTAATGAACAGGTCTATAAATTCATCACAGCCGAAGACAGGTAGTCCTTCTCCATCCCTCTGCTGGTGCTTCTGCCATGTGTTCCTGCTGCTTATTTGAAATAATTTTATTCATCAACCTAGCAAAAGCAATTCTCTATCCAAAGGAGGTTATAGTTTTCTAAGGCCTCACAAAGTGTACTGGATCACAGAAAATTTAAATTAATGACAATAAGAAAAGGTGTATGGAGGGAGAAGACCTACTCCCAGAAGAAGCAGACACATTCTTTCAGTTCACTGTGAAGCTGTTTTTTAAACTCTTGGGGATTAACTGGCTTAGGTGTCATGATAGGCTGCAGAAGTTTACTTCTTAGTTTTTCATTCTTGTAATCAGACTTCTGTTCTCAGGGGTTTTTATTTCTTTGTATGGAGCAATACATCTCTGCAGGGTGAGTGCTTCTCTGACTTATCTAGGATTTGATGCACATCTGAATCACATCTGTATTGTGTTGAAATAATTTGTTGTTTCTTAAAGGGTTTATTTTCTGTCAGCTGATCTATGTAATCAGATAAATGCCAGTGCTGGAAGAAGTAAAGGGATAGCAATGTATGACCAGGAGAAGGGATGTGTTAGAAGTGACAGGGACTTTCACAGTATCTGTTTAGATGAACTGTAAGGTCTTCTATGTGAGTGAACTTTGTTGTCATGCATTACTTCCAGGATCAAATCCTGGAGTAGCAAGTTGTGGGATCACAAGTAATTGAGTTGTGTGATTTTGTTTTTATCTACCTACCTACTGATTTTAATTTTAAATACAATGAAAGTAATGGTAAAGTCTTTTTACTTGCCTCTTAGAAATAGTGTGGTGTGGTTTTTTGCAGGTTTTTTTGTGGTTCATTTTCAGCTGCAAATATCTGATGAAAAAAATGGGACTCTGTATTAGACATTATGAATACGATATTAAAGAATTCCTGGGCACTGGCCTAGCCCTGCCAGAGCTAAAGTGAGTATGAGCTTTGATTTTGATTTCACTCAGAGCATGCCCTAACTTACAACATTCTCTGGCAAAGACTGGAGCCCAAAAAACGATTTGAATTGATCGTTAGATGTCGCCACATTATATAGTGTCCTGTTTATAAAATAAACAGAAAACTTTTTACAAAAGCGGAAACCTTTTGCCAGTAATCCTCATTAACATTGCCTAATTGTGCAGTTCTTTGATCTTTAATTCCCCTGACCCTCTCGCCTCCTCTCCTCACTCCATTAATGGATGCTCTGGCCTTCGTTTTCGAAAAGACGATGAGCCTGTTTCAAATACTCAGGTTGGCTGTTGAACAGTCATCTGTTGCAAGCACATATGCATGGGACTCTACTGAAATAATTGCATTTTTAGATTGATTTCAGTGGGCTTCAGACCATACTTTCTGTAATAGACTCTGATGCAGCTCTTAAAGCGTATGTGTACCAGCAGTAACTAACACACCAATGGACACATGCAATCATATGTTCCTGGGCTTTTGTTTCACTGTTTAATTAACATCATTGTCAAGAGAAATAGTTTATATTTTTACTTTAAATGTCTTTCTAAAGCAGAAAACCTTTGCACCCTGGTAATTCCATAAGAAAAGAAACAAAACAACCAATACTATTGCATTTATGACTGAGAGAGAAAGAAGTTATTCATGGTTCATCTTTGTAAGCTGTAGAAAACCACCTACAAAGACACAGCCAAGCATTTCCCTAAATCTCATATAACTGGTGACTCTATAAAAACACTGCTAGCCTCATATAACCACGGTTTATGCTTCTAAGCTTTGTATTACCTTTCTTTCTCTCTATGGAAAATGGGACTAGAATGTTAAAGGTGGTGTTAATTCATCATCTTCTTAAATTTGGGCCAAAGTCTAGTCAAAATTAATGGAAAGCTTTTAAATAGATTCAATGGGCTTTTGTCAGACTCTGTACCTCAGTTGGAACACTATCTTACTGAAACATGGTGATTGACTATTATTCTCCTGTGTAGTTTTTTACTTTCATTTCATGTCCATTTCTGCTCATCTGAGTCTTAAATCTATTCAACATTCCAGAGGAAACCTTCTAATCCAGGTTGAGGGAACGCTTCAGTTTGCATCAAGGGTCGCATACAAAGATTAGAGGAAATAATGTGACCTGCCTACTTGTAATTTATGAACAGTTCAGTTAAACTACATTTTGGATTTTAGAGGAAATTCTGCAATATAGTAATTGTATCTATTCATGCTATTTCTAATTTCCAAGTGGTAAATCATCATCTGTAAGAAATGCTCTCAATCAAGGGAGAAAAAGACATGTAATTATGTCATTTATAATGAATTCTTAAGGAAACAAAGACTTTAAAAGGAAAAACTCTGGAGAAAACCAAGGAAGAAAATACACTCAATAATACCAGTTGCTTCTAAGAAGATGCATAGCTGTTGAAAAATTTGCATTTATTATATGAAACTCAACATCAAATAATTCAGCAAGGGAACTGTCAAAACTCTAGAGTCTAGGAAAACAAGACCTGACTTTTATTAGAGAAATTACATACTCTCCTTCTTTTGTAAGCATCAATAATATCAACTTTTTGACAAATAGCTATCTCCTGGGTGCGAGTTCTGAGGAATGCTGCTAATCTTCGTCTTTTGAAGCATCCAAAGGATTAAAGGCATATGTCAATAACAGTGGCCTATGACCTTTGTGTGGAAGGTACCACTCTCTTTGTAATAGCTGAGTCTGTGATGTGAGATGATATGTATAAATGCTTAGAAACCATTGAAGGACCCTTGCTGTGCAGAAATCTGTAGACACAGGAAAGATGTTTTCATACTGTAATGCTCTTGAAAGGCATAAATTGTTCAGCAGAATTTGGCTCAATCCATTTATGTTTAATGACAAGTTTAACAAATAGGACTGATTGGGGAAAAAAAAAGCCTTAAAATAAAGTAAGTAGGAAGCAAAAGACAAAATAAAATGTCCTTATTTTCCTAATGACAATTCTGTCTACTGTCTAGATTTACTGCAGATGGAATTAATTTTATTGCAAACAGCTTCTGTGCAAGTACTAATTGGTCTTTATTCTCATCCTGTAGATATTCATTAAGTCTGATTCTTCTCTATGCTAGTATAAATCAATAACTCAGTTGAAGACAATGTGGTTACATCATCATAAACCTGGTAAGAATGAGTTTACCGGATGGGCGAGTACGTAACAGCAGTAGTAGAAATGAAGGAGTGGAAACTCAGGGATTAGGTTCTTTGTCTGCTGTAGATGTTAAATACCTCACTTTTCTAGTTATAGTGCACAGGGTATTATCAGGACAGAAAATAAAAAGTCCCTCTGAGGTGTCAGAAAGACTTGTATATTTGCATATGATAGTGAAAGTAAGTCTTGAAATCTCACTTTCTACTTCTGCTGCTAACATTGATTTCAAAGGCACACATAGCTCAGATAAAGAGTAAAGATGTAATTTTGCCTTCCATGTAGTCCCTGGGACACCAGGAAAAACCTACTCAAAGTAGTATAAACAAATTTGAGATTTGCTGTCCCTGAGAAAAGGAATTGAGTCATCCTAATAAAGGAAAAAAAAGTGAAGGAAGGGGTGCATCTGAGGCTGCAAACTGATGAAGCCTGGTGCCAATGTATTTGAAAACTGTTGGTGAATAGGGCTCCCACAGATACCTACAGCCTCCTCAAATCCTCACTCTTCCATTAACAGCTCAGCAGTAAGCCTGGTTTGGCAGGGTTAAAGCACAGGCAAGCAAGGTCATTGCACTGCAGTTACTTTGCTGCTTTAGCAATGGCCTGATTTGCCTGTTGCCTATGGCCCAATGTTATCCAGGGAGTTAGAATTTTTGTGGTAGTAAAGCATTATAAAATCTCTCAGGAAATAATTTAAAATAACATAAAGATAATTCTGGGATCCTCAAACTAACAAAACTCCAGAACTTACTTGTATTCTTATCCTGATGCTGCACACGCTTTTCTGTCATTTTGATTTCACCTGTTATACTGGTCTGGTTTAAGTGCAGCTGTTCTTTCCCGGTAATTCAACATTATTCATAATGGAAGATCACAACAGAGAAAAGGAAAAGTTATCTACCTGGATTGACCCTATGCACTTCCAATGTCTTCCTTAAAAATGAATGTAAGTTCTTCAGGCCGTCATCCAAGTCCAAGTGACAGGAAAATACTATCATTACTGATGTTGCAGGTGCTGTTTTCCTGATGTCATTGTAGTCCTGTCTATCAAAATAATTCATTCTGAAAAATTGCATATTGTCAGTGTTGGCTGGAGTCCTGAGAAAACAATTCAGACAGTCAAAGAAAGCCTGGTGTATCCTCAGGTCCCATAGAATGTAATTAAAAGCTGAAGAAGAGCAACCGTAAGGGAAATAAGCACAAGTAGAATGAATTGAAGAAGGCAGCTGTTCACCTGACTGACTGTGCTCTCAGTCCCATCATAGCTCTGCTTCCTGCAGTTACTGAAATATGCTTTGCACAACACTTGTTAGATATCTCAGAGTTGGTGATTCCCACCCCTCCCTTCTTTTCAACTGTTAAATGACATGAAAAGCAATTAAAATTTATTAAACAGAAACATGTCATTGCTTTGTGTAAGGAGACAGAAAGGGAGGAAGCTTATGCAGCTGTGTCTAGAAGAGGGGAGAATGTAAATGAGATCTTCATTACTGGTGAGGGAATGGATTAAGAAAGTGTAACCTGGATCAGAGACTGAGGAATTTATAGATACATACAAAAAGTGAAGTGAGATGTGTGGCTGGAACTACACAAACATCTTCTGCCCTCAGACAGTGGTGTTACACTGTTTCTACTTGGTGGGATAGGTTAACCATTGTATTGCTTTCCTCTCTTTTTCACAGGTATTCTGGTTGCCTCTCCTCTAATTGTTGACAGAAAAGTATTGAGTGGTTCAGAGAATGATTCCTCTGATTTTAAGATGCTTATACCTCTTCATGGTGTAGTCAGGCGTCTTTGTAGCTGACACACAACTTTTAGACAGCTGGTAATCTAAGGTTTCACTTGGTAGCAAATGAAGTAGTGACTAGTACAAGCCTTAAATCCTTTTTTTACATATCTGTGTATTAGTATAATTTGCAAGATGTCAGTGGAGTGGTTGCCATCCCAGGTGCAGTAGAAGTGGAACGCTGTACTATGGCTGTTATCTTGGCACTTGCTCCAGTGGAATAGAAAGTCAGTTCAAGGCTAAAACTCTGCTATAACAAAAGGCAGCAAAGGACTATCTAGCTACCTGAGAAATGTCTTTTCCTTTGGGAGAATAAATTTTTCCATTAGAACTAAGTGGAAGTGTAGAATTAGAGAGACAAAAAGCAGAACTTCACAGAAAATGGAATTTCTTCAGAAAAAAAATAGTTTCAGAAATTTTTTAAAGACTGTTGGCCATCATAGTGAAGGGCATACATGTCAGTAAAGATAAATGGTGAATTATAATAGTGTCAAGTGTTTATAGTCATTATCTCATACTAGTTAATCTGCTATTAACTAGATTCTAAGATGATTTTCTGTAAAGTTGGAGGGAGCCATAAATACCTAGGCAGTTTGGTACAGCTGCCTGCATGGTACCTGCAATTAGTAAATGAAGAATATGGAAGGTCAGTAATGTGACATTAAATGTGTGTCACAGATCACAATTAGTGGAGATGTAAGATTTTTTTGCAACAGGGAACTGTAAGAGGACAACTCCTTTCCTTTCTGTGGAATAAAAATGGTGTATTTCCTAAAGTATCTGGCTGCTGTCTGCCTATCCTGAAAATACAGCCTTAAAAAGCTTTGGGCCAGATACGTACAACTATGTGTGGGTTTGTCATTGTTAAACTATCTGCAGCAGATGCCAAGTGCCAGGGAAATTCAATTTATGGATTCCATTACAGGCACAAGCTCCACTAAACAATGTGAAAAGACTATCAGAGAAAGCTTGCCAGCTTATTGTAACAGTTAAAAGAGTGGTTGTGTGACTTACAGTTTACAGGGTGTGGCTTACTTATTGGTTCTTATTGGTCACCTTCACTGATTGCTCACTGCAAGCCTGTGGGAAGGTATTGATTCAGACAGGTAGCTAGAAGGAGGTTCTCCTAACCAAGGAGTTCCTGGCCAAGTTATTACTTCCTTTTCTCATCCTTTTCCATTTTCTGACTCTTCATATAATACTATTTTTCCACAAATGGTGCCAGCTTTTATGCATTCAGGACTATTCCACATTAACTTAATCCTTCTCTTGTTTTCTCAGCTACCTCTTCTAGCTGACAAGTTACTGTAATAGTTTCTCCTGGAGCATCTATACTGTCACCAAGTAAATATATCAGCAGCCTAGAGGTACTGGATTATCAGGGTCTACGCTAAAGTACATTTGCTTAATTCTTTGTGCTTTTTAGACAGCTGGAGTCGGTCTCTGGACTACATAATCCTTTAGTCTAAATCAGTATGGACATTTTATGTTGTTTCAATCTTAATATGTTCCTCGAACAAATATGCTACAAGTAAGCGTTGAAAATAGTGTAATACACAGTATCTAGCTTGAAAGGCCTCAGCATAAAATAACAGATGTAGCAGTTTAGAACCTAGACCCTGAGGGTAATCACACTTATGTCAATGATAAACTCATTCTCATCCCATCTCCCCTCAACTCGCTTTTTTTCTGGTTTTCTGCCTTTAAGCTTTTCAGTTAGAGTTGGTGTCTGACCAGCTCTCTGAGTGCTGGTTGCACATGTCTCTGGGTGCTGTTGTTGACCTGTTAGTTTTTTTATCTGGGCTCTGTCTCTAATTTTTTTTTTTCCCTGTATTCTCTGTTGTGCTGAAGCTTCTGGGCAAGAGGGCCTTATAATGCTATCTTTATGATTTTTATTGAGATTGAGCTTTAAATGGGTGTCTACAGCCCCGCCCTGCATCCCTTTGTCCTACTTCATCTAAATGTGCGCTTGTTAGTGAGCCAGTTTTAAATCCGGTAAACTTCTACAGCCTGTCTTAAAATGTTGAGACTATATTCTATTTTCATATTTCATTACTTAGCTTTTGCAGTTCCAGTAAGCCTGGTCATTTTAAACAACACTTCTGTTCTTTCATGTTCTAGACATTGAGAAAAAAAAATTAATTTGTTACGTATGTTATTACAAATATACTTACCTAGAAACCACAGGTGTTCGTGCATCATATGTGGCTATCTGGAATTTAAGTAGCTTGATTACTGTTAGCAGGAAAGATGTAGCACTAGCAGCGTGGTTTGTCAAGGATGGGTAGAGAGCTCCAGTGACCTCATGCAACTGTCCTTAAGTCAGTGCTTACATGTTTTCTTTGGTATAGTTATCCAAAGTAAAACTAATTCAGATATATATTGTTGCTGCCATCACAGTTACAATGCTGAACAAAACCAGTTCTTTCTCCCTTACACCCCTCACAGTTACTGGTGCTGTAGACCTTACTCTTTTGCAGCTTAGGTGGTGAAGGCTATGTGGTTTGGTTCAGTTATGTCTGATCACAGGTTTCTTTTCTATATTGCCCAGGATTTTGTTGGATTATGTTGGTTTTGATATTGAAAATATTTTTTATAATTTAGGTAGTTCTAGAGTACAATAGGGATTTTATAATTTTATTTTTTTTCCTTCCCTCAGTTCCAGGCCTGCCTTACATTTGCTTTAGCTTCTCTTATTCTGTGCACCCTGTTTCTGAACTGTATCTGACTGGTTTTATAAATACTTCATTTCTGGTCGGGGATGATCTAGCCTGTGTTCTTCTAGCATGATATAGCAGGATTTATTTTCATAGCTATGGTAACTAGGCTAAGGAAGATTGAAGTCTGACAATTAAAAAATGGGGCCAGTAAAAGATTTTACAACAAACTGAGACCTACTGTAAGTCAGTCAGTATTGACTGACTTGTGATAAAATCATGCCTGATCAGGCGGTACCTGAATTTAGCTGTCATTCCTTTCTAAAATCATATTGTTTATAGCTTTAGTATGTGCTTAGTTGTGGCCAGGGAAGGATTAGAGACTTGGAAAGACCTCATGCTGGTTTTAAATTTACTGTATTTCTACCTTCCTGTTGTCTCCAATGCAATGGAGAGCCCTAGCATTATCAGGCTTTGTCAAATTATTTCTTTTTTGCTATGATAGTCTTTTGAGAATAAGGTTCACTTGAATTTTTTCCAAAATCTCTTCAGCTTTTGAGATGATTCATTTTATAGACTCTCCTTTTTCTTAAGCAGATATAAGTGTTTGTATTGCAGTCTTTTCCTAAGGTGTGCTGTTACCATTTTTGTAAGAAAGGCAAATGGGCTGTGTAATGAATGAATACTCTCCTTCCTGGATGAAAAGTAAGAAATATGATGAGTTAAAGCTGTGTTGCTGCTCTTTTTTTTTTCTTTTTTTTTCTTTTTTTTTTTTTAGATGCTAAACTTCTAAGGCTAGGATAGATTCTTTGTATGAGGACCTGTTTCAACATTTATCACAAGCAAACCACTGCACTATTCCGAACATGATATATTTCACTTTAGTACTGCTGACTTCAGCTCACTAATTGCCTGACAGCATTTTCTTTGTTAAGCTTTAACTGTGATCATCACACTTTTGTTGTACTGACAGTAGAAATATTCACTAACAGACGACCTAAATACATCATAAGCACAACTGTACTAATCTTTCATAATGGGTGTGCTTTTGGAATTATATGGAACACGTGCATATAATCATTGTCAGGAGCTACATGCATTCAAGGCTCCAAAAGCATCAACTGAAAGCATTACCTGACAAAGCATTCTGATTCTCAATGCACATGACTTACAAAAAAAACTGAAACCAAACCCAAAACAAAACTCAAAACCACAAAACAAACAAAAAAAACCCCACAACCAAACAAATAAACGAAAAGAAACCTAGACCTGTAAAGATGCAAGTTTTTATTTTATAGCCCATTGAAGCTGCTTATTAAATCAGAATCAGCAGGATGGACATATCACCACCTGCATATAGTCTGGATCAAACTAGTCAATTCCTTTTGTGATGATATGAGCCCACAGAAATCCACAAGCACACTTTCTGCTGAATTGACTAATGTTGCTTGTTTTTTAGGCAAAAGGCAAACTGCATACATCATGTATGCTTGAAGAGAGTGTCCGGAGAGATCTGATTTTGTACAAAAAAGAGTTCTGTACTTTTTCTGTTTAATTGATTTTCTGACTGATTTGCTGCTGCTATCACTTTCTAATTGTTTGAAAGGGAAGGTTCAGTTTCCTAGCAAATAAGCAAAGGTCTGGGAAATAAAAATCTTGTGCTACATGTCTACTTCCACCATCAGTTTTGTTTGAAGTCACTTGGCAACTCCTTGATTCTTTCTATTGTAAACTCACCTGCCAATACTTCATTTGCAAAGGCTGCCATATACTTCTGTACAGCAGTGAGAAAGCCTACATTGTGAATCATGGTGTAGCATAGAATTTTTGGAGTCGCATAACAGTTATCTTCTGTATCAGTACACAGCAGTGAAGAAGCTAGTCTGACTTTCCTGGCAGAGCAGGTTAGCTTGCTTGGTGCTCTGCACTGTGCTGCCTAAGCAAACATCTTTGAAACAGGGAAAGGCATCTCTGTGTTTCTCTGCAGTCAAAAGCTTTAGACCTTCATCGAAGTACCTGAGGGAGTCAGAACATGATATAAAAACTTGAAATATTTTTATTATATGTTGATTTCTGTTTCTGACAGTAAGACTATGCTAGAGTCAAGTAGCGTCTCAACTGGGATTGCGTAAGAAGCTCTGACTGCACGTCAGGGCCTTTAAAATGTTCTGGCATTTGTCATGTTCAGACATACAGACAGATTTTCAAAAGCACTGTTGTGATTTAGGATTTGCTGTTAACTAGTTATTTTGGGATATCTCATTCAGTTAGCTTATAATGTCATCCTTGTATATTATTTAATGGTCTCTCAGAAATAAATAAGGACAATGTAAGATCTGTCAATTCTTACTGTTAATAAAAATATTTCCAAAGGGAGCATCTTTGTGCTCACAGGCATACTGTATATACTAAAAATAAAAAGGCTTTGGAGATTTGGAAGTGATATTCTTTTCGGAAATACTTCAGGAGCTGTACTTGAACACCACCCCTGCTCTCTCTTTTTTTTTTTTCTTCTTTAAAGCATCATTTAGTGCCAAGAGAATGGATAGAAATAGTAATTCTCAGTTCTGTGGTGATACTTTGTCAAGAATCTTTATTTTTATAAGGCCTCAACAACATTTTACACATAATATTCAGTGTGCTGTGTGATAAAGATGAGTGAGTTTCATCTAAATTAGTAAAGAAAAAAGAACAAGGTTCATGAAATACAGCTATCAGTCCAAATGAGCGAACTAGAATTCAAGAAATTGAATTTACTTATTGTAAATTCAATTTCTTGAATTTACAATAAGTAATTTTGCATATATGACATCACAATATTTATATCTACAAATTGAAACTATATTAAAGATTTTTAGAACCATTATACAAAAATGAGAGTTACTTTTGTGTTATAATGAACACAAAATAAGCAATGATGCTCAGTAAGAGTCACCTGTCTACAGAAACCCATAAGATACACATTTACATTTTAGATTTGACTGTAGGTACCTTATCTGCTGTCAGTTTATTAGCTGAAGCATGACATTTTTTCCCTAAACATTTATGCATGTAACAGTCTTCTATGAGAATATTTCTTTGCGAGTCCATGTGGCTACATCTCTAAATCAGTTGTATTCTGAAATAAAGTAGCTATAGATTTGAAATGTCATGATATTCCATGCTGATTTGACAGTGAAATCAGAAGCTGCTTAGGTTGAGATTTTTTTAATTTCTATTGAGTTTCTAGTTAATTCTTAACATTTTATTGAATATTGCATATATATAATGATTAATTCTAACTACAATTTTGTGAAGAACTAGGAATTGCTAGATTTAGGTTTGTAAGTAGTATCATTTATTTTAATTCTGTAATCTGTGTGTGGGAAATACACAGGTGGAAATGTCTGCAGACTTAATAGCAAATTCATGGAGGAGAAAAAAAGAGTTTCCATGCTTATGTTGGTACAGGGGAAAAGTATAGTAATTTACCATAATGTTTTTGAAAGATTTGTTATGAAGTGATATTTCTGACTCTGTCAATTAATTTAAAATACTGGTACATTTTTACTATTTATAATTAACAATTATTACTTTTCTTAGTTGATATTCAAAGGAAAGCTTTCACATGTTTTTCATATGCACTGATCTTTTAATAAGAAAATGAATAATGAATTAATTTTTAAAATAGGACCAGCAGTAAATTTTTAAAGTTTATAGCTAGGTGACTTTGCACTGAAATGGAAGTTTGTGGTGATTTTCTTGCTGTACATCATTATGGCATCACTCCTCCTGCCAAGCTTACAGAGCATATTTCAGTCTGTATGACTTTGAAGTATGTGTTCTCTTAAGACTTAACAGTGTCAAGCTTCATAACACAAGAGCTAGTTTGCTTACTTCCTACTTTAAATTGCTTGTAATTTGAAATATGCAAACATTTCCACTTTATCAAGCAAGGCTACCAAACGTATTATTGCTGCAACCTGCATGTTTTATAGCCTCTGCATATTTAGAAAGCTGTGCTTTATTAAAATAAACTGTAAAGAGGCTTAACTCATTATGGGATCTGCTAGTGTCTAAAATGAAATATCTTCAATTTATTATAAGCATTTAGGAACCTTTGAAGAAATACTGTTGCTGCAGAAATAGGATGTTAACTATTTTGTTAGGCCTCTGATGTTTGTAGATGGATATACAATTTACCATGGGGTAGGTCTGTCTACAGTTAGCCTGAAAAAATCACAATTGTGTGATCTTCAAAGCTTGAAAATGTGTTTTCGTTCTGTGTTATAGCAGAAATCCATTATACTTTCACAAAATAGGTTTACATGACTTCCATCCTGAAAGCAATAAATAAAAAGTGGAACCCTTGACTCCACAAAACTTTGCAACATTTGCAGAGACCTATTAGATTGAAAATGCAAGCAGATTCTAGTTCTGTCTTTAAATAGAGAAATTATACTTTAGCTGTAGACTTGTTAATATTGAATGTTTATTCACTTTCGGGCTTAAGACAGTTATTGATTAAAGATGATAGTTCCAAAGGGAAAAATGCCTTTCTTTTTCACAAGGCTGATTCATGGTCTTAATCTTGTCTCCTTAGATGCTGCTCAGCTTTTAACATTTGGAAAGTTATGAATTAAAGTTAACTTTTGCAGGACTGAACTTTGATCTTACCAGAAAAACTACATGCAGGTGAAATATTTCCAACCACTTACTTCAACTTACAGATATAAGGGAAAGCATAATAAGCTACTGTGAATGATCTTTTATTTTTACTGAAAAAGGCCTCTTGAGTGCCATATAAGCTGTAGTAGGAAAAGGTCTGAAATAAAATAATTCTGAGTGCTGTAATAGAGTTGAGGCAACATACTGTAATTTATATTGGATGAGGACTTTTGCAAGATAAAGTCTGTTACTACTTATGTGTATTTCTGACAATCTGGAGATTCAGTCTGCATGCAGTTTCTGAGTTGTGGTTGAGACCCCATACACAAAGTTTAGGAGGCTGTCACAATGGTGAATGGGCTGTATATGTAAGGGATGTTCCTATGCCAAGCACAAAATATTGTTGCTGAATTTTGATAGCTTTTGTTCATGTAGGAGCATCTCAGAACAATGGGATGATCACTTCCCATTTAAAAAAAAACAAACAAAACCAAAACCAAAGAGAGTTATCCAACTTCACAATAGGAAGCTTGACTTCACCAACCAGAAAACTTCCAAAAGGCAAAAAAAGAGCTCAGGTCTTAATGCACTGCAAATCTTCAAAACTGTTGAGTCTAAGTAGGAACAGGATTGAAAGGACTTTAAAGGATGTAGTGCATTATGAAAGGAATTGAGCACCTTGTTCCAGCAGGAATGTCTTCCTTCTGCTTTAGCCTTCTGTTGCAGTTGATGGCATAGAGGCAAGAGCACCTGTGAGAGTCTGAGGCTGGCAAGGGGCTGTGTATGTATGGCTGTGTATGTACTATTTTGTTTAGATGAACATATTTTTTTTGTGCCACCCAGAGTAAAAAAGTGACTGGCTTTTAGAATTGTTGCAAAATGCCTGGTTGTTTCAAATACTGTATGTCCTAGCAGATAAAAATTGTAAATCCAGTGTGCTGACAAAGTTGAAGCTCTGGAAAAGGGGTGGGGATAAAAAGAGACCTGTCTTGCTCCTGCATGCCTGTGGCAGCTGGATTACTCTATCCTGTCTGTGAAAGATGGAAAGCCTGTTGCAAGAAAAACTTTGGCCAGAGACAAAGCTGCTGCACACTCATACAAAAGAGGTTTAAATCTACGTGAGTGGTGTGTGGAGGAACAGAAAGCAGAAGTCTGGCAATATGACAAGACCTAAACAAGGGGAAGAAAGTATGTAAAAATCTTTGTTATAAAAGAGAATGTATAAGGATGACAATTTTAGAGACTGTAAAGAAGCAGAAAGTTCTTCCTTCACTAATCTATTACTTGGTACAAAATGGAATACCTGTGAGAAAAAGAGAAACATTAGATGTGTTGAAAATGAGTGTACGAAATACGTGGCTGATACTTGGGTTTGCTGCTGTTAACCTTTTACTCACATACTTCAGATAAATTGACCAGAAAGGCTAATCATGTGCCATGAAAGCCAGATAAAATATATTCAAAAAAATATTGGAAGGAGTGTTTACTAGTGAAATACAGACATTTCCATGAGGGTTCTTAGCTAGAAGGGCCTCAAGGACAATCTGGGGAGCTACAGACCTATCAGTCTGAGCTCAGTGCCAGGGAAGATCATGGAGCAGATCAACTAGATCAACTTGAGTGCCATAGCACACCATTTGCAGGACAACCAGCTGGCCCAGATCAGGCCAAGCCAGCATGGGTTCACGAAGGGCAGGTCCTGCTTAACAAACCTCATCTCCTTCTATGACAAGGTGACCCGCTTGGTGGATGAGGGAAAGGCTGTGGATGTAGTCTACCTGGACTCCAGTAAAGCCTTTGATACTGTTCCCTGCAGCGTTCTTAAGGAAAACTGGCTGCTCTAGGCCTGGACAAATGTGCACTCTGTTGGATCAAAAACTGGCTGGATGGCTGGGCCCAGAGAGTGGTGGGGAATGGAGCTAAATCCAGTTGGTCACAGTGGTATTCTCAAGGGCTCAGTGCTGGTGCCACTCCTGTTTAATATCTTCATCGATGACCTTGATGAGGAGATTGAGTGCACCCTCTGTAAGTTTGCAGATGACACCAAGTTAGGTGGGAGTTTTGATGTCCTTGAGGGTAGGAAGGCTCTTCAGGGGGATCTGGACAGGCTGGATCGATGGGCTGAGGCCAATTACATGCTCTTCAACAAACCCATACAATGCTACAGGCTTGGGTAAGAGTGGCTGGAAATCTGCTCAGTAGAAAGACACCTGGTGGTGTTGAGCAATAGCAGGCTTAAAATGAGCCAGCCTGTGCCTAGGTGGCGAAGAAGGCCAACAGCATCCTGGCCTGCATCAGGAATAGTCTAGCTAGCTGGTCTAGAGAGATTGTCTCCCTATACTTGGCACTGTTGAGGCTACACCTTGAGTACTGTGTTCAGTTTTGGGCGCCACAGTATAAGAAGGACATCAAGGTGCTGGAGCGTGTCCAGAGGAGAGCTACCAAGCTGGTGAAGAGTCTTGAGGATGTCTTATGAGGAGCAGCTGAGGGAGCTAGGACTATTTAGTCTGAAGAAAAGGAGGCTGAGGGGAGGAGGCAAGTGCCGGTCTCTTCTCACAAGTAACAGGCGATAGGACAAGAGGATATGGCCTCAAGTTGTACCAGGGGAGGTTTAGGTTGGATATTGGGAACAATTTCTTCCCAGAAGGGGTTGTCAAGCACTGGAACAAGCTGCCCAGGGAAGTGGTGGAGTTACCATCCCTGGATGTGTTTAAAAGTCATGTAGAAATGGTGCTCAGGGACGTGGCTTAGCAGTGGACTTGGTAGAGTTAGGTTAATTGTTGGACTTGATGATCTTAAAGGTCTTTTCCAACCTGGATGATTCTATGATATTTTTAAACTGGATCTTTTCTATTTCCTTTTCAACCACATTTCTCATTCCTTGTGGATGTTGAACAAATTTCAGTAAATGAAGCATCCTGAAGATAAGGAAGCTGCAGGTGTAAGTTCATTTTCTAGTGGGCATGATATAACATGCAACTGTACAGCTATGAGTAATTGACTTATATGATTGTATGTATGGTATGTTTTAAATCACTCTTAACTGAAAAGCTGAAGTTCTGTACTGCTTCTTTCTCCCTCCCTGTTCTTAAATACTTATTAGAATTTTCCTGACACGAAAAGGGGTGCATAACCTGAACTATAGGCTCAGTTTTGCAAAAATAATTCAATAAACTTATTTCTGTTATTTAAAGAGCAGGTTGCGTTTTCAGTGAGTCTCTGCCTTCTAATCTGGAGCCCAGCAGCAGCCGAACTCTGCAATGTCTGTACAACACTGGTTCTCAAACATTGCAGGTTTCAGCCTAGCTTCACCCAGTATATCTCTGTAATTGGGAAGGGATTGATTCTGGCCCTGAAGGAATTGCAGTTCTCCATTTTGTCTGGAAAACACAGGCTGGTTGGAGTGATACTGGTGTAACAAGAGAAGATGTTGGTTAAAGTGTTGTCCAAGACATGGAGTGCCTGAGAGGGCAGATAACTTGCCCTGTCATGTGAGCAGTTCTGGAAAGTTACAAACCTTTTGTAGAATAAAAAGAGCTTTGTTCATGGTGCTAAGAGAGTTTGGGTCAGTAGAAGGGGGAGTAATGACTATCAGTACTCTGAGACGAGCGAACTAACTAGTCTTTTCTGTCCTTCAGGCCCTCGGTAGTATCACCTTCAACTCCAGATCTTTACCTTTTCCTCTTTGCCTTTCCTTTTTCTTGCCCTCCACTGGGTAATGTTGCATGCAATATCAGATTAATTCTCCCTCCAATAGATATGTTGCCAAATTAGGGATGACTTGATGTGTATTTTTGATGTGCAAGAGGTAATGTGTTCCAGATATTTTCTAGCACACCTGAATGTGGCCACCCATACTTCAATTGTGAGGTTTTGTTTTTTCAGCTCTTCTTTTTAACTATTAGTTTTCTGTTCAAATGTATGCTTTTATCAATTTTCACATATGCTTCAGCTTTTGAGACTATGGTCATGAAGGGGTCAGAGAGGTGATTACAAGTTGTAAAATGACCTTACCAGTAACTGTTTAAGCATAAGAAATGTTCTGAAATTGCCTAAAGCAAAACCTGCCAATTCACAGCTGATTGTAATGAATCAGGTTCTTCTATACGAAATAATGTGATCAATTTCTCATTTCACTGAATAAATAAGCTGGAAGATAGGGAACTGTCTATGACCTGCTGTTAACCTTTTCCCTCATTATTCATATCAAACCTATGACATGCATGTAAGAAATCTCTGGTTCAATTTTAGCTAATTATTTGTTAGAAGTGAAGGCTCTGTGAAGTGTTACTGATTGTACAAGTACCCAGGGACCTTATGACATCTAATGAAAATAATCCCAAAGAAGCTACTCAGGCCTTTTGTCTGGCTATCATTATAACTAGAAATATTCTATTTCTAGGTAGCAAAGCCTGTGAGTCTGTTGGTGTTACTTCTCTGAGATGCAAGATACTGTTAAAATTTATTATATCTCAATTATTGTTGCAATGACACCATTGGGAAAAAAAATGGGATATGCATTGGAATAAATTCTGCATTTGTGCATAGACATAGGGTCATAGATATACACTTAATGAAGTGTATCTTCATTAATACTTAGAAATTTAGTGTCTGAAGTGCTTCTTATGTAAAAAAAATCATTGGCTGCTCTTATTTTTGTGGCTAGCTAGAGAAAGGCACAAAAATATGCTAGCATGTGTTGAATGTAGTCTATTTCACATGAGATTTTTGGTGTGACTTATTGTTATTTTTTAAAGTCAACCTGATTTGCAGTGCAGTTCAAATCAGAACTGCAAATGAAGCGCTTGTGGAAAAGTAAGGGCAAGGGTTTCAAAAATGTAGAACAAATGTAGAAAAATATGCATTTGTATAGAAATTAGTGGCTCAGATATGGTGCTTCCTACAGGCATAGCATTTTCACAACTGGGAGTAATGTCACCAGTCTTAGTCTACATGTTTTCTGCACCATAATCCATGCAGAAGGAATAATTATTAATCTCAATATCTGTAAGAAATTCCTGATACCCATCTTGCAAGTGGGAAAGAGGTACCTGGTGAGGTTAAGTATCTTGCTGCAGTTTACATCAGAGATAGGTGAATGCTGTAAGGCTTTTAAGTTTAAAAGATAAGACCATCATTCCCCTAGCTCAATGAGTGAAATACACCTCAGGGATTGAACAATGTTCACATCATAAAATAACTTTCAAGTTGTATTACTTCTGCCTAGGGAAGCCCCTGGAGACTGCATCTGCCCAAGAAGCACATAACGGGAAGAAAGTAATAATCAAGGAAGTGGAGACTGAGAATTGAAAGTCTGAATTAAAAAAAAACAACCTCAGGACCGATCTTTTTGATTTTTAAAACTGTAGAGCTATTAAATAATCAAAAAGTGTATTGTTTTTAAAGGTCAGAAAA
The DNA here is from genome assembly GCA_020745705.1 of Hemiprocne comata. NCBI lineage: Eukaryota > Metazoa > Chordata > Aves > Apodiformes > Apodidae > Hemiprocne > Hemiprocne comata. The sequence continues at coordinate 6,587,020 of CM036598.1, forward strand.
ATAATCAGAACTGAATCAATGTATTAAGCTGTCACAGGAAAAAAAAGACTACTAAGCCCACAGATAAAGCATCTCTCCTTACTAATGATATCACTATGACAAAAACAGACTTGTTTAAAATCAGTTGGTCAAACATGAACTCCTTCATTAGTAAGTCACAAATTGATGTCTTTCTAGAAATGCAGCATGCATTATAAAATATGATGATGTGATAACTTTTACATTATTTTCAATAGCTGTAGTTACTACCGGAACTACCATTGACCTATTTTTAGAATCCTAATGAATAACAATGTCTTTAAATTAAACTGAATTTAAAATGGGTGTGACTATTATGGAATGTAAGTTTTCTGTGTTGTATGTGTCAATGATAATTTTGTACATAATTCGCTTTTTTTATAAAAAACATACATACACTAGTTTATTCAAAGTATAAAAATTAAAGGCAAAGTAATAACAACTTTCAGGTGCAAAATAATTGGATGAACAAAGGAAATGAAATTACAGTTACCAATAATTTTGCCGAAAATCTGTAAATTCCTATTATTAAACAAGAATGAGAATACATTACATTTCAGGAAAATAATTGGCAAGATCAGTGTAGAAATAGAGTATAAGTGATTTAGCCTCTGATTTTTTTAAGTCGATAAGCAAATCCATGGTAAATAGGACAGAGTAAAGGGGTTTAGGCTGGAATTTCTAATTCCTCTTCAATGTCCTGTTGAAGTGAAAATGTCAGAGTTCAAGGATTGGCAATTCCATCTCCCCTAGTAAAGACAGTGTTTTCAATTGAGATAGGATGACTGCTGCTATCTCATTGGTGGCTATGGATCATCCCAGCAGTAGAATAATAATCTAGTAGGGAAGTACCCTTGTAACATTGCTTTGTGAAGAAAACTCAATAATCTCTCTGCCCCCTTCATAATAACAAAAATTTTTGACCGTGTCTGTGCAAAGAGAAGATTTCCATTTTCAAGACTATTATCTCTCCAGCCATTCTGTGTGATACTTACCCCTATGTATGGTGACAGTCTGCTCTCTCTACAGCTGTTTTCCTCCTTTCCTATTCCTATTTTCCTCACATTCTTCTTATTCCGTGGCATCAAATATACCCGCAAGAGAACTGATTCACTCCTCTTTATGTCCTTTCATATCTGTTGAACATAACACATCCTCAAAAAGGCTGAAGGATTGATTTGACTGCAGAGTCACTCTCTCAGACCAGCAGATGCAAACTTCTGAAGCAGGGGGTGGGGTTGGGGGCATAAGGAAGGAGAGGGTTGAACATTGTCCACAGAAAGGTCTATGGAGTCTTATGTTTATGAAGGGCTTAAACATGAATAATTATGTTAGCTGTCAGTGATATGAACTAGAATGTAGTGAAAATGACGTAAAGCCTCTTAAGTAAGATGGATGCTACTGCGGCATGTATTTTCGAAAGAAACTGGCAGCAATGGTAATAGAAAACTTTAGAGGTACTATCATAGATTACGTCCCTGATAGAATGATGGACTGTGTTTGATTCCAACTTTTCTCTTAATTTTGTACAGGTGTAAATAACTTCAAGAGCCTTGAGGCAGTGGAGATTTAGGCCAATGAAGTTATAGTCTTGAAGGAATTTTGATAGCTTAGCTAAGAAGCCCTCAGAACATGGGTTTATCAAAAAAGTGGTGGCAGACTCCTGGCTACACCCAATGCCACCAGGCACTGTTAAAATGAAGTTAGTGAGAAGACAAATGAAGGCTGCTCTCTTTTCAGCTAAGTCGGTCCATGGTCTTCCTTGACCCTGGGGCTAGTGATTGCTGACTAGAATCTCAATGGCTATTTTCTTGTGACAATTTCAGTGTCTGAGCTCATTAATCAATTTCTATTCAGCAGAATCAGTTTGTGGAAAACTTGCAAAGGTTACTTAATCCAGAGGGAACATGCACTGTTAGTCAGAACACTTTTCAGCCACAGTATTAAAACAAAATTTCCCAAATCTCTGTCTTGTATCACATTTTCCATGACCTTATCAATTACTGATAGCAAAAAACAAATGAAGTCTTTTACTACAACCAAATAATTCATGGTAATGTTAGGAAAATATAACCTCTGCCTGCTTCCCTTAAGAAAAAAAGTCTTTCTGTATCATTACATGATAAAAACTGTCACATCTCTTAACCCCCCTTGGCTCCAGCATGGAACAGGAAACAACAGGGATAAAATAGTCAAAAAACGAATATGTGAAAGAGGCTTTTCTTTAACTTTATCCAGTAATATCAGTTATCATCTGCTCTAAGAACCAGATTTGAAAGCAATTTGTAGAACCCCCCCATCTATTTAAGTCCTTGCAAGGTTAATTCTTACAAACACCTGGCCCAGGACTTTAGTGACTTAGAGGAATTGCCTAAACTTAGTAGCCTTGCACAAGTGTGCACATGCACGATGACAGGACACCCAGGAAGGGAAACAGTTATAGCAATGGCTTGTGGAAAAAAGGAATGTTTTAATGTTGAAGAAATTAGCTTAATCATTTCAATATGAAAGAATAAAATACTGCTTTATTTTTTAAATATGGTAAAAATATTTTTAAAGCAAACCTTCAAATATTTGGGCTTAATCTCTGTTGCCCATTGTGTGTGGGCGATTATTAGCTGCCCATGGCAATATCCTGGCAAACTGCCTCTCCTGAGGAGGCACAATGCCAATGTTTGGTGTGATTCAAAAGCACAGTACAGTTGGTGGAGTAATTTTGTGTGCAGTGTATTTTTTTCTTTTAGGGGTTTAATTTTTTTTTCTTTTAATATTTTCCATGTTATTGTTTCCGTATGTTTTCTCCTGTGCTTGCAATGAAATTGCGTATGGAACTTCTTCTACTAGAAATGATGAACTACTTTGCGACCTCTCTTGAGTGTTGGGCCTGATGGGGTACCTGTAGACAACACAGGAAACAACATAACATCTTACATTCAGACCAAGAAAGGAGGTAGAGCAGATAGTACAGCAGCTTTCTAAATGCAGATATGAACAAATACATACCAAAACCAGCTTGGTCTTTAATTTTATTTTTATTGCTGAAGAAAACAATTATTTCTTTCCTCTACCTCTTTACCTGAACTTTTCATGGATTAATATTTTGCTGGAGCCTGATCAACTTTTCTGTCACGTTGCTGCTCTGCAGATCATTTGGTCAAAGCACAGCTGATACAAGAACTATTGATAGATGTGATAAAGAATATGAGCAGAGTCAGTCCTCACTTTTGCTATCTCCACCAGATGACCATTTTGTGCAAGTGGTGTTGATCTAATTTATCCTGGGATCTGGATTGAGGTTACCTCCATGGAATATTTTGCATTGCAGAGGTTAACACCTGCCAGAGAACATGCCTGGCTCGTTCTGAATTATCCAATACAGTATGAAAGTGAGAAGAAGGGAAGAACGTTTCTGTACTATGAATCAGGATGACTTGTAGGAGATGCTTAAACATTGGGATAACAGTGAGTTTACAGAGAAGTCCAAGCGCAAAAGTGGAAGTCTGGCTCTGAGCTACCCAAGAGGAGAATCCTGTTTGGAATTAATAAAAACTTACAATATGTAATTGTTTGATTTCCATAAGCCACCTCTTCTGTCAACTCTTTTTTTTGAACTACCTAACCAGGCAGTTGTACCATCATGCATGTCTTTCATGGAAAATAAATATTTGTTTTGTGAATTTTTGACAGATTTTAATTAGCAGTAATATTAAATACATTAAATCAGGAAGATATTTCTATTTATGTAATTTCCTTCCATACTTTCATTTTCTGTGATGTCCTGATGAATTCCCTAAAAAGTAATAACAATTCACTGATATAGAAGTTGGCATATGATAGTCTAGAAAGATGTATTTTGCATGACAAAGTTTTACAAGGCAGACTATTCTGTAGTTCTTTGCACAGATACGCATGGATGAGTGAATTTTAAGTGTTACTTCTACAATTGGTTCTGGAGGCATTAGCTGACTGGGTGATTGTGACCCTTTCCCACACATGTAAGCAATGATCTTGTTGCATCTGCATTGCTGGAGATATTGAAATGAGCTGACTTTGTGAGAGTTTCCCGAGTTTAAATTCCTTAACTGTAAAGCAATATCCTAACAGTTATATGGTACTCAGTGACAGAGGAAAAGGGGAAAACTGATTGAGAGACGCATAATGATTTTCATTTTTTGCCACTGTCTTTATAAGTAGTAAGTACATTCCATGGCTGCATCTGTGCCATTTCTTGAGAAAGATCCATTTGTGATGTTTATGCAATTTCCTGTTAGCGATAACAGTTCCGTTTTCTTGCATCTCATTCTTGCCCTGTTTTCAGCAAAGTGGCATTGATACAGAGAGGTGGCACAAATGGGACTTTACTTGTCCTATTTTCACCACAATTTTACTCTAAGCATGCAGATTGGTATTTGGTATTTAATTGGTATATTGGTATTTAATTACAATTCCACCCAAGGTTCTTGTGTGTCAGTGCACATTTAAAGCAGTCTAATATCTTTCAAAATATCCTAGACCAGGTTTTGCTGGCTGCTGCCAAGGGTAATCAAGGCCTCAGATTCCCTTTGGCTCTCCCCATGCTTGAAAATACAAGTTGTACCACTCTTCTACATAATAGGTATGAGGCATACCAGAGGCAGGCTGGAAATTGGCTTTTAATGATTGATATTCCTTGTGTGAAGTGAGGATGTTGTGTTGAATATAGAAGTGCTGTAAGAGTGTCACTAGCAGTGCTGAACACAGACACGTCATTGATGCCAATATTTAAGTTCTACTTATTAAAGGCGTAAGTACTGGCATTACATTTCCTTGAATGTAGGTACGTGCTTCATTGGTGGCAATGATAAAGAACAGAGGAAGAAGCAAAGGAACCAAATTAAAAGCTATCATTTTCTATCAATTTGTATTACTTTTATAGGTGGGAAACTTATTGTTACTTAGTTTACCTTAAGGATGTTACTAACTGAGGTGAAGCCAAGTTGGTTCTTCACCAACAGGGCTCATGTGCTTTGATACATTTAAAACAGTATGTCAGTTGCATTGATAGCAATATTAAAAGTATTTGCGTATTGATAGCATTAAAGGCATTTGCTTCATCAGTCATTAGGATTCATTCAAGACACAACTATATTTAAAAATGTCATTCTTCAAGCATCTGCAAGTATTTGCAAAGATATTCTTGTCTTTGCTCTAGCAAGTAGGACGCACTGCAGAGCATCTTCCTTTAGCATGAGCGTGGGACACTTGCACACGAGTTGTGGTTCACATAGTATCTATTTATAATTTTTACACTGCCCACCCCTCTCTAAATTGAATTGATTCTTTGCAAACAGGATTGTACCTCAGGACAGAGTGTCAGATGAGGATTTGGGAGAGGTAGTTACATTTTGTGTTTACGATATATATATGGTATAATTTACACTATTTCATAAAAATTCTGTGTACATGCAGAGAGTTTCTTAAGTTTCCATCCCAAAACTTGTATTGCAGAGGGGGACTCAAATGCTTAATTCCTTTCTCACAGACTTAAGATGAAAAATTTTCTAAAGTTTTCCTATTCAAATCAAAGAACAGAATCCCCTGATTGCATTTCCGTCCTGTGTCTCAGTGCAATCTGGAATTAATAAAAAACAAGAGAAAAATTTGACACACAGTATTGAGATGCCATGCAAAACTCTAGAGGGCAGAACAAAAGGGGAGAAATCCAAGCATTCCAGCCATGGGAACATCTGTACAAAAGCCCTTTGGCAAAGAATTGCCAGGTGGTGGTGTGGTCCAAGGGAGAGAATGCTGGTCCTGCACACAGGGGCCTCTAGACAGCACTTGGATATCTAAATGATGGTGACTTGGTGAAGTACATCCAACAAGGTTGATCTACAACTTCTGTTTTGCATATTTACTAATGGCATTATGTGTAGATTGACAATCCTGTCCCTGTTGGAATGCTAGTTTTCTGAAAACGCAAGTTTTATATGTTCTTTGCCCTTTGCGGGCAATTTGAACCCCTTTCATTCTTCCTGCCTCAGATCTCTTTGATAAAACCATCTTATCTCTGAAATGTATTAACATTTTAGAACACAGCTTTTATTTGAATTCTTAAAGGATGCTTTGCCACCCGTAGGCCTATATATAGTAAATTAAAGTCATACTCCAAGCAAAACTCCTGACTGTAACCTTATTTTACAAGATTTTGAGGCAATTGTTGCTGGCATTAACTATAAGATTCATTTAAGAAGTACACAATTGTCTTCTTGGTAATTCCATTTGCTACAGCATTTTTCTGGCCTCACTTTATCCTTTGGTTGGAAGATATGGTGCTTTTATGAAATATTTCCTGGACTTGCATATAACACAATCACAAGCGCTAGAAAACGTTAATTAAAATAGCAGATGCTATTCCTATTGAGAAGAACAATGTGTCTAGACTGACAAACTTACATATATACCCCGGTTCCTAAACATTACCTTGGACAAGTAATAGTGATAATTTGCAAAATTGGAATTCACTTTGTAAATATAGTCTTACAGTGGAAAATCTGAGCATAGAAGCTCTGTATATACTGTATGTCATGGATAGAGTTATGTGAAGTAGTTCAGAGGAACACTTGATTGACCACAACCGATTTTGTTGTACTAAATATTTGAAAATTCACCTTGATTTCAATATTGAGATGCCATTCAAAGCTTTAGAAGGTTGAATAAAAAAAAAAAATAAATCCAAAAGTGCAACGGAACCTTTTTGTAATTTCTGCAGGGTCTGAAATAATTAATGTCACATTTCCATTTGGAAACGAGTTATAAAGCGACCAAAAAAAAAAAGGCAATTTTTCACTTGCAGATGATAATTATCTTTGTTAACGTAAAAAAAATAGTTAATGATTTCATGTATCTGATTTTTTTAAAGTTTATTTTGTCAGGAAAACAGAAGTGACTTTCATTTCTCGTTGACCAGCAACTAATGAGAAAATCAGTAATTCATGTAGACGGAGGCAGAACAGTGGGATGTGAATGTCAATAGCAATAGTTTTGTAATATTCAAAATCCCCTTCAACAGTGTCATGCTGCTTGACCACAATAATACATAATTCAAAAGAGGTTCCATGATAGAACTTCTGCTAATGTTTAAATTGTGCTTCTCTCTGGTCTTGTAAAGACTGAAAGGGACAATAACTGTGTACTGTCACTGAATGCTGTTATACAGGCGAACAGTAATTTCTGTGGACCTTCTAGATAGGAGAGAGATTATAATCCTTTTAAGACTAGCTTTGTGTGATCCATTTGTTTGCTGTTACACAGATGGTAGCAATGGAATGTCAGTTTTCACAAAAGAAGCCCTGAAGCCTGGTTGTGTGATGTATCAAAAATGTAACCTTAATAATATTTAATTGACAGCGCAGATTGTTTTTTTTCAAGTAGTTGCACTGAATTGCAATGCTTTACAAACGTAGTTAGGCTTTGCTGAGCTTTGCCAGCCTATCGGCAGCTGGAGAATCATATGTTTTTCTGCAATAAGAGGCAGATAGAAAAATTAACTGTGGCAAAGTGTAGCCTTAAACTACTTGTTCTAATATAGTGAATGACTGACTCCCCAGCTCTGTATGGCTTTTTTGCATTGATCACATTTAAAGCAGTGAACAACAGCCCACACTTGGGTCATAGATTTAGCTCTTTAAAAGATCTCTTATTAGAGTTTCCTATACCAGATAGTGAATTAGAACTTGGAGAGAGGGAGTAGCACAATTTCCATGCATGTGGGGGTATCTCAGTTCTTTGATTAGCAGTGAGCAATCATTAGAAGGTATTTATCAACACAGAGCAGTTTTTCTGGATTGATGCACTTTAACTTCATGCCTCCTGCTTGTGGAAAGAGTAGGTGTGTTATTTACATTCTCACCCACTAACTAAACTTTCTGGTGATCTTTATTCCCTAGCAGAAGAAAGTTAGACTTTGAAACAATTGCTCTCAGATGAGCACACATCCAAAGCTAGACTCAAATGCTTAATGTTAACCATCAACATGCACTCATGTAGTCACCAGTTCTGCAAGCACAGCAAAGATCAGAGGAGCTTCTCCAGAGCACAGTTATGACTCCAAAGCTGCCTGGTACAGGACAAGAGACCCAGTCCCCCAACCAATTGTATCTGGTAGATGTACTGAGAATGGAAGACATGGGTGGGCAGTTCAGCATAGCTCTGGTTGCGTGTCGGGGGAAATTGATTTGTTTGATGTAGGTGTAAGAAAGACTGAACACTGAACTGCATATGATGTAGGTAGCTTTAGATATTAAAGTGTAAACCTGACCTCATTCTGTAGGACCATATGTCTTTCATTAATATATAGTTAATATTCTTAATAACTTTTATCTATACTTAATTTGCTAGTAATATTTACTTTTTAGATTATACATTATGACAGCATTTCTATCTAGATATTAAATAATTTTCTGTTGTCTACTTTCTCTTGCTTTATCTCAGTGTAGTATAAAGATTTTCAGGGGAATTTGTCCATACATATATTTTTATATTAATAATAACACTGTGTTAAAACTATGTTTAAAATTTTAAAATCACTTCCTTATAATTTCACTTCCAGGATTGCTCTGTCATTTCAATCCTTTTTGTGCTTATTCTTCTTTTCATTGTTCTTCCCATCTATCATCTGTCCACAACTTTTTAAAAAATTACATCAGAAAAAACAAACTAATAAGCGTGCTAAAATAAAACATGATCTCGACACAAACTGCCCCCTTTCTCCTCACACCTCTGAAATATTTTCACCAGATGTGCTTAGCTAAAGGGCCAAACACAGTAGATGCTGATCACATGGTCACAGCTGGAATTAACTTAAAAATCTCTATTCAGTGGAAATGATCTTGTTTTATTTTTCTTCAGCAACAAAATGCTAACAAAAATGACATCTGTCTTTCCACCTGTTCTTTGTGCTTGAAGAACCTCTCTTCTCTCTCAGAAATGAACCAATCATCCTCTAAAAACTAAGAACCCAGAAAAAAAAAATTAATAGAATCAAACTGATGTGGGAATAGATATAAAATAATCTAAAAAGGGTAATTTTGTAAAGGATGCTACATTTACATGTTTTACTTTAGTTTCCACATGTTGTAATAAATCCCAAACTACTTCACAGATGTCACTATTTGATTGTAATATGCAAAATAAAATAAAATTGCTAGGATAAAATAGAACCATTCATCAGACAACTTCTGCACTCTGCCTGCCAGTCAATCTGCAGTTATACATTCATAATTTTCTCATTAGTTTAATATTCAGCCAAAGCAGCCATTAAGAGTACCTCAAACATCCCTTTCCTAATTTGCACTCAATTTTGCACTTCTGCACCAGAGTACAGAAGCCTATGCTATATAACCTTTATGCAATATTTGATCTTGAACAAGTGAAGGCTCTGTATCTGATGGCTTTCCCTTTCACATGAGATTTCTTTGTGCTCCTTTTCAGTGTCCTTTCTATCATGTTGTGACTTGTGACTGCTGTCACAAGATTGGGACATACATTTGCACCAATGCTTTAGAAATAAAGACCAGTGCTGTTTTATTTAGAAGAAACTGCATAGATTTTTGTGATGAGCATCTCTGGTTGAAGGAATGTGTTCTCCTGTAGGTTTCTGTAGCACCTGACCATGTATTTAAAACAAATTGTGGTTTTGAAGGGAAATATATACTACATTTATTTGTGACATGAATGGGTAATCAGGTAAAATTCCTGAAGTATAACCTAATATTTACAGCAAGAGTGTGAAACTCTTAAGTCTTCTCCAAACTGTGACATCCCTTGGATTTTTTTCTTAGAACTATTACAAAATAATTTATGTCCATTGAGGTGTCAATTTTCAAAAGCATTTAGCGTGCTTCCTCAGGGCATGTGCAGAGGCCTATAAGAAAGCCCTCTCAAACTCCACTGAAGAGGCAGATGGATGGGTGTTTGTGTATAGTCTTATCTATATCTCTTTATCTATTTCTCTACATATAATGTATTTCCCAAGGGAGTGCAAAGTATTCATATGCTTTGTCATTTTAAGAGACAGAATCCTTTCATTTCTGCAGCTGTTAGTTTCAATGTCCAGCATACTAACTTTCCAAATGGAAAAAGGCAAGATGTTCTTTTTGCAAAAAACGTTTGGTTTGGTACAGTACAAATATTGCTAATGTTTAGGCCAGCAATTTAAATTGCTGCATTTGAAATATTCGCATTTATGGTATACATAACAAGCAACATGGATTTTGAATGCACTGCTCTTTTTTTCCTCCTTTTAGGTTGGTTTTTGTTTTCTCATGTGATGATTTTGGGTTTCGTTGGTTTCGTTTTGGGGTGTTTTTTTTTCTTTTTTTGGTGACTGCCATAAATTCTTTGAAATAAGAGGCTTCAGTTAACCGGTTTGATTTAAATTGTATTCCCACTTGACAAAACAAAGAGAGAGAATAAATGTTAATCGTTGGAGACTGCTTGCATTACCTGGATTTCCATTACAAGCCAAAATATAGGACAATTGAATTATGAGTTTCTATATATTTGTGCAAGTCTGCTGGCAAGAAGAAAAAAAGATTTGGTTTAGTAGCTTGGTTTGACTTGAAATCCAGTCATGTCTCTGGCAAGTCCCTAATTTTAAACAAAAAACATCTGTTTGCCTAGAGCTTTGCCATAAATATTTCATATTCATATCTGATTTATTTTTGTCCTTCTTCAGTTTCAAAGTGTCAATAATGATGATGTGAATAAAAGGAAGTTTAGTGTATTCCCAAGCTGCCTTATTGTCCATAGACAATTGGGAATTTTGTGCATTGCTGTGTAAGCAAATAACTTTCAATGTGTCTTTCCAAACACAAATATATACAGGCATAGATGGGGGAGGGTGAGAAGGGGAAGATAGTAACTGATGTGTGGTCCTGGTAGAGGGAGTCAAACAGGGCAATGTGTATTCCATTGGGACTCACACAAATGAAGTGCTAGTTGATCTTTATCTTGACTGAGCCAGGGTATCTTTAAAAAAAATCTCTTGTTCCAGAATAGGCACAGAGTTCAGTACTTTCCTATGCTGGGCAAATTTGTTCCACACTGAAACTGCACATATCAAATAGCTATGCTGCTACACTAAAAGGACTTAAATGTTGCTTAAACTTGCTAATATATACACTTGGGTTTTTTTCCTTGTAACGTCATCTTTTGCTTCTTGTTTCTCAATGCTGCCTGGGATTGAATTTCTGTGTTGATATTTTGCTCATTTTTTGATTTTCAGTTTCTTTTTTCCAAGAGCTTTGCAGCCCTTGCCAAATAAAAGAATATTGATTACTTTTTCATTTTGGCAAAACACCAAGTAAAGATGATGAGATTAATTCAAAGTTGCCTCTAATTCTAGGAAGAGGTTGCCTTTTTCTAGAGGTTTTGCTTTGCTTTTTATTTTTCTTTTAATTTCTATCTAAAATGATATGTGTATTTACTTCTGTCTCTGTGACCTGATAGCTGATAAAGCAGGAGTTTCAATAACACAACAGAAAATGTTCAATCCCAGATATATTTAATGCCCATTTTAAAGATTGAGAGTTAATTGAAAATGCAGTAAGATTTGTGACAGATTCTGCAACTGCTAATACATTTTCCAGAGTGAATTCCAAAAGTAAATTAACTGAAATAAAAATGTTTACTCAAGGAGTAGGACATTTCTCAATGTAAGTAAGAATGGCTATTCCACTTTTAGTTACTTTTCATAAATGACTGTGCTTTAATTATAGCATGTGTTAAATTAAGAAGCTTGGCTGGATAGGAATATTTATGAAAGCTGACATTTCAATAAATGGACCTGGTTTACAAGTTTCTAAAGGAATAGCAAGAAATGAGAAAAACCACCTGACATGGCAAGCATGTTAAAACAAATCAAACAAGAAGTTCTGATTTGTGAGCCCACGAGTACGCTTATATAGTCAATGGAGAAAACAAATCAAATGCTTGTAAATGCTGTTTAAGGGCTTACACACAACTTGACTTGATTAGAAAACTAAATATTTAATTATTTGTGGTTTTGATTTTATGAATGTCGCTTTCCTTGTGCTCTCAAGATGTTTGACGTCTGGTGAGAGAAACTGTGGATAGCGTTTCCATGTGTGGTGCCCATACAGCAGATTTTGATCTTCATGCAATGCTCGCATAGCCATCTTCATGCTGGAGTCCCATAGATGTCCATGGGAGTTTCTTAATGAAGAATACAGAAACTGAAATCTGAGATTAGAATTTGGCTTGAGAGTTCAATTCAGGTTCCTCCCGTCAGCCAGTATGATGCCATCATCATTTTGGCCCCCTGCTGCTTTTAAACAATGTAGGCTTAAAACAAACCCAGATTCTAGTGCCATCCTGTCAGTGTGACCACATTTGAAAGGTCCCTGTTAGCATTTTCTTCCTTTCTTGTACTCTCCCTTTTTTTTTTTCCTCTTATTTTTTTTTAATAGTTTAAATTGCACATGGGCTTGGTGGTAAGGTCGTCAACAAGATTTTTAAGACCCACTTACTATTGCAAGATGAATGAGTGTATTTGATACAGTCAGAGCACTCAGACATGCCAAGCAAATGGCAAGATGTTATGAGATACTAAAAATGTGGTGAGACAGACTTCCTGTGCCTTTTGGTTATCAGGACCGTGCCACTGTGAGGAAAATGTGTATCATCTTTGCTCTTTGTCTCTTCCAAAACCAAGCTCTCACTGAGCAGTAAAGAGATCCTTCTCCTACACAGAGTGCGCTGTGTCTTTCTCTAAAACTGTCATGGCTTAAAGCTTTACAGTAACAGAGGCTTTGTTCTTGTAATGCTTGCAGTGTGGGTGGCAAGGCAAAGTCAGGAGTGGTCTAAGGCTGTGGCATGGGCTCTGAGTCTGAAACTGAGAGAACTATAAAAAAAGCAAAGAAAAAATGTGGTTGTATAATAGGAACCTGGTGCTGTGGAAGAGAAAATCCTTCCACAGGAAGAGCAGGACGCTGACTTGAGGGTCTTGGTGGGTCTGCCCTGCAGCCCATTGGAGGGGGCAGAGCAGCATGGAGAGACTGCTTAGAAAGGACCTGAATGTGGGAGAAGTTGTTTGGAGTGTGCAACTACCAAGAGAAAATGTTTCCTCAGGCATTTTGTTTTCTTCCTGGTGTTCATAAAGACAAGAATTCTTGATCCTCTCCTTCCAAGAAGTTACTGGTTTTGATTTCACTAACTCCTGTTTTTCTGCGTAAATGTAATACAACAATCACTGTGATATTGATACTGTTCTAATTATGAATTAGTTTTAAGTTTCCATCTGGTCTTGTACACTTCAGTAACACTTACAGCTATGAATATTATACAAAGTTAAAACCTTTTCTATTTGTGCAGGAGATACTCTTGTACAAAAAGAATTCATAAAGATACAATTTTGAATCTGCCTGGTGCTGAACACCTCATTGATTTCCTCCTAAATTCACTGGCTTCTGTGTTTCTCTGGAACAAAATGGCTAAATAAACCAGAGCAGTAAGTCACACACTTTAGGCAAAAGGCTGTAGCTATTGCTGCATGGATCCTCAAGTCCTGAAATGAGCTTAGGGACACAAAAAGCCATTCATATTACAGATTACCCTTTGCTTTTGAACTGTAAATTATCTTTATTATTAGACTGGCCATGGTACTGCAATTATTAGGTGCCCTGTGTCTAAAGGTTTGAGCAATTAGAAGTCTGCGGTGACAGTCTCATGATACAGAGTGATAAAATATGTCCAGTCAAGACAAAGAAATGGTCTCTATTCATGTCTTCAGCATGTATCACAGGGAGCCTGGAAGCTGTGCTGCTCTTAAACATTTCAATTAGTCCTGACATGGCCACTGTGAGCCCACAGATTATCTCTATGTTGCTGTTAAGTTTTTATGAGGCTTTCCCTTCATATTACCCATTTTCACAGCAATCTATAAATCTGAAACTGCAACATCTGATTAATTCTCCCAGAAGAGAATAGTGAAGATCCAGATTTTTTCATTAATGAAGTTTGTGCTGTTCTGAGGTCTCATATATTTCTGCCATTGTTTTGCAGTTTTTTCCCATTCTAATCTCTTTTCCTAGGTACCAAGGGAGTCAGGAGTTTCAAAATCACCTACTTCTTCTGACCTAGCAAATTAGACTGACTTTCCATGTCACATCATTTTGCAAGCTGATGGCCATTCTTTGTTGTTTTCACAGTGAACAAAGCTGTAGTGCACCATTATTATTATTTCTTCATTACAAACAGTTGCTTGGCATCACTTTGCTATTGAGTATTGTGCAGTCTTTCTTTTATACACCATATTGCAAATTAAACATCATGTGGCTTTGCATATTTTTGAGTTTTGAGATCAAATGAACCCAAAAATGTAAAATTAAACTGAGCTGAATCTGCTACATATTTCCTGCTGTCAGATGGAAAAAATCTAAGAAACAAATACGCGTTCCCTGGTTGCAGATAGGGAAGCTGAGGCACTGATGACTATACAAAGGTATTCTCATGGCAGACGAAATTTTCTCTCAATGTCTGTCATATGTGGTGGAGAAAGCTGGATGATATTCATGTGGTATTTTCTTCAACAAAGCTATTCCTTCATTGTAGTATTAGGTAAATTAGCTGAGTGATTAAATTAGGTAAATTAGCTGAGTGATTAAAAGGCAGATAAGAATCTAGATGTCATGAGTAGCAAAATCCTTTCAAAAAGCTTGTGAGTCCTTGAAGTAAAGCTTCCAGGGTTCTGTGTCCCAAAGGCCTCCAAAAGGAGCCAGAAGAGCAATGAGGTTTGCATGTTTGTGTCTATAATTCTCATATAAAGCTCAAAAGACACAGGGGCTACATAGCTTTAGCCCATGGAAGGTATTTTATCAGGATTTTTAATGTATGTATTTTTTATGTGGCAATACCATGGCAATGATGCTTAAATTCCTGTTGCTGAGAATACTGTTGAAGGAAAGGCACTATCCTCCAGCTCTCCTTTGCTGACTTTAACCTGGGGCCACCAGTTCCTGAATTACCCAAGACAGTAAGCTTAGAGGGCAGTTCAATTAGGTCTGTTTTAGCTATTTTAGACTTGCAGTCCTTTCAATGGATACTGTACTTCCCACCCTGGAGACAGGGCAAGACTTGCTTTTGTCTTACCCTCTCTGTGGTATCCTACCCGCAACATATACAGGAATGCTTTCAATTCACAGGGATGAACTAGGTCAAACTGTGGCCTATAAATCACTGATAAGCCTCTTGAAAGGAAGCTTTGAAAATCCAGAAAAATGGTTGTCTAGGACAATAATCCATGAAATACCTTTTTGGCTCTATATAAATGTTGCAAACTTGTGGCCAAGGGGAACAACTCCTCTTCATCCTTCTGTTTGCATCAAGTCTGAATCCTTGTGCTTTTATGTTCTCCATGTGGTTTTCCATTAACATCTATCCTGAGACAACTGAGATTTTATTCTGCCAGAATATTAAACACATATTGAGTTGCGAGAGCAGTGGAGATGAATGCTAGTGTGACTCAAGTGAGAAGAAAGTCAGATTTACTGCATTTGTGAATAACCTGATAGTATTTTACATGTAGACATTTTTGTGACCCTTTTGATAAGCTTTGCCTATAATTTCTAAGGAAGAAAAGAGCATATTCAGTTCTTATTATGTAAGCTTTATAGGAATCTGTTTTCCTTGCCTTTAGTATACTGTGAAACAGGGTAGATAGGTGTTGGCTTCACATGTGTTGTATGCAATTAGGGGTTTGTGTTTCTCTTTGGGTTGTGTATTACAGAGGATATTTATCATATTACTCTGTTCACCATTGGACAGCCTGAAGCAGTCTGCCATGCTTTTTCACCCATGTTATGCATATTTGTAGGAATGCCTGTCATCTCACATCTCATGCCAAAGCTACAACTCCTTCATTTAAATTCCGCTTCCATTTGTTGTTCCTTCATATTCCTTAAGTATTACATTTTATAGAAATCCATACTACCAATACATGTATTTTGATACTGTATTTGCCTTTGATTGTTTGGAAATATATTGGCTGATCAGCTGCATAAAACCTCTGGTGACAATGCCATGTAGTAGTTATATCACAGAAGTCCCTATGCATATCAGGCTTTCTTAAACAAACAACAAATTAATTATAAATCACAGAAATAAAATTTGTATTCTTTTTAATTCAACTGTCTTCTCCAGTAATGAACACTATCCTTCCCACATGCACTTTGCTTTTTCAACAAAGGTTTTAGTGATAATAAACTCTGCCTCCTTATCCCTGTCTCAGTGCTTCCATGCCAGATATTTCTCACTGAGGCTCTTCTTTTTTCTTGCCTGCAGTGATACAAGCTGTCAGTCGTCAGATTTCTAGCAATGCTACCAATGTGATCATTGAAATTTTGTTAGTTCCAATTTTTAAAAACTTTTCTGCTACTCAGATGCCCCTCAGCAGATGCCTGTGATAGGACAGTTGATTTCCTTTCCTTTTTTTAATGTAAAGGGAATGCAAGAACAAATGCATGTGCTAACACAAGAAGCCTTTGTTGCTCCTATTACTCACTTATGCTAAGAGTGCCAACGTTAGGGAATACTTAAGACATTCTTATGGCTGCTTTTTGGCAGCAAGGATCCTTCACCTGACTAATGGATATGGGTTATATACCCAAGTAAACTAGAAACTGCATTGTTACAGCCACAGAACCACACTGTTTTGCAGAGTCAGGCCTCGATGTCCATGTCTCTGTTCCCTTCCCAGAAGGGGAAGTTGTCTATCTTCCAGCTAGCTGACTGCAGGATGTAAATATGGGCACATGAATGTTCATCCTTCATATCAACTCCTCAAAAGGCATAATGGGATTATTCTCAGTACATGGAATTTAGAATAAGAAATGTGTATGGTGTGTTTTAATGCATCAATATTTTCTGCATAACCCATCTTGTCCATGTTCCTCAGCAGTCCATAACTTCCTTCTCTCTGTCCTAGAGAGCCCAATTCCCTTATAGGTCTCTTCCTTCTTGGCACCCCTCTCTGCAGATTCTAAAAAGCCATTTCTCTCACATTGCCTACTAGATTAACATAATTAAATTAAATGACAGCAAGTGTTTCCACTCTATAGTTATCTTCAAGTTTTCTGCTTCAGGTGTGTGGACAAAATTACATGCTTACAAAGTTTATCCATTTTTGCCCAAACACAGCAGTTGGTCTAGTAAGATATGTTCCTCTTCTCTGCAGACTTTGCTTCTCATTAAGACATCTGTGATTCTTTTTCCCAAGTTGAGGATCGTGTCAGACTGCTCTGTAGCAGAGCAGCTTAGTGTTATGTGACCATGATCATCTCAGCAGATCAGTGCTGCTTCAACTCTAGAAATATATGCATTGGGAATGATTATATTGTTAGAAAAGTCACCCTTTGATAAATAGACAAAAAAACCCAGCTCAGCTCATGCCGGGGAGGTAGGGGGATCTGCATCATTAAAATGCTTCAGAGGGTCCTGTGTTTTGTGGAGGACTTAACATGGCCCTTCTAAAAGGGCTAGTGAGTTCCTCTGTCCCTTCCCCATTACAGTTTAATTCAACAACTCTTTTTTCTTTTCCTCTTTATTTCTTTATCCTTCACAATCCATTGCTCCTTTCCCCTGCCAGCTGGCTCCCTCAGCTGCTCCATTGATCTCTCAGCCACTCTGGCACTCCTGATATCAGACACAGTGGGAAGCAGAGTAGCTCAGAGATCAGCAGGCAGACCAATATAGGAGTGAATCCCAGAGCCCTAGCAAAAACCCCGGAATATATTCTTTTGCTCTCTCCCGTAGCAATCCTTTTTGAAATGGTAGACTGGCATTCAAGAGTCTGATGCTTTTAATAATAACAGAAATAACACTAATGTTTCACCTACTTTCAGCAGTTGTTTCTGCAGGATTAGAGTTTTGACTAAGCTCTATGAAAGCCACACATCGTATTATCACGAGAGAGAGTCCCTGTTACCAGTCTCAGACAGTTACTCTGTACACTTCTGAATGCTGTATCAAGATCAATTTGTGCAACACAATACTTCTAATTTGAGAGATACTTAACAATCATCATCCAGTAGAGCAGAAAGGTTCTGCAAAGAGATTTTGAAGATGGTCACAATTAATTATATATCCCTTTTTTCCATTTTGTTGGCTGACTGTTGTTTGTGCTGTGTAAAACAAATGGCATGGCAAGAATGAATTCACACATGTCAGAATGCTTTTACATAACTGTGTACACTTTCCATCCCCTAGAACATGGAAGCAAAAGGTGGCAGAGATAAACTGCAGCAGTTTAGCAGATATAACAGTATTTGTTCGTAATGTAATTTATGGGTAGGTCCATGTTCATGCTAAAGATCAGGATGTCAGTAGCTCTCGTTTTGACAGCTCTCAAGAGCAGCAGCTGAATTTTTTTAAAAAAATTTATTCTAATATACAGTGTCGGTGGAGGTGGACTGCACAGACAGTTTATTGAAAGCAGGTCTAGTGAGCTTTTTTAGCCAGTGATTACTTTGGTTGCCCCAAAGTACCAGTATATATTCTGTCTCCTCTCCCTCTCTCCCCGTCCTTCCTCACATGGCTACAGCAGGTTGTTGGAGACAAACTGGATAGGCCACTTTATTCAGTAAAGAAATTGGAAATTATGGAAGATCATTTGTTATATGACATATCCTAGCTTACACTAAACCAGATCACAATACTGTTATTGTTCTTTTCGTAGGAAGGTCTGTGAATGTTTTACAAGGAGTATCTCTATCATTACTATGCTATCTAGATGCAGAACTTGGCTTGAGTCCACCCAGCAGATCTGTGGCAGAATCAGAAATATCTGAGTTGTCATGCCGTGCTCTGTGCATTTAGGAGAAAATTGTGAGCTAAAGAACTCCAGGCTTTGAGAGTTCAAAATCTGAATGTGGATCAGGATTTTGCATGTGGTTCCTTTTCCTTTTTCAGTGTGGGCTGGGTTGGGCAGATCTTAAAACACTCATCTAGGTCATCAACATCTCAATGTAAGGATTTGACTGATTTATTTTCTGAATAAAGTTAACCTCAGAGTGCCAAAGAAAGTGTGCCATTAGAGTAAGCCACTTATTCATAAAGAACTGTAGGAATGGGGTATGCTAAAAGGGGAGGAGAGTAGTAGTACAGTTGTGAATGGCATTAAAATAATCATGAATACTGTGTAAGTGGTATTGGTAACAGCTTAAGTATATTTCCATAGATGTTTCTTCATATTTAAGTATTAATTAGTAGATACCTAAGATGATATGTTACTAGAATGTCTGTGGTGTTCATGTTTCATTGATAGACTATTGTACCCAAAAAAAGTTGGCAGGCATTATAGAAACTAATTTGCATGGGATGAGTAGAATGCAGAATAAACTGCCAAAAGTCTTATTCTTTGCAACCCTACAACTGTGAAGTGTGCAGTGCCAGGGTAACTCAGCCGTTGATGTGCAGAAACACGTCTTAATCCCCACATGGTTCTAGGGCCTCCTGCTCTCCACTTGCAAAGAAGTTCTGCAGTCTCTGTGCTGTATAGGCAAGTCCCTTTTGAAATCTTCCCTTGGGGTACTTGCAGTGTTCAGGTAGAGTTGATGAGTCAGTAACCTAAATGCCAGAGTTTACCATGAGCATTACAGTGTGTTGAGCCTTTTCTTCCATGACTGTCTGTATTGTACACTTTTCCCAAACACCGATTGTACCCAACTGCTTCACCATTCTTTTGCTTATAGTTACTCTCAGCAAACCCTGATTTTTGCTGAACTACAGGAGCATCTGCTTTCTAACGTGCAGCCTCCCTGTGCAAGAGGCTGCTGTGTGAGGCGTGTCAGGGTGGAGGATGAGCAGATAGCCTCTTGGAAGCCACCTTTCTGGCTCCTCTCACCAAGAACTTGTGCTTGCCTCCTGCTAGATCCTACTCGCTTCTGTGCCCCTGTGGATATCCTTCTCACCCCATTCCTTCTGTGCTGGTCAGAAACTCAAGGACTCTCAGCCCATGCAGCTAGGTAGGCTTCTCTTTCTGAGACAGCAAGAGCTTTTTCTCTTGGTTCCTGGACCTCAGTCTGCCAGGCATAGAGGCTGCTCTTCAAGCATATGCTGGCATATGGTTGTTTTGGTATCCACCATTCCCAAGATTCAAATCAGTAATCTACTGACTTTTGCTAATAACAGATCTGAGTTCTTGAGTTCAGGTTAAATCTTGGGTGAAATTCTAGCACAAAAAACTTTTCACACTTCTGCACAGCAAATTTTGCTTGTGTGAAGATATCATTTTTTATGTGATAAATCAGAGAGAAAATATATATTACACTGTCCTCTTATTTTACAGAGGTAAGGAAAATTACTATTTTCTCTTTGTGGTTTTTTTTTTTTCTCTCTAGCTACATAAAAGTCATCAGCTACAGGCACATCATGTTGTAATCCAGAAAACAAATATAGATTTTCCTGCAACATAATTTATATGAAAAATTGGAATGAAATTTCTGCATGTAGAAATAACACTCAAAATTTATTTTTTGTTTGGAATGAAAATACTGCAAGCCATAAATGACAATGAGTAGTAAACAGAAAGTACACTTTGGATTTTTCTGAATGTTGAATAAGACGTCTTATATCTGCTTTTGCACATAACTAGGATTCAAAGGGTTTGACTAATTAGTACTGGCTTGGGCCTGTCGTGAAAAGTGGTACTGCTATATTCAGCACATTCAGCAATATATTACTGTGACACAAAATATTAGCATAAAGGGTTTGATTCGGTTGCCTCGCTGTAGATGTCTGGAACCCTTGAAATGTCCTACATTATCCAAGAAATCTATATACAGGTGGGATATGAGACTATTCTGTTTTGTAGCAGCAACTGGGGAGCTGATAGGATCAGGGCAGGGAATCGGTTTTTTTCTCATAGCTGTGCCATTGACTCAGTTGCCTCTTTTCTCATATGAATGCAAATAGTAATTCCTACGATATTTTAATTTATAATCTTTGTTCAGCGTTTTAAAGATATAATATGCATCATAAATACTATATGCAACACAAGAAATTATGGCCATTGAATAACCTAACACTGTGAAATTGTCTGATCTTCCATGCAAAGCGTGGGATTAACATGGGTGATTCGTTGCTGGGGACTCAGTGCTCTGCATCAGCTCTTACCCGGTGGTGTTAAAGGGGCACTCTGCTGCTGGAAGCAAGCTGTCTTTGTGGAGATGTAAAATGAGAGTCTTGATCACTATTATTAAAGAAGGGGTGGTGCTTTTAGTTAACACCAGCATTCAGGCCATTTCCAGCAGAGACAATTTGTTATTTCTATACACCTATTTTCTCCATGGAAATGTTAATTGTATAGCTGGTCAAATGGAAGTCATCAAAAATTATGAGATGGGATTTAGACATGTTAAAAATACAATTTTGTGTTAGATGTATTAGATAATTCTTCCTCTTTCTCTCTTATAAGTTGCTTCTGTACATTATTACAGAGTTCCAGTGTTCAAAACTGAAAGGATCCTAATTTCAATAGCTGTAGAAAGGGTGCATTCAAAATCATCTTATAATGTTTAGGAAGGAACCAGAAAGTTTTTCAGAATCTGAAGAACAAACCATCACTTAAGTTTGTCACATTGTTATTTTACATGGCAGGATTAGGATAAGTAGTCTGAATGCTCAAAGTTGGAGCAGATTTTTGGAGTCTTTTTAACACAAAAGTAATTGAAAGGTCACCTCTTTGTGTAATTTCCTTATGAGAATGCAAGAAAGATCATTTGCAATTTACTGTTGGGTGAGTTTTGTGGTTTTCCTTCTAAATGTATCTTAGATTATCTACGTATCAAAAAATGCATTGCAAAGTGGAACTGACATAATTAAATGTGTAGGGAACTACATCTTAATACACTGGAGATATTTTGAGGGCAGCTGATAGTTGTATAGACTGTCCCATACAGTCACCGAGGTTGGTGTCATTTTGCACTGCAGGCTTTGTAAATATTTGTCTCACAAACTAGTGCAGCCAGATGTAACTTGTGAGATTATACCCTTGACTGATGCAGCTATTTTCTAATGGCAGAATCCTTACCTAGGAAGGCTGATGTAGCTTAACAAAAGTTATGAGCAAGCTTTGCAGTTTTATTTCAATTCATATTTAACCCTTTAAGTTCAAGAACTAATTTGTTGCTAAATAGCACTCATTTTGTTTCCTTTCCATGGTGCACTCACCTTATTTTACTCTGTTTTGTCATATTTTATGTGATAAATCAGAAAGAAAATATGTATTACACAGCCCTCTTATTTTACAGAAGTAAGGAAAATTACTGTCTCTGTTTTTTTTCTCTCTAGCTACATAAAAGTCATCAGCTACAGGCACATCATGCTGTAATCCAGAAAACAAAAATTACATGTTTCTATTTTCATTATAAATTAAGCAGTCTGGAAGAACTGCATTGGAAGCACATTAATTGAACCACATAGCTCTCATAATAAATCTTTGAATCACAGAGGTCTTTGGATTTTATTAAGAGAAGGTTGGAACAATGACATCTGAATGATATTGAGCTTCAATGCTTGTGCTTTTTCTATGACAGACTGTAGGTTTTGGTATGTTTTGGCTTCTGTGAGAAAAGAAACAGGTTTTTGTGGGAGTCTCATGGAACAGATGTTTTCTAGATTATTTTCTAGGGGTTTGTCACAAATATATGTCTAGAGACACAGATGGATCCTTGGGACCTTTTTAATCCTGTTTCTCTGTTTTACTGAGATTGTATTTCATGTAAGCACCTGAATCTCAAAATAATATGCACTTAATATAATGTTGAGTTTACAATGGGAGTTTTTCTGGAGGGTAGTTATACTTACAAAAATTTGCATCTATTTTTAAGAAGTGTTTGCAGGCTTCTTGTTTTTCTTGGATTCATTTGTTATTTGTTTAAAAAAATGGAAATAAAATCATACCATTTACCCTAATCTCTGATCTCTGCAAGCTTCAAGGCATCTTCAGATGGCGATTTCTATTGATGATGGGTGACAGCTTAAACTGTCCACCTATGTTGTTGCATCTAAAGATTTACAAAGTTCTGATCCTTTAAATAATGTTTTGAAATTTCCTTAGAATCTTGTATTGTAAAAACAGAGCTATAGAGAGGATTTTTTCAAAACATAATCTAATGCATAATCTTTTTTGCAATCTATCCAAATTTGAAACTTTTCACCCCAAGTATCTGCAGAATAAGATCAGTTGTTAAAGGAAATGGAGGTAAACCTGAGTGTACAGTTGAAAAAACACACCTTTTTAAAATATGTAAGAATAAAGGTGGAAATTTTAAGATATAAAGATCTATACTGATTATGCCCTGTGACCAAAGAAACTGAATTGTCAAAGTTAAAACCCAGAAATCCTGAATTTTTAAGGAACTTTAAAAAAAGCTAATAAAACAACAATGCTTCAGCATTAATTCTGAATGAGAGGAAGAATGGTTTGGAGACTATAATCCCCTCAAACCATTAGGATATTAAGACAGTAACATCTTGAGAGGTTAATAATACATACAGTAACAATTTTGTGTAACAATCTAATTCTGAAACCGTAACAAAGTAAATGAATAAGCATAAAGAGGTGATTGGGTTTGGGGGGGCTTTTTTTTTGTTGTTCATATTTGTCTTTATTCCCTGAAATACATGATATTTGCTATCACTTGGCATGTAGGATATCCACAAAATGTCACTTTGAAATCCAAGCATTATGCTCTAGATACCTATGAGAAAAAGTGATATAGCAAACATGATGCTGATCTTCACTCAGCTTTCAGAGCGTGGTCTGCTTTTGCAACCTTAGTCTGAGTAACACAGCTGCAAAACCCAAGTGCTCTGGAGGGACAAGGTTGATGGTTTGTTTTACAGTCTTTTAGTTTATTTAGCAAACTAAAATAACAGTTGCTTTGTAGTCAACTTTGCTGGACAGATAAACAATAGTGACAATTTCATATGATGCATATAGACAGAAGAGGTTAGCTGCAACCCCTGAGTGATGGAGCTTGTCATATTCCCTTCTCCAGTAATGCACAAGGTTAGAAATCAATGTCTTAATCATGAGCAGCTCTGGGCAATTCAGATATATCACACACAAACAGGCTTCTAATTACATTTAAGAAATACATATCATACATATATAAACTGACATAAATATCAGAGTGGTGTTGCTAGCTGTCAAAATGGATAAGTATAATTCCCTCAGTGGCCCTTGACAGGTTCAATACCTGCTACGGAGGTGCTATGAACAGCATTATACGGCTGATTGAGTTATGACAGCTCTAACCCAACAGGGAAGCGAGGCAGGAAGGAATAGCCTGGGCTGCAGACAAATGATGATAAAGTGATCACTTTAAAGAACAATCTCCATAATATTTCATGCTCGCTGCACGGTGTAAAGGCAGCCTTGACTGCGGGGCTAACTGCTCTATCAATTGATTTGATTCACTGCTGCAGCTACTCCCAGTCATAATATTTCAAATAAATGGTACCATGGATAGAAATAATATCTGCATCAATATTAACCCTGAAAGGACTAATGGACACAAGCTATAATTTCCTGGACACCCTAATAATGCATTTTGACTGGGCTTGGCTTGGCATGATTTTTCTTTTCTTCTTTTTTTTTTCTTTTTTTCTTTTTTTTTTTTTTTTTTAAACAAATCCAGTGCATTGTTTACTTAAACTTTCCTTTTATGTCCATGAAGAAGCTCTGCAGCTCAGGCCTCATTCACAGCCTTAAGTCTAATTTAAAGGAAATTCTGCTAAATGTTATTTTCAAGTGTTTGTTTATACTGAATATCTCATATTAAAATTACATTAAATATCTGAGAGAAAAGGCATAATAAGCATTTTTTGATATGTGTATTGTCTATCATTTATGCATGCATGTGTGAACATGCAGAAAGAGGTTTTATTGCTTGAGTTATTTACTAAGATGCATGTAAAACAAACAGGAGCTTAAAATTAATTGTAAATGAGAATGGAGTCAAAGAAGTATTTTCTGGAAACACAAGGAACCAGTAAATTCTAATGATTATACAGGATGTTAATGTTGTTTTTTTTTCCTTTAGAAATAATAATAAGTACTATATGAGACATCCTTAACATGTAAGAAGTACAAGTGAATTTATGGGTTCATAGTCTTAAATCATTTATATTTTCTATTTTCCATGCAGTTTTTCATATACTCTGTAACATAATGGATGTTTATTCTGTTCTTTCATTCATAACACCCTGTTGACATTTAGGTCCCTTTTTAAAGATCTGCTGTGCTTATTGTGAATCAAGTTGACACGTATAAATTGCATAATTTTATTATTGTTATTCTTTTTCCACTACTCTCTGACTACTTGACTGTCTTTGGATTGTGTGTTTTTCAGGTCAGAGCCATGTAGTCAGAAACAGCTTAAAGAAATACTAATGCATGTTAACAAGAAGTAGTCTGGGTTTAGAGAACTCTTTCTCTGATTATTAGTTTGGATCTGTATAAAGATTGTCCTTATCAGACTTTCTGGTTTTTCTTATTTGTCTCTTAAATATTTACTGTAAATCAGAGCAGGAGATACTTAGGTTTGAATCTCATGAGGCTTGCTTATATTTAAAGCTTAAACAGAGCTATTTTATGAACAGTCTTTAGTGAATACTCCAACTGCAACACTTCACCAGCCTCTGAAGTGGTCTTAAACAGGCTTCAAATTACTTTCCTTTACAGTTTTCCAGAAGATCTGGGAAATATTTGTATTTCTTAGGGTGCAGAATAAAACTTGAGTGTTCCAAATGGGTTTGGAAGGTTGGCTCAAATCTAAAATCGAACTCAAAAATTGTGGAAGATTGGCATTGACCTAACTCCACTATTCCTACAAGTCTAATATGCCACAAGAACACGGTATTTTACTTCATTCTAGATCTGAATAAACAAGCAAGTTCTGCCATATTTGCTGTTTGCTTGCATGTTAACTACAGATTAGTATAAAATTTTACCAGAAATTAATGTATCATAATATATTTTTCGTTGTTTTTCCATTTTATTTTTGAAGCCTATGTCAACAGGACAGGTCACCTTTATGTTAGCACTACTCGTTCGCTACTCAAAATCCTGCTGAAGTTCATGTTTTCCTGAGAAAAACTGAGACCATCTCTTTGCCTTCCCTACTTGCTTTCTTTGTCCTTCCTGAAAAATTTTCTTCCTCCTCTCTCCCAGTACATGATGGTTGTTTTGTTTCTCCATTTCGGTCCGTTTCCCCTAACTTCATCCTCATCTGGTGACCTGTTTATACGTGTCATTATTCTGACCATACCTTTCTCACATATCTCTATACTGGGTTAACCCTTCATCATAAAAACACAATTTAACTTTGTCCATCTAAAAAAAGTTCTTGGCCCTTTCTCTAGCACTCATTCTCATTATTTTCCTTCTCTGTCTCTGCTCTAAATTTGTTGAACTGCTTTCTAATTATATTCTCTAAATCAATTTCAAACTTAGTAATTGGATTCCAATGAGTCTGTCCTCACAGAATCATAGAATAGTTTGGGTCAGAATTGGCCTTTAAAGGTCATCTAGTCCAATCTCCCTGCAATGAGCCAGGGAGGTTACATTAGCTCTTCAGATTCATGTGTTGTATCCTTTGCTCACACTTTGGTATTCTTTCTGTATATTATCTCTGAGATATAGACATAGTCCACAGATACAAACTCAACAACTGTCCCTAGTCAGAAGCCTCACAGGTTTACTACTCCCTTCTTTGCAGTAAAAGACTGGCCTGTCACCATCTAATGTTTCACCATGGATGTTCAATGTCTCACCCTTGAAGTAGAGCTTTAAACTTTTGCTGACAGCTGCTTATAAGATTGAAACTTCTCTTCAGTATATCTGTTGTTGACTGCAGTGACCAACATCCTGGTCCTGTCACTCACTGTCACTATCCCTTAGCCCAATATTTGATGTCCAGGCTATGTCATGGTCTTGTTGATTATTTTGGAAAAACATTTCTGAAAGAGAGTCTGTCTTGTTCCATCTGCAGCATTAACTCTTTTCCATAATCTTCTGTTGTTTATTGCATACTAAACTTTGCTTGAAATGTAATATTGCTTCACTTGCACACAACCAGAAACCTTTCACAAAGCCCATTTGCCTGGACTGTTTCTTTCCCTCCCCCCTTGTTTTAGTTCCATTAGCTCCATCACACTCATAATGAAATACTTTTCATGTTCACCCTTTCCATTCTGATTATCATCCTCCTTTGAAGACATTGTATGCCTCGCCAATCTTGATGAGTCATGAGTGACCAGTTTCCACCTCCTACCTGTTACTTTTTCATATGAACGTTTTTCTTCTGTTAGTCTTCCGTATGTTTACAAGGAACTCTCCATGAACATTTGCAAAGGTAATTCATTGTTGTCTTTCAAAGCCCTACTTAAATTTCTTTTTGGCTTTAGGTCCAAAACCTCATGATCAAGCTTCCAACTTGAAATCTTGCAGAAGTCAAGTTTACTATAAATGATTATTTCTTTTCTTTCTCATCAATATTGTTTTAGTTGTATTTTTCCTTTTGTACTCTACAATCTATCTTGTTTTTTATACTTGGAGGATAAGTTATTTGGGGTAAAGCCTGTCTTTTTCAGTGTTTGCACAGCACCAAACACAATAGCACTATGGCAATACAAGTAATTAAGATGATGATGATAATAATAATAATATTCAAGGTAACTTCTACACCAGAAATAGCTGTGAGACAGTCTCATGTAATTGATAGAGCCAAATTAAACTTGAGGAAAAAAAAAAAAATTATTTCTTTTCAAATAGTAATTATTTAGGGAATCTAACTTCCACAATAGAGTCTGAGACTTAATACTAGTTTCAGATGTGACAACACAAAACACAGCGTCTGGAGTGGGCCAGCAATGTGCTTTTTAAGACTGATAAATTATGGAGTTGCACCCATTTTCCGGCTAATGTAGATGAAGTATAAATACATGACAATAACTGAAATGCATCCCTTTACAGTATTGTAAATGGGGAGGTGGAAAGACCCTCAATATTTTAAGGGCCAAAGAGAATCACGGGAGCAGCTTTAAAGATTAATTCCTCGTGTCTAGTTTAAAACAAGATTAAATTAGCCTGTGTGAGCTGCTGTTAGCAGATGCACTATTACATTATGCATGATTCTTGACTGCTTGTAGCATGAACAAACTGCACAGTGTTCCATTAGTGATTTTCAATGCTGTGCTAAGCTTTAAGTCACATAGACAGGCCATTGTATTGGGTTTACTTTGTGGTTGTGTTTTCCAGGCAATTTCACAACCTACCTGATCGGTGTTATTGATTGACCGGGTTTGAAATGGATAAAAGAATTAACCTGTGTAAGGGTAGCAGAATGGGGTATATACAGTATCCTATATACTTAGGAAAATCAATAGTACTCTAATGTAGAAAATTTAACCAGACAAGGCAAAACTATCTTCCAATCTCCATCAATCCTTGTGCTTCCCTCAGTGTAAAGCATTATACTAGTACTATATGCATACGCTTATGTGCTTTTAATGTTTTTTTCCTGTGGCACTTCTCTTTGTACTATTCTCTGTGACCTTGTGCATGTACTTAGATACATCGTGTAAAATGAACTTAGGAACAACTGAATGGGTAAATTTTTCTTAGCATGCCCACTTTTGAAGAGAGAAACATGGGCAGCTACACATGTTTACAAACTTAGGTTTTGTCTTTCAAGGTGTAGACGCATTCCTATTTTCTGTCACTTGCACTATGACTGACAATCTTGGCCCTCTACTACTTTTATAAATTTCTGCTTTCACATTCATTGTGTCTTATCCTACACCATTCCCCCCCCTTCACTTTATAAGAGGAAGAGATGCACACACACACCTTGGTGCCTGTATCTCATCACACCTACTTTAACACTCAGCAGATAAACACGACCGCTTTTTGTATTCGAATTAATCTTCCCAATATTGGCTAATGAAATGTTTGTCACTGAAAACTAACAAGCCCAAGCTTGTAAAACAAACACTTCTGTGGCAAAAAAAAACCCCAATGTTATGGCTATTTGAAATCTTTACCAGAAATACTACTGAAACTATTATCAGAGTTGTTATTTATCTTTAAAACTTGTGAGTTTTTGTGTTTTTCGTTTGTCATATACCTAGGTTCAGGAAGTAAGTTTTAGTAAAGCTTCAGTTGTATTATGCTTGTTCCTCCAGCACCAAGAGAATGTTAAACATACCAAATCTCTTGCCTTCTGGGAATTCCTGCCTTCTTGGCCAACTCCTTTTCCTTCTTGGCTGACGTTCCCTATTCACAACCTCCTCTAAAGGAAAAGCCACCTAGAATGGCATTTCTGCCTCTTCTTTCAAGAATCCCAGGAGACTTCAGGAAGAAAAAAATGAGAAGCAGCAGTGCTGCCTAGGATGTGTTTATCCTGCAAGATGGGAAAGAAAAAGATGAAGAGGGCCTACAATGCAGTTTATAGTGTACTGCCAATCTACTACTTCCAGGGTGATATTTTAGCAGAATCAGTTAATTTTTTTTTTATTAATTAAAAATGCAAATATTTTCTTTATTTCCTATAAAAGTTAGAAATCTCAAAATTTTATTCTGTTTTGCAATTAATGTTGCTTTGAATTATTTCCTGGAACATGCAATAAATTAATCAGTAAACTGTATTAGGAGGTTGGTGGCAAGGAAAAATACATGGTGTACTCATGCAGTTAATGTCTTCTGTACCTGAACTCACAGTCTCCCTCTTTGCAAATATGCAGCTGTATAATTTTGCAGTGGTTTGCCCACAGCCTATAGATCCTTTATTTTCTGTAGCTGTCTAAGCCAGCAGCCTGAAGGTTGCAGATTCTTTGCTAATTTTAGTGCTGAGGGTCACTACTGCTGTGCCCTTATTCTCTGTAGGCTTTCCCTGTAAAAGGGGTGTTAGAGTGGTTGCTCACTGAGCTAATGTCAGGTAATGGCTTTAATATGAACTAATAAAATTGCACTAAAACTGGTAACATTTCTTGAAGGTAAAACTGATTACAGAAGTTACTACATGACTTCAAAATGCTTATTGTTAACAATTTATTTAAACAATTATTATTGTTTAAAGAAACAAGTAATTCAAGACCCATTTTTCACACAAGCCAAGGGATATAGAAATAAGAAAAAACCAAGTCAGTCACATGGCTTTATGTATGAACTCTTTCTGCTCAAATCTCTGCCCAGACAGGATCGACTTGGGTGGTAAGGTCAGCAGGGTGACAGAGCTGGCTAGCAGTGTCACTGCTTTACCAATGCACACTGTCCAAGCACTCTGGAATTGTTGCCAAATCCCAGCATAATGACAACAGTACTAACAGAGGAGTTAGCAATAAGCAGAGCAATAATGCTAACAGAAAAAATAGGCTTCCCTCAAACGCATATATTACTAAAAGGGAAAACAATGTTTTAGTTCATGGACATGTAAGGGAGACCTGTGAAATTTGTAAGCAGTCAATGTAAACAAATATTCCCACAGACAGCAAATAGTAAAAAACTCACTATCCACATTTCGCAGTTTCAGGCAATGTAGTAGATACTGAATCAAAGACCACTAAAATTCTTTATTGCTTGGGGGGGGAAGAGGTCCAAATATTGCTTGGCAAATTACTGTTTGCTAGGGGCACTATTACCAGTTGACACAATCATTGGTCAGCAAATTGGTCGCATTATCGGTTAGTAAATTTGAGAGTGCAGAATTATTTATTGGTAAATTAGAGATGGCAGAATTATTGGTTGGTAAGAAAAGAATTGCAGTGATTGGTTAGCCAATTAGAGATGCTTGATTTTTGTCTGTGGATAAATCAAGGCTGGTCAGATATTGGAGGCCAAATTAAAGATGACCATATTGTTTATGGTTACTCTGGTGAATGCTGAATTCCTGCTTTTTGTGTCACAAGCAAGTAAACACTGGGAGAGTTTGGGCTTTTTTTTTCTGATCTACATTTCACAGTTGAAGAATTTCTGTGAGTACTAATATGAAGTAAACATATACACCTATTTTTGCTCTCCTAATTGTCAATGGAAGTATTTGTTAGCTGGATTTGTACAGAGCGCCTGAGGACTTCTGAAATTTTTTGTATGAAGTGAGTATTAAAGAAAGGCATTAGATTGCCAGAGCTAAGTACTTCCAGCATTAAGCTGATGCAGTGTAGGTGGTACAAGCTAGTCCTCATTGGCCCGTTGTGAGCTGGCACCAGGAGGAGCTGGTGATGCGAGTCCCTTTCCTGAGAGGCTGCCTTGCTGCTGGTTGAGAGCTGTAGTCCTGCTTTATTTGTCTGTGAAGTGAGACCAGCAAAGATACGGGGAAATAGTGCCTTCAAAACAGGAATTTCTGAGACAGGATTTCTGTGGGCAATGTCCTTGCGTACTTAGCCTCTTGCACAAAAGCTAAACCACCATGACAGAGTCAATATCCAAGCACTTCTACCATGTACTGATAGTTTTTTGCTGGAGAACCTGCAGTTGAAATCACCATATTCTTGCTAGAAAACTACAAAAGCAGATCGTGCTTTCTCATTGATCTCATTGATATCACAAGTGACATAAGCTGTCTATTGAAATAGAGTACTGCAGTGGAAACTGTTTTCTGGCATTTGCACCTTCTCAGTTGTCTCCAGTTTTTCTGCTTTCTTTCCCCTTTTGTGCAGAATTGCTACTTAAAAGCAATCCTGCTTTTGTATTCTGTCTTACAGCAATTCTGAAGAAAAAGTGTTTCAGTTCACTCTAGAACACTAATAAAAATTATTTTCACTTGACAAACTTTGCAAACAATCCACAGAACACAATTCTAGATTTTAACAATGCTGAAAACAATAATAGAATACTTATTAAGAAAAGTCTATGTCTGTTTATATAGCTGTTGATTCTACAATGGAGACTGATGCTAATTAATCAGATTTACTTTTCCAAAGGGACACTTAATGCTTTTGACAATAATACCGATGGAGTCAGGGAGGATGTATTTTAAAACTTCAGGAAAGTCTTAAATTTTGAAACATTAAAATTTGCTTTTTATATGAACTCCTGTAATAACAGTGCCCCTACTTTTCTTGTCTACTAATTCTGCCAAAAATGATGTGTTTATTTGGAA
The DNA here is from genome assembly GCA_020745705.1 of Hemiprocne comata. Taxonomy (NCBI): domain Eukaryota; kingdom Metazoa; phylum Chordata; class Aves; order Apodiformes; family Apodidae; genus Hemiprocne; species Hemiprocne comata. The sequence continues at coordinate 6,619,203 of CM036598.1, forward strand.
ACAGTAAAGTATGTTTGACACTTTTAAGACACAGCTAGGGGGGAATTTTGCAAAAGTGAAGGGGGTGAAAAGGAATTTTTATCCTGCTAACATAGCAATACAATCACAAGATATTAGAGTTTTATAAATCTCTTGGATTGAGATAACATATGCTGTTCATTTTTTGGTATTTTCATTGAATCCAAAAGTTGGGACTTGAAATACACCAGAGCATTTCAGTAACAATAATTGTTCAGTGTTGAGTCCAGCTTGAACTGCTCATCTGGAAAGTTTTAGCTGAAACCATCATAATTAATTAGAGATGGTTTAACTAGTTCAGAAAGACATAATTGTAGGGTTCCCCCTTACCCTGCATAGAAGCCAGCATGATCTGCTCTCCAAAAATGAAATAATCCTATCGGTGCCAACCACATTCAGCTCTCAACTCTCAAGATCAAGTAGGCTCACACCGTAAGACCTCTCAGCCAGGACTGTGGCATATGTCAGGGTTTTTACAGTGGTGATTTGTTTCAGCCTATTACTAACCTCTGGAGCCATATTCAGACTTATTTAAAATCTGGGGTGTTGAACTGGTACAAATTGTCTTTAGTTGCTATTCAAAGGCAGCAAGAGATAGGAAATGCAAATGAGCAACAGCCAACAGCAACAATAAAATGGAGAAATGAAGATGGTATGGAAATAAAATAGGACTAAATAGGATAGCATTTTTTTCCTCCCAGCAGAACTAAACTTCTAGCAGTAAACAGCGTAATGCAGAAAGGTAGAGGTAGTCCATTAACCTTTTTTTAGAAAAGACCTGACTGAGAGTCCACCCCTATTTCAAATACAGATGACCATATGATTTTACAAGAAATCATTCATTATAATTTCAGCTGGTAAAGTAAAATTCAGAGGTAGATGGGTTCCTCAAGCCATTTATCTGATGAGTTCTTCCCAGGCTTACTGCAGAAACTGCAATATATCATTCTATTTGGGCTCAGTGGGTCTACCTCTCTTTCTGGCTTTTATAGCAGATAAAATCATACTTCTTAATTAAAAATTCATTATTATTGTCATGTTAATATCAGCAATAGTAAATGTCTGGCACTCTTTAGTAATACAATTAGTAAAAATCTTAATAGTGGGATTTTTTACAAAATTTAAAGCTTCAAATGAAAAGCTGGACAATTTGTATGTATGAATTTTTTGTTTTGAACATAATGTTCTGAATTTCCATTTTACTGGTATTCATTAAGCACAGCATAAACTGAGAACTCTGGTTTTAAACATAAGTAACCAAATTCTAACCAAATCTCTACCTCTCTGGTTAGATTAGATATGCTATGTGATGTTGCTTGTTGAAGAAATCATATAACTACCTCTATTTAAAAGTTCTCTATGCTAAATATTGGTTTTACCTTTTACAGTTCCAATTTACATAATGTATCTAGTAAAACACTAGAAGTATAACACTTCATTTATATGATCAACTGACATTGTACAAAATTTTTTTTTTGCAAGGATTTGCCATTTGTAGTTACAAATAATTGGCAATTCAAGGATTAAATTTCATGTATTTTTAGAAAACATTTGAGAACTTTCAAAATTATTGTAAGATATTTCACAAAATTAAAAAGTAGGGCTCACATAATACTATATTATTCTGAATTTAGTCAAATATTTAGCAGTTTTATGTGTCCATTTAGACCTTTAGATTCAAGTTCCCAGGGTTGTTTTTTCTCTTGCCACTTGTACAGGTGATCATTAAAAATCTGAGGCAGCAAATTAAAGCCTACACTATATTATCATTGCAATAACAGCCAAATAGGTGATGTTTCAAATCTAAGTGACTGAAACTATTAAGAAATTTTAACTTCCTCATTTGAATGGAATAACATGAAATGCTTTTGTCTGGCAATACATACTGTGATCATAAAATACAATTAAAACAGATGCATATTATCCTTTTTGTCAATTGTAGGTATTTTAAAAGCTAAAGGCTATTCAAATTGTGCTGTGAACAGTCTATTTTCCAGTGTAGGAAGAACGTTTTTGTCCCAGGATTCAAATACAAATATTTTTCATCTTCACTGTGAAGAGCTTTTTCCTCTTCTTTATAGGAATGAAAGGCTTTTCTGTTCTTTTAGTTGAGCAACCTCTGTCTTTTAGGGGGAAATGGAGTTTATGCTCCACTCACCCATCACTACCACCCAGCTATTCGGCAGTTTCTGTGCCTGTTCTAGATGAACAATTGGTACAGAGGATGGGAAGAAAGGAAAGTATGTGAGCACACATACCTACTTTTTCCACAAAAGAAGGCAGGAAGATTGGTGACTGTAAGAAAAAACATCTTTCAGGTAAAAATGAGGCCATTTTGTAGTATAGCAATGTGATCAGGAATTAATTTGAAAGCTTACTTTTAAATGGATTAAGTGACTTTGCAGTTACATGCCACATGGATACACTCTGCAATCAAATAGGCAATATACAGTCTGCAGTATTCTTCGCAGTCCATTTAGGTGATTTTGTTACACTGCAGTTTATTACAATGTCACCAAACTGTCTCAACTACTCTGGGCACAGAGTTTTTGGCTGGGTTTTTTTGTTATATTTTTATAAAACATTAATTAGGTGTGGTCCTAAGCTTTTCTGGACAGGCATTGGGTTTGAATTTCAAAATTAGAGGCTTGAGGATCTAGGGTATAGAAACCTTGTAGCTGAAGGGCTAATGAAACAAAGGAATTCTTAAACACAAGTTCATCCTGGGAAAAATCTAGACCAGCTGGTTGTGATTCATTGGTAGTTGAAGACTTCAACGGCATATGTGAAAAAAGGGGCAAGCATCCACACTGCTGAGACCATCCACATGGTACACTTTTACTGTCCACAGAAATAGATGTGGATAAACAGACTTAAAGGGGACCAGGTTTTGACAATAATTATATAAACAAGTATTCCTTTACATCTAACAAATTCTTTAACAGTTGTGGATACATCTTGCCTGTAATTTACTCTGGATTTTATGAATTACCATTATGAATTGGACATGCTTCCTAAGTATTCTGTATGTTGTGTTTTGGTTACGTTTAAATACATCTGCCTACACTAAGTTATTGAAAAAACTTAAGATTAACATACACCATTTAAAAATATGCATTTTTAATTATTTTTTATTTATCCTTTTAAATAACTGGCTAATGGATTACTTTAGGCAGTGATGTACTTATGTTTCTGTAATCTGTCTTTTTTGTTACGTTACATGAAATTACTTTCATTTTGTAAAGTAATAAAATAAAGGGAAAGCCTTTGTAGGCGGCTGTTTTTATGATGTCCTAACCTTAACAAGAAAGCAAACTGAGCCAACTAGTTGTTCTTGCTTTTATTAAAGTTCCTGTTGGCAGCACACTGATGGCACACATTAATCTTAGTATTAATACTGAGGAAAAGGGGCTTAGAGGCCTAGGATGAATAAATAATTCCAGAGCCCATTTGGATCTGTTGGCACCTTCCCTGTTACATTGTTGCTGGATAAAAAGGCTTCTACAAGTGTTAAAGGATTGGATAACACAATTGGCTTATTGCAAAATTGCCCACAGTAATTTGTGAGTGTTCTGATTGCTGGTAGAAAGCAATGGGGCAGGATGGTTTAAGCTCCTGGAGTTGTTCAGAAAATTAACATCTTCTTGAACATGTATGGCAAGCCTGTGAGTTGGCACTCATAAACATGACGACATATTTTCTTCTGTCCCACAATACCCTGTGTAGTCTTTGTCACTGAGACCAGCTAGTGGTCCTTCCAGTCTAGCTGTGAGGTATTTGTTGGCACTGGAGAAGAAGAGTAATTGAAATGCTTTCTATTTATGTTACATAGGTCCATCTCCAATCATTTCATTAAAATCTTTGGTGACTGGGGAATGAGCCACATATTTTCCAATTCAAAATTGAAGTTATCCATTTATCTTTCCCTTGAAGATTATCTCTGAATATGCAGGAAAATACAATAATCAGACTCCAAGAGTAACTTCTTGCTTCATTTCTCATATCTTGCTGTTTTCTGGGCAGCTTTTGAGTTTTTTCCATCTATTTGTGTCTGCATTATGCTGACCCTGTAGTTGGCTCAGGAGCCTCTCGCTGTTCTGTTTCACCAAACTGCCATGCTCTCAAGATTCTTCTCTGTAACACAGACTCAGAAATAGTTTTTTGCTATCAGCTTCCTTGTCCCATTCCACTTTCTATTCAGATGCCGTTCTGTGTATGTTCAATGTAGGATGCAGCCAAAATATGTCTCAGTGTGGTTACTGTGGTGGCCAAGGTTGAAGGAGCATAAGACAAGGAATGAGCTGTGCTAGACAGTGCCATGGAACTGGGAGGTTCACAACCTTTTCACCACCTATCTCCTGCCCATAATGACTCGATTACTGATGTGATTTCTTTTCACTGGCCCTAGGTGGGCTTGCCTGTCCTCTGGAGTATTCTATGCACTTAAAAATTAATGGGGTGGGATTGCACCATGGGTGGGTTTTTCTTGATTCCCATAGCATTAATTGCTGTTACATGAAACAGTGGCTGCAGACATCAGATGAAGATTGTCATACAGTAGTAGATAAACATTTTCAATGGCAGTCAGTGAACAATTATATGCTACAATTTGCACTACCTTCTCTGCTCTGTTCTTTGACTGAAGAAGAACCTGTTATTAGCCAGGCACTAATAAAATAATTAAAATAGGCATATCAAAGAAGATTTGGAGAATAATGCATGCTACCATCTAATAAGCATTTAATTCCTTCATGACATGCGCTGAAGTGTACAAATTCAAGCTATATCACTGTGTTTTTAACTGATAAAATTGCTGTTGAGAGCTGTTTTCTCAATGTATCTTGTTCATAAAACTCATTTTATAAACACAGAACATCTTTAATGCAATGGATGTAATGTGCAACAATTTTTTTGATAACTTTTAGTTGTTAGATGGCACAAATCAAAGTTAAAATAATATTGAAACAGAAGGAAAATGAAAAACTGGGAAACATCTCAATACATTTTATTTTCAATGAAACAATAGAATATCACTTTACAAATTCTCACATAAATAGGATCATTTGAAAGCTATCAACCTGTACACGTGCTCTAATAGATAGAAACATACTTCTTCAAATCAGCTGGTTGTCAGTGGTCCTAGGCAGAAAACACTGTTTTTCATGTACGTGATCCTTGTAAAGCTGTTGGTTACCAACAGTTTACAATCTAAAAGCTCAGGCAGTGAGCGGTATTTGGTAAAGCAACACCAAGAATAGAAGGGAGAGGACAAGAGTCACTGGGTTGTGTTTGTGTACTTCAGAGTGTAAATTTTGCAAGAAAGTAATAATAATGTAGCTGATTTCTTAAGCAGGGGAACAAATCCCTGTGTTACTAGATACACCATCTTATTTCCTTCCTACTTCCTCTCTACTCCCAGTGGCCCAGAACTGCACTTAGCTACAGTGCCTTCTGCAGTGACCTAACAGTTGGCTCAATTTGTGCAGGACAGATTATAAATAACACAGGATATCTAGTTCTGTTTAAAAGCTTCCAAACTGAATACATATTAAAATTACTATTTTTAGAACAACAGTTGAAAACAACAAAAAAAACCCTCTCCTGTTAGGTTACAGTCTTGGAGCATGCCTTCACCAGAACCTGAATTTCAACTTCACTTATTGGTATTTTTATAGTTGTCTTTAATAGTTGGAATTCTGATTGGAGTATTACAATAAATTAATTACAGAAGTATGTAAAGCTAATTATTGATATAAAAATAAAGCTCTATCAGGTAGAACAGTCGAGTACTACTTGTTGTGTATTTACTATTTGGTATTTGGAGATAATAAAAACTAGTCGTGGGCAGTGGGCAGTTGTTTGTTACTACACTACGTGCTAGTCACCCCTTTTTTTTCTTGAGGTGTAAGCTGTGATTCTCCATTTCAGGAAACTCTGCAAGGATGTTCTACTGCAGAGAAGTAAAGACTGCAAGTTAGGACATCCACTTTGAAAGCACCCCAGAAGCAGACCCACTTTATAAAGTCTAGATCTGTATCGCTGTCCCCAGGAAGATCTGGAGCTTCTGAATTTGAAGAAACAGTAAAAAGGCAGAAGTCCATACTAGGAGAAAAACTGTTCTGTATAGCATGATAACTGTGTCAGGAAACAAGACAAAGTCCTGCCTGATCCAAAGCTGTGGAAAACCTTGAAGTCACAAGAAAAGGTGAGTTCAAAACACATAAGAGAAGATCACTCAAAACTTCTAATATAAATAAAAAGAATCTGCAATTCTTAAGTGTTTTGCAGGTATAAGTTATTATCATAAGAAAATCTCTTTCTGAATTCCTCACTTTTCTTCTGCATTTTCATGATGGGGTCCTCCCAAAGTGCTCAGGAACATACACGCATGCAGTGGTCTCAGCACATTGTGTGTCATGTGAAACAAGGTATATGAGCCTGGGTCTCTGTGAAAAGGCCAAAGCTTAATGTAGACATCCTTTATCTTAGAAATATGTGATATCTGGTGCTTGGTTCCCCATGTTACCAATTGGAAAAGCAGAAGATTGGATTAGTTAATTACAGTAATTATTAAATTTCATGGTGGGCCTGAGTCTCATTTTACCCTGATTTTATAGAGCCATTGACTTTAATGGACTTGTTCCAAATTTTTCACTGGCATAACTGTGAGTAGAGGTAGGCCAAATAACTGTCATGTAAAACCAAATAATTCCATCTTGTAAACCATAATGCAGGTTACACAGTAGTTAAGTATGGGTCCAATAAATTCATTTTTCAGATGATGTGTTAAATGGCAACCTTGGATACTTGCAGTCAATTAAAATTTCCTGGCACATTTTCGTAGGACAAGGGACATTTGTTACTAATCATGTCCAAAATAATTCTAGATAAGATGACAGTATTTTACTTACCTAAAATTGCCTTTGTACATATAGTTAGGTAGTTATTCTTCACTCAGTCTTTTGGAAAACCCAAACAATTGTGTACAATTTTGGTGCAGATGACGGCTGTGCTATCACCCAGTAGCAGCATGCAATAGAGTTTCTCTTACCCTGTATCCTTGAACTGCAAAGTGTCTTTAACATCTAGAATTGGGGGGAAAAAAAAAGTGTCAGGACTGCTGTTTTAATTTTTAGAGGCAGATCCTCAGCTAATATAAATTACCACAGATGGGTTGAAACATCATCTTAAGTGATCTGTCTCTTATCTCTTAAAATACCATACATTTTAATTGGTCATGTGCCTTTGGTTTTATTGCTTCTACCTATTTGTAAAATATTTTATGACACTTTGGTCTTAACTAAGAAACTAAGGTACAAGCTATGACATTTTCTCTGGTTCTTTCTCCAGCCAGCTAATCAGAAGTTCTCTCTTTTAGTTCGGGTTCTGGGCTTAAAATGAAAAATTGTCAATGTTCAATTTTTTGGGGAAAAAAAAGAAGCCATTTGCTTTTTGTTCATCTACTATGGGAAAATGGTAAATAAAGAAATAGGTATTCAGCATGCATTTTCAGATAAAACTTATTTCTGTGTAGACATCTTGGGAAGAGGTGAAATGTTCCTATAAAAGTACTTTGGTGACTGAACTTGTCTTTTTATTTAACTAATTCAACAGCTGGGATTAGTTTGTACTGGTAGTGTCTATTAATTTTTGAAGAATCAGACACTTCTCTGAATATACGCCTACCGTAAGTGTGGGATGGGAGCTTATCATGGGGCAAATGGCAGGGTAGGCTCAAGCAATCAAGCAAAAACTTTGTGAACCATCTGAACTCTCCTTAAACAGCCTGATTCAGTGCCACTGCTTTTTCTGGTTCGAGTATAATGTCAGGAATTGTGGAACAGAAAAGTAACGTAGAAGAGAAGTGCATAATTTTGGGCTTGAGCAATTCAATCTATGGAGAGAAAAACATTTAACAGTGACTTGTTCCTTTTGTAAACAAGATACTTGCTCTTCTTGTGTCATTGCTTATTCATTTGGATTATTAACAGGCTTTTAAAAACTATTAAAGCCTTGCCACTCATCATGCCTCTAGGCATCTTTGATTTGCGTGGTTAGCATTTACTCCCTAAGGTCTTATCGACCTTGGCAGTGCTAGAAATCATATTTTCACGTGCATGAATTGCCCTTGACTAATTTCTCCAGTTCAGTTTGATCATAAATAACATTCCTTTGGCTGTTGCATTTTTTTACTTTTTATTTTTAAGAAACTTGGTGTGAATGTCTGTGTAGTTACATGGAATTCTGCAAAGTAAATCTACCAAATTTTGGTTAAGAATATGCATTATTGCTTTTCTTTAATATGTTAATGTTAAACAGAGGATTATATTTTTCTTTCCTATTTTTTTTTCTATTGCGAGACATTGGTTCTAAACTCTCTTTCAGAATCACACAGTTCACAGTGACTTTTCATGTTATTCTCCCCCACAGTAGTTATGCATTTCTAAGAACAGTGGAATTAATATACTTATTGTGATATGTGACATATACTCTGTAATAACCCTCCCTATTTAGTTAGTAAACATCAAAAAAGATAAAGGTTCAGAAAGTTTTGGGTTTTGCAAATTTCAACTTCCAGTAAACAGCATGCAAGGGCCACTGAAAATAGTACCAGGCACATTGTAAGTAGGAACATCAGACAACAACACATGAAAGAAATACAAGAACATAACACAACTTCACTATCAGTACGTGAGCATCAAGAAAATCCCTCATGCTATGTCATCTGTTGGCTTCCAAACTGGAAGTGCAGAATATGAGCACTACACAGCATCAGGGGCAGGAGATAGAGCGATTCCTGTGTTTGTTGTTGTCATGGTTTGGCACTGAGTTGGCAGTCAAACCAATAACAATAAAACTCTCTGGCTCACCCTTTTGCTGCCAGTTGTTCTGCTGCCACTGTTTTAGCCAGCCCCACAAGGTATTTGCTACCATCCATGAGTCAGTGTAGAGATAGAGTCTTGGCCACCCTTCTCATTCAGCAACATCTAAAGCCAGCTGGATGGCTTTTATTTCTGCAAACCGACTTGATTCTCCTTCTTCTTCATCTGCTTCTGTAACAAGCAGTGTAGGATTCCATAAGGCAGCTTTCCACCTCCGATGAATTCCTACAAGGTGGCAGGAGCCATCAGTGAACAGAGCATATTGTTCTTCAGCCTCAGGCAGTTGATTATATGGTGGGGCTTCTTCGGCTCATTTCCCACTTCTTGAGGTGACATTCCAAAATGTGTGCCTTCTGGCCAGTCTGTAATAGCTTCTATGATCCCAGGATGATTTGGGTTCCCTATCCTAGCCCTCCAGGTGATTACAGCAATCCATTTACTCCAGGTAGCATTGGTGGCATGATGCATAGGAGGAGCGTTACTCATGAACATCCAGTGCAGTACTGGTAAGCCAGGAGGAGCTGCGCCTCAGTATCGATCACTTCCGAAGCAGCTCTAACTCCTTCATATGCCGCCAGTATCTCCTTTTCAGTTATGGTGTCATTGGCCTCAGAACCTCTGTAGCTTCTACTCCAGAATCCCAGGGAATGACCATGGGTTTCCCTTTATGCTACCTGCCAGAGGTAGGACCATTGTGCCCTGCTCCAGTGTAGTGTATATTTTTGATGTCTGGACGTGTTCAAATTGGTCCAAGGGCCACCGCATGCACAATCTCATCTTTAATCTTCTCAAAAGCATCCTGTTGGTCGGCACCCCACTCAAAGTCATTCTTCTTCCGGGTCACCTTGCACGATGTGACTTTACTCAGGAATACGCATCCTCCAAAAAATGATTGTTCCTAAAAAAGTTTTGAGTGTCCTTTTTGTTGGCCAGTGGGGCCATAGCTGCTATTTTGTTAACCATGTCCATTGGAATTTGACGACATCCATCTTGCCATCTAATTCCCAGGAACTGAATCTCTCGTGAACGTCCTTTGACCTTGCTCCTTTTGACAGCAAAACCAGCTCTCAGAAGAATCTGGATTGTCTTTTTACTTTTCTCAAAGACTTCCTCTTGCGTGTTGCCCCACACAATGATGTCATCAATGTACTGCAGGTGTTCTGGAGCTTCACCCTTCTCCAGTGCAGTGTGGATCAGTCCATGGCAAATAGTTGAGTTGTGTTTCCACCCCTGGGGCAGTCGATTCCAGGGGTATTGGACTCCGCTCCAGGTGAAAGCAAACTGTGACCTGCACTCTGGTGTAAGAGGAATAGAGACAAAGGCATGAGCGATGTCAATAGTGGCACACCATTTTGCTGCTTTCGACTCCAGCTCATATTTGAAGTTGTAGCATGTCCAGCACAGCAGCACTGAGTGGTGGTGTAACCTCGTTCAGACCATGATAGTCCACTGTCAACCTCCACTTGCTATGAGGCTTCTGCACTGGCCAGATAGGACTGTTGAAGGGTGAGTTAGTCCTGCTGATCACTCCCTGGCTCTCCAGCTGTCGAATCAGCTTATGGATGGGAATCACAGAGTCTCTGTTGGTGCGATATTGTCGTCTGTGCACTGTTAAGTGGCAATTGGCACCTGTTGGTCTTCAACCTTCAGCAACCCCACAAGGGAAGGGTCATCTGAAAGGCCAGACAAGGTATGCAGTTTTTTAATGTTCTGAGTCTCTACAGCTGCTATACCAAAGGCCCACCAGTACCCTTTTGGGTCCTGGAAATATCCTTTTTTGAGAGAGTCTGTTCCAAGGATGCGAGAAGCATCTGGGCCAGTCACAACAGGGCACTTCTGCCACTTGTTACCAGTGAGGCTTACATCAGCTTCGACAATGGTCAGTTCTTTAGATCCTCCTGTCACTCCAGAAATAGTAACGGCCTCTGACCCCTTGTGGTTCCATGGCATTAAGGTGCACTGTACACCAGTGTCAACCTAAGGCTTTATATCTTTGTGGTTCCAATGTGCCAGGCCACCGAATCCACACAGTCCAATAAATTCAGTTGTCCCTCTCCTCCCACTGGCTGAAGGCAGGGCACCTCTAATACTGACCATTAGAGGTCGATGCACCATCTTGGTTGAAATACTGGTTACTAGAAATAGGAGCTGCCTTTTTCCAGGAAGAACCATCTTTTCTACCTCTACCTAGCAGCTCTTGTACACATAGCTGGTGAATATCAGTGTGTTTATTATCCCAGGTTCTCATATCCTCTTTGTAATAATCATGCAAGAGGAGCCACAGGTGACATCGAAGTGGGTCCTGTCTCTCTCGTTGCTGTCTCATAGCAGGTCGTCTCCTCTTGATGGCTGCAACATGAGCCCAATTGTCCTTAGGGAGATACTGGGGTATAGGGAAAGGCTGGGATTTACCATCCCATCTGTCCAGGTTCCTTCTGTCAGTCACCTTTTCAACAGCTGAGGTGTGGAACTGACGATAATCAGCAAACATATCTCCATATTGTCATGCTTTGAAAGCCAATTCATGCACTGTTGGTCTATTGAATTCATCAAAACATCCCATGAAGGAGAATATATGGGCATCTGTTGCTGGTACAGCCTGCGCAAACCTCCGGAACATGGGCGTGTCGCACACGACATCATCAGGATTTAGAAACCCTTGGTCATCATAGATCACTTCTCGCACTGCTAATTCACTCAAATATGTGATGCTCTTTCAAGGATGGGCGCTCTGCTTCGGCATGGGTCAATGTCACCCTTATGGGGGTACCTGCTCCCTATGGCTGAAAGAAGGTGGCTCCACGGGGTGATATTTCCTGTCTTATCACCAATTGCTCTATCAATACCAGCATCTTTAGCCAGGGATCCCAACTGTCTGGCTTCTCTTTCATCCAGGGTGTAGGTGTCGGCTCCACCATCAAAACATCAGAGCAGCCAGGAAAGAAGCCCCTCATTTTCATTGCAGGTAAAGTCCTTTCTCATGAGACGCAATTCCTTTAGGGAGAAAGGCTGTAGCAAATAGTCATCCTTATCTGCTTGAGAAGGGCCTGCTCCTCCATCTGTGTGAGAGGGGCCTGCCTGTTTATTTACTTGAGAAGGGCCTGTTCCATCATCTGCTTTAGAATCGTCTGCTTCCTCAATTACGTCTTCTGATGCTGCTTAAAGAAACTCTGGATATTTCAGATGGGAGCAGGTATAAGGATCTGTCGCCTTTATTTTGCCCCTGGTCACAGGATTAACTTTTACTCATTTGAATCAAATGGGAGTGGACTTAATCTTTGCAGAAGTAGCTGCTTTTGTAGCAGCACCAGTGGTGGCAGCAGCAGCAGCGGTGGTAGCAGCAACAGTGGCACCAGTAACAGCGGTGGCAGCAGCATTGCCTGGGGGGAATTGGCAGAGAGTGGAACAATGCCTCACTCTATGCATCCACAGGACACTATAAGCATTCAACAGAAGCATCCCCAGTGAAACTATGGTATTTAGATCAAGAGCTGGGATATTCAGCCTGCGTGGGAGTGGAAAGGCAAAACTGAGTCTGCCATTACCAATATAGACCTTCTTATCCACATGCACATTCACACTGCACACATACAGTATCCCTATACAGATCAATATCATGACCCCTGTTATCACTAAATAGGTTATTACACGGTTGAGTATGGCTATAGTCTTATCAATAAACCACAGAACAGTAACAAGAACAGATACACTAAGTAGTAGTATCCCAGCTGCATAGGACATGTATCACTGCATGTCAGGTGCAAAATTCATGTGTTCGGTTTTCAACCCATCCATACCTTCAGTAGACATGTTGTCCATTCAGCTCCTCCATCATCACTATTATTACTACATTAAATCTATTCTAGTTTGATTTTTTTCCAACCTTAAAGTCTCTCTCCCTTATTCCCCTTTTCATCTTCCCTTGGAAGGCTAGTGGGGGGATAGCAGAGAGATTCTGTCACCTGTTTATTGGCTAAAACTGTGACACTAGGCTTCAGCCCAAACAGAAAAGTCTTCAGCCTAAGAAACAACTGCTCTACTATGATTTTCACTGTGTTTATAGTGTTTGGTGCTGTATACTAAGTACTCAAAGATTATGTACTCCTTAAGGGGCTTAGTTTTAGCTACTCTCTTATAAACTAGTATTTGTTATTTAAGTTGAAGACTGCTGAAAACTCTTGAGAGTTTCTTTTATTAGCTCTCTGAAGTACTGTCAGTATGGCATATGTTTTGTTCCTTTTAGAAAAGGCATAGGATAATAGAAAGTTGCCAGTATATAATGTTCTAATTATGTGGCATGCTCCCCATTTCACAGGCTCACTGGCAGTTTCAGAGAAACAGGAGGATAAATGTAGAACTGATCTTCCTTCCACACAATGACACCTTAGAGGGTCTGAGAGAAAGTTCCAGTCAAATCCACATGCATTCAGGTAAGGATCTTATATAACTTTTCATTATAAAACCCTGATAGAACGAATGTTTTTTATAGACTAAGCAGCTTTGGTCATTATGCTTTATTGAGCAAAATACTTTTAAAACTTCCAAGTTTTAAGGATCAGGTCAGGGTGACAGCAGAGATGACTGCAACTCCATCTGAATATGATTGCAATTGTTTCAGGGGAACAAAGCCCAAGGGAGCAGAAGCACTAAATATTTTCAGAGACATAAAGAATTAGATCACTTTAAATAAGTTTCCTCATCATGTTTTGATTCAAGCTGATGTTCTGTACTCTTTTCCTCCATTCTGTTGTTATGTCAGGCAAATAATTTATTACACTATTGTCAAGGCAGACAAGGTGGCTTTTCTTGGATTCACAGGATAAGTTTATAATACAGACTTCCTTATACCTTTAATGTTAGAGCTAATCTCACGTTGTTGACGTTATCATTGCCCACGTGTATTGCAAAGAATTCCAACAAACATTACTCAATATGGTTCAACTACTGTACATATCAATCTCTGTAGATTAGTCCTCATCACTTTAAGGTAAGAAAATGTAAAACACTGAAAGGATTTGTAAAATGAAACTATATAAAATCTTCACCATATTCTCTCACTTCTGTGTTATTACAACGATCCACTGCTATTCAACTGCTCTGTATGACTTAGCATGTTTGTTCCAAAGGAGGGCTGACATATTTGGTCAGAATGCAGTAAGTTAGTATCATTCCTAATTGCAGTGCTACCTTAGGAAAAACAGTTGAAACTGACTTTTATTTAAAATATTTACTTTTGTGGCACTTTACCTAGCTCCTGCCAGACAGTTGCAAATACATACTGTAGTTATATACTACTGATCTAAGAATTGCTTTAGGCTCATTAAGTCTGACTCACAGAAGTAATACTCTGATTACTATATTATTAATTTTATAATTATTTGTGCTAATCCAGAAATTATGCGTTGCCAAACATAAACCAGAATCTGTATTTAAAATAAAACAAGTTATCATGACTTAAGGAATACAGTTTCATCAGATGAATTTTGTTAGTTTCATCTCTTCACTTTGGAAATTATGCCAGTATGAATTTAGATGCCAACTTTTGGAAGTGACCTGGAAATACTGAAAAAGGGTGATGCTCAGTGATCCTGGCTTTGCTATAGTCAACACAGAAAAGGTGCAAATAAGAGGGCTGGGGAAGCAATTTAGAATAGAGAACTGAACTAGTTTATCTGAAACACTGGAGGAGATACTAACTTCATAAGGTTAAACTTTATCTTTTCTCATATTCAGAGGTACTGCATAAATTCAGAATCTCTCACATAAACCAGAACTGACAATACTCAGCACTATGCAGAACTGAGTATTGGCTTAGTTAGACTTGCACTGATGAGACCATCTGAGAATTTCTAGGGACTAGAGGTACAAGTTTCTGCCTAAAAATTGCAAGGAAGCATATGTAGGATTTTTGCAAACATGCATATTTACAATAGTAGAGACAGAGTTCCAGGTATTTGCTAGCTTGGATTGCATGGAACACTTGTGGTATGGTGAGTGTTGTAGTTATTATATACTTGGAATGATACTATTGCTCATTTCTATGCTCTTCATCTAAGCATTCTTAATGCACGTGTCCTCCTAGCCCACATCAACACACGGAAGGATTGCCAAACTGTTTTACAGATGGGAAATAAAGTAATTTGTCTAGAGCTACATAGGAAGTCATAAGATTCAAGGGACTTCCTATCTTCTGTTACATTAACTAAATCACAGGACCATCTTTCCCCCCTAACTTTTTGTAATTGTCCAAAGTGAGCCACAAAAATAATGTATTTGATTTCTCAGTGAAGTAGATTTCATAGATATATAAAAAAGGACAAGCTAACAGTCTTTTTGCAACTACACCTAATTATTCAGGCTCTTGAATATGCATTGCAGAAGTTTTCTCTGTGAAATCATCAGTCTCACTGCTCAGATTTTTTTACTTGTTCTTGATTAATTTGCATTGTAGCATTGATGTACTCATTGTTCTACTTAAAATAATTGAATAATGAAACCCTAATATTCTTTGCATGTGGTGTTCATAAATTTATACCTAACCAACTTGAATGCAATGTTTCCTAAGCCACCTAAAGAAGAGCAATTCACACATGCCCATGCAAACATCATTCTGTTGAAGTGTTTATCATAGTAAAATAGTGGGATTTTTCATTGACCTGAGCAAGATGCACAAGTGCATAAGGCAGGAGAGCCCAGGGCTGTATTTGATCATAAGCTTCACATAATCTGCCTGGCTCAATGAGTTTTTCCAGACAATTTAGACAATTTTCTTTCTGCAGACAAAATCCCTGGATTTCTCCTTAGTTTTTATCATGGTAAGCTTCACAGAATATTTCAGAACTCGCTTTTTTTTCCTGTTTTAGTTGTAACCACCTCTTTCTGGTACAAAATAAAAATATATTTATTCTAATGTAGGACTGATTTACACTTCTACAGAGCTATCTTAACATGTTAGATCAGCATGGTCACTCCCACTGCATCTTGTGTTAAAGCAAAATAGGATTAGCTGTACAGAAGTCTATCTGTCCTGTCCAGGGGATTACATGTTATCTCTGCTATATGTAACTCCACACAGAGAGTGGAAATGCAGGATATCCAGAGGAATGTTTGCCAGCACTATCTGCAAACAGCACAGCAAATGTTTTTCTAATTGATGGAGACGAGGTGCTGCAATTAAGCACAGCAGCATGACCTGGCACTGTTGGAATGGATATCACTTCTTAAACTCTTTCTGCTAGTAGTTCACCATCATAGTTCTTGATTAATCACCCTTTATGCTGGTGTAGTTTGAATTGCAGTTCTAATATTACACTTTTCCATGTTCCTCTGTTTCAGTGCTATTTTTTGAAGTACCTAGATCCGGCCAGAATTTTTGTTGAGGGACTTGGCATTTTGGCATGAAACTATTAAATGTAATGAGGTTTGAAGCTCAGTGTGGAAGGCAAACCTCTTTGCAGGCCTGCCTTGTACAGTGCATCAATTATTTGCACATCTGAAGTGAAACAGTACTATGTGTAGAGCTTTTGTAGGGCATGGGGCTGTATTTTACTACATTTTCCCTTCTTATTAAAATAGTAGTTTTTTAGTTCTGACATTTAGGTTGCAAAGTTTCTGAGCCTGAGCACATGTAAGGCTTTGTTGCTGCATTACTGGATTTAGTTAACAATGTCACAATGCAACTGAAAAAATACATAAATAGTTCAACATGGGGCTTCATCTATTGGTAGTGAAGAAATCTACTTAATCTTAGAGTCACTCACTGGCTGTATGGTTCATATGACAAAAAGAGAAGTTGTTAAATTCTTTATGGTATCCATGATAAACTGATAGTGGTTTGTAGAGGCAAAACTACTTCTATTCTTAATCTTGGCAGTATTAGTTTGTATAGAAAGTTATAGCAATTACTTAAGGCATAGTAGAGATCAATGAAAATAC
The DNA here is from genome assembly GCA_020745705.1 of Hemiprocne comata. Lineage (NCBI taxonomy): Eukaryota > Metazoa > Chordata > Aves > Apodiformes > Apodidae > Hemiprocne > Hemiprocne comata. The sequence goes on from CM036598.1 coordinate 6,636,038, forward strand.
TAAATAAAATATTTTTATTTTGTACTTTCAAGTACAGTTAGAAAACAATTATTTAAGGGTTAATGTTTAGCTATTTAGTATGTCCATATGCTGATAGATAGTGATGCATTTAAAGAAAGGTGGCAGCAGTCTGGCAAGTGGAATTTTTATGAGGAAGGAGACATGATAAGGTTTGCACTGGTGACTCTAACACTGTAATTTTGTGAATCTTGAAGAATTTAATTTGCAAGCGTTATGTTCTTTGAATGGGATGAGAATTTTGTATGCTGTGCATAATCTTTCAATAAGTTTGTAGTTTGTACAAAGCAAGGTGGAAAAAAGCAATAAACCTGTAGAACTTGTATCAGTAGCTCTTAGTTTTACAGCCCATTTAGTGCAAAGACAAAGCGAATCAGCCCGTAACGGAAATAACCAAAGAGAAAACGAATGGACTTAGAGAAATGGAATAACTGAAGCACTAAATGGTACAAATAAGAACTTTACTAGTTTTATAGGAAAGTCCTAGATACAGTCCTTTCCCAGGGTGCTACTAGGTACTTAGGTGTATTTCCTGTTTGTATGTGATATCTGTAACTGAGACACGTGTTGCAAAGTTGGATAACAGTGACACTGTTGACCACTATCATGCATTGTAATTAATATATAATAAGGCCATTATTCTTTCTTCATTTTTATCACCCTTCCTTGTGGTCAAACTCTTACCTTGAAAATCCTTTGTAAAGGAAAAAAAGCAGTGCATTCTTTTATCAGTTATTTGGTTGCATTAAGATTCAACCAAAAGCAAAAAAAATTATACAGAAATAATGTATTCTCAGCAGAGTCAGAACACGGTAACAGGGATTTCACTGCATGCCATACAGAACCTAAAATAGGTTTCCATGTTTCAACCCAACAATTAGAGCTCAGTGGGCCTTACCAGTATACAAGGTATAATCCTGGCATTTCATCCACACTCTCTGGAAGGAGCTACTATTTGTGAAACAAATTCACGCATGAATACGTACATTGTCAGAAGTGTGCTGAGAAATGCCACCATTGGTCTGAAAGTTTTAAAGAATTTTAAGTTTTAAAGAGTTTCAAATACATAACTAGCGACTTCATCAATGTGCAAAAGCTAAGACCATTTCAATAGTCACATAGAGTAATAAAAATATCTCAGTACGAATATTTGAGAAATATGAGTCAAATGTACTTGTCAAATATTATTGAAGTATATCAGAAGTTTTGTGGTCAAGTGCTGGTGTGTTGCTTGTCCAGCAGTGAATCTGTTGCAGTGGTGTTAGATACAGGGGTATGTCTCACGCATAAATTAAAGCCAAAATTGGTTTTAGCTTGAAATGAATACCAGTCAAAAATATAAACGTATTTCATGCAAAATACCCAGTTCAAGAAAACGCCTGAGTTCTATCTAATTTTGCAGGTGATTAGCATTCTCTGTTTGAATCATGTGTTATTTCATTTGGACCCCTAATGGCTCAGTGCTGCTGCTCTGTAGCAGACTTGGCATTATCTCTGGCAGGTTTGCCCTATACTTCCATGAATTTCAGTGGCTTTCATTTCTGTAAGTGTCCTGCTAAGTTAGGCCAAGATAAATACTAGCAGAACTGTATCCATGCTAGGAAATTGCACCAGTGTAACTATAAACTGAGATAGTTAAATCAGCACTGTGTGTAAACTTAAGTGCTTTGCTGGATTTTAGTCAAAACACTTTAAAAGTAATGTTAAATTTTGGTTTCGTGCCAGCTGTGGGCCAAACTCAGCCACCTGTATTCATACTGTATACTTAGCCATGAGCATGTCTCAAGTATGTTCAAAACTGAAAACAAAGGAAAGTCCCACTGAAATAATTTAGACCTTAAGGATATGCATCTGCTTAACATTTTTTCTGACTCAGGAGGGACTTAAGTGTATACGTAGAGAGACTTGGATGCTAAAGTTTTATGCTGAATAAGTACCTTTATTTCCTAAAATGGCAATGAAGAAATTCTTACTTTCAATGTAATAGGAAAATTTCTAGAATCAGTCAGCCAAAGATAATTGCTGTTTGGAAAGGTTTGAATGCTTGCAATAAGAAAAGTACATTTTATCCAAGGAAAAACATACCGCTTGAAATCAGTACAACCTACAAGGCAATATTATTTTTATTAACACATATGCCGTAATGCTTAAAGTTCTTATATGTTTGACTCAGCCCAGTAATCACACAATGTAAATGATATTCAAACAGGAGTGTATTGAATTGCAAAGATTAATTAACCTGAAGGTTTACACCATTCTTTAGGGAAAAAAAGTATAATTTACTCTAAGGTTATGGTCCCTTTACCTTGCCAGAGTACTTTGGTTTTGAAAATTCTTTTTTGAAGAGCAAGGCAGTAAATTATTGCACAGGACATATTACATAGTGCAAAATTCTGCCAGTAGACCTACTTCAAATGTTATAAACTGCACAGTTGACTCTTGTTGAGCCACAAGCACTCCAGCAAGTAATCCACATCCATTTCAAGTAATTCACACTGGAGAAGAATTTCACATGCATACTGCTCAGGTGAGCTTTAGAGGGCCAAAAAGATTATTGGACCTTTCCCAAATCTGAGAGATTCCATCCAGTGCCATGCCCTTGGGAATATCCCTTTTTCATATATTTTTTGGTGTTTGAATTATTCTGTTTGAGATGTTTATTAAGCCTGTAGAATCTGATTCACTGCATATTATTAATTTTTTTTTACTCTTTTCCATATCGTGCATTGATATCTTTTCTGTGCAAAAAGAGTATCTGTGAGTCTTCAAAAGATACAGCCTTTTTTAATGAAACCAACTCATGGGGTAAATTTTAGATGCTTGAAATTAGTCTGTCTCTTCCAAATTCAGAATGCAAGTTGTTTGTACTGGTAGGCTTGCTATCAAGCCATTACACTTCATGGTCCAAGCTCTTTGGAAGGTTTTTGAGCATAATATTTATGGAGTACCAAAGGAATTGATGTTACTGTGTGTTTCATCTCTGTAGCCTGGATCCCTCAAAACTTGCTTTTAGGTGTGTTGGCATTTGGTTCACACCACAGAACGTGCTTACACAGACCTCTGTGAGATTTTTTATGTTCTATACAAAAGGCAAAACACTTGGCTTTTCTGTCCCTTTTTACTTTCCCACAGCTCTGTTGCCTCTCTTCTCTACGGAGAACATGATAATGTATTTAAGCGGTGCAAAACATGACATTTGAACATTAATCTTTAATGTTACTTTATTGAAATGTGTAAACATGAATATTTTTCATTATCTCATACACCATTATAATTTCTTTTACTCTGTTAAATTCAGATGTAATTTAGGATGGAAAAATATGTTTTAGAATTACACCTGCAGTGTGTAGTATTGGTATGACTTTTCCATGGCATGACAGTGATGTTTCAACAATCTATACATATTGATTTAGGCTGATAATAAACAATTTGATTAGGCTCTATCTATAGGCTGTCATTTCAATCACTGTCACTGGTCCAATAGAGTGGAAGGCAGCTAGCAGACACATATGGCAAGATTTCTCAAAATAAGAAACTCTGGCCTGATTAGAGCCCTAGGTTCAGTGAATTGGACAAGACAGCTCAGCTGCCAGGTTATTAACTCCCTCAGAAAATACTCTGCCTTTTCCCTGAGGCCAGCCTGAATATTCTGATCTGGATCGATAAGCAATCTCCGGTGTGTACAAAATGCCAGCTAGAATCATTTGTCTCAGTGCAGTCTCCTTACAAAGGGTAAAACACCTGCAGTATATGGCCTTCTCTCCCTCCCCCCCCACCTTCCCCTTTTTAACTAATGACCCACAAAGAAGGAAGAAGTAACTGAATCTACTCCATCATCAGGAAGGCTCTCTCAGGTTTGTTCTAATGATCACAATGGCTACCTTGCAATCTTATAAAAATTATATCAGTCATGGTTTCCCTGTGGCATGTTTATGTAAGTAATGTGAACTGCGATGTAATGACAAGTGTACAGATGTCATTGTAAGAGGGCCCTTGGCAAGATGATATCTCAGAATGTCAGAATTTTAATAAACAGCAGACTGCTGGTAGGGTTCTCTTTGGTGGTTGTCTTTTATATTTGTAATGTGTTCTGTGATCTGTTGCTTGGGCCAGAGATATTTCAAGAGTGTTTAGCAACAAAGGATACTTTAAAATTTACTGGAACAGAAAGATTATTTTCCAGAGTGGTGGTGTTTGCCTGATCTGGTACATATCCATGGTTTTATTTGTAGTAGCGGTAGTAGAAACTTGTACTTTCTTTAGGTAAGTACCAAAACATGGAATTGTAATCTGAGTTAATTCTGAACCATCCAAAGATCTTGGACCTTGTTTTCTTAATAGGAAGAAGTAATTAATGAGATGCTTTACCCCTCCTTCTTTTGGTTAGATAGTGTAGCAGACTTGAGAGGAAAGCCCATGCTTTAATATCCCATTTTTCTTCTAATTCCTCAGTTTATGTAACTGTTTACCTCCGTGTGCCTAATGTAAACTGGAGGTCCACATCTAGTTCAAAAATAAAATGGTTTTTGTCACTTTCTCATGACAAATCAGAAGAATTTTACGTTTGTACTGCCATCGCTTGGAAAAAGAAAAGAAGGTTTGCATTTATTCTGTCCTTTGCTGCATGAGGTTCTTTGCCCTAGCAGTGTCAAGAAAGTGGAACATTGCCTTCCAGACAGTTTCTTTCATATTTGCTATCCAAAACTCCAGGAAATAAATAATGCTTTTAAAAAAGAACAATGTAAAGAACAACTTTAATTAATTGATTTCTCAATGTAGAAAACCTATTTCCCATCCAGACACCTAGTAGAATGCTTATCTCAGGGAAAACGCACATAGTTCATATGAAAAGCTGATGTTATGTTAATTTCCATTATTATATAGAGATAATATTGAGGAAGATGGAACAAAGTGCCTTTAAACCAAACATTTTTTTCTTGTTTGTTACAGTTTTATTGTAGTGAAATATGTTCATTTTAGCGGTGGAAAACTGCCCTAACTAGACGGCATGAGAGCAATAAGATGTCACATTGCAGAGCACAATTTTAAAATTATGTGCTCTAGAAGTAAAGCTTTTAGACATTTTGGTTTATGTATTAAAACTTCCCACAAATTTTGTTGAGAATGAGCCTTTGATGGATATTTGCTGCAGTTATGCTGCATTAGACTCGATTTATCCACCACCTCTCATTGTTGCTATTGATTGATTTTTAAATTAGATGAAGGCAATCAGTAAATACCACCCAATCAAGTCCTAAAAACATACAGGAGATTAGACAATTTAGGGTAATCAATGAAAATATTCTGTGATTTGCTACCACTCAATTTTGACCATAAATTACAACCATAACTTGCAAGTTAGTAAGCCATAAAACAAGCGGATGTGACAAGAAAAACTATAAGAAATGAATTAAGGAGATGAAGAGGAACCACTAGTGTTGTCATTTAATGAGACAAAATTACTCTTTATACATATCTTGCATTTCTATTGAGTCTTGCCAACAGTAATGGAGTACAAAAGCACCAACACTTTTTTTTTCCTTTTTGTTAATATAAAAGCTGTTTTTTTGTGTAACATCAGTTTGAACAATAACTAATCTACCTAATTTTATTGCAGCAAATAAATTAATGTAATTTTAGGTTTAAAACCTGCTGCTTGCTAAAACCCCTCACCTACATCACAAGCACTTGCAAACACTAATTGTAAAGTCACACTTCTACATAGTGTTACATCCTACAAAATTTAAAATGTAGCAATAACTGAATGTTATTTTACACCAACGCTTTGGAGAAGCTGTGTTTATATGCTGTTTTTCTGTAGTACATTTCACCCATTTTCTATACTCTCACAGCACTCTGACCAGCAACTAATAATTCACATGCTTTTAAAAAAATCTTTTTTAAAGTTTGTTTATTAGTTATGACTAGGCAGTCAGGTTCTTTGTATTTATGATTTCCGTATCTATTTGAAATTTCTAGGCAATATCTACACAGTATTTCTAGGCTGAAAAGCTGCTTAGAAAGGTATAAACAACCATTAACAACTATAGGCTTTATTGGAATAAATTGGTGAAATAAAGCAAATTTTTGTCATAAATCTTCTCCCTTCAAGAAGTAGTACAGCTGTGATACTGCTGAGTAGCACGCAAAAGTCTTCTTGGTTAATAATTTTATGATCCTCCTTAGAATAAGTAGGAACATTTAGAGAAGGTGTACAGAGTAATTTCGAGGAGTGTTGATCATAGAGAAGGGTGATATTAACAAGATGCCTTTGACAAGAGGAGAATTCATGTGCCTTTTTCCACACTAAACAGAAATTTGAGAGGCCTGAAAAATGCACAGTACACCTTGGGTGGTGATGAGAATTAAACATAGGACAGTACTATAGGAAGGAAGAACACCCTTACTGCATTCACTTACACTAAAATACAAGGATATAGAAAGTGCCTTTGTAGAGCTTGGTAACAGCATTTCCTTTGATAGCACATACACAGAAAATACACAGATGGAATAAATATTGAAAACACATGTATTTATATTTAAAATTTTTTAATTAATTCCCAGTAAAAAGAGATTTCACATTGCAGAGAAGGTGGCAAAATCCCCAGTCAGAAGAAAGCATTAACGATGTTGCAAACAAAGGATTAGTCAGCAAATACTGACTCTGTATCAGTGGATGGATTCTGTGTGAGAGAATCCAGAATTAGAACATCAGGAGTATCTACTGCAGAAATTCAACACATTTGCTCTAGGAACTGTGTGAATCCCTAATAGAATAGAAAAACACCCTCAGCTTGCTAAATCTTTCTTTTTAAAGATCATTGAAATGGACTTTTCGTTAACTCCTGCATTTTATCCATTTCTACAGGCTCCTCTAAGATACTAAGAAAGAAGTAAATTCAGTGCTAAAAATAGCTTTTTTTCCTTCCAGGTAAATTTAGTGCTAGAGGAAACTTTTGCATCTTACATAATTGGTGTAATTTCTGAAGAGAATGTAAAATGAGATTGGAAGGGACATAGTTCTCAAAAATAATATTTCTCCCTCTGTAGGTACCATTATTTCTGAAATTTGAGATTTTTACTTTAATTTGAAATCTCCTTTGACATCCATTTCCAGCCGCTTTCTAAAAGACTCTGGATGCATTTGAACCTTTGGAAACCTGGTGGAAATTTCCAAGATACACAGCTAAGTCATGAACGCAGGAAATGAAAAAGCACAGAATTTGGATGGACTCTGGAGCATTTGCATTCTCTTATTTAAATATTTGCCTGAATTACATCTGAGCTATAACTTCTCACCGACTGTAATTTTTTGCATTGCTCCCAAATAATGGTGCTCAAGACGAAGCAACGTTTACATTATTTCAAAATATCAACGTATCATGATCAAGCTGTGAGTTTAAAAATCATACACAACAAAAACCCAATAACATCTAGTAAAGAAGACAGGAAAGGTAGAGGGAAAAAAAAAAAAAAAAAGTCCTGACTTAAAACAAAGACAGGGACCTATTTTGCAGTTCCTGATGGACTGGTGCAATACAATGAGGCTGGTGTATTCAATATAACTTTTAGAATGATTGCCTGGGAGGTAACCAGAAGTAGTACATTTTACTTTATCATGGTACATAAATAAAAGGGCAGACTAATTAATCATATAACTTACTAAAAGTGCTTTTTATTTTGCCATTTAGTATGCCAGAAAGATCATTTTCTTTAATGTATATACCCAGTATTAACATGATTTAATCCATCAAGTTCTGTATTATGAAATTACTTTGTTTTACTCCCTGATCCAGCTGAAGATCATTAACCCACACTATTATCTAAGTCATACATCATTTGAGTGTATTACCTCATATAGCAAAAAAGCTACTTCCCTCGGTTATACACTCCAACTAAGAAATCATTTTTTCTGGATGTTGCTGACAAGTAGAGCTGTTTTCATTAGAAAGCAGATGGTTCACTATTTCGATTCTGTTTTACCTTCGCATTTGCTCCAGCTCCGAGTTCTTTGCTGCCAGTCACCTCGTTGTTTGCCTCTCACAACATCCACCTCCTGTATTCCAGACCTACCTATAAAATGTGCAAAACATTCAAGTACTTTGCCTTACCCCAAGACCTCTGCTTTGAACACCTCATGTACTCTGCATCCTCACTCGTTGTAGGTCAGTCTTCAAAAAGCAATGAAAGTGAATCTCGTCACCTGAACAGTAGCTTAAGCACCCACAGTTTTCCTGGTGTCTCTTAGGTGAGAGTGCCAAAGATGTGATTACACCTTCAGATTTCAGGTTGGGGCCTGAAGCCACACCACTGGTGGATTTGCCTCAGTAGAGCTTTAGGGCAGAGTCTGGCCCTCTATGATTTCTTGCAGTTTGCAGCTAGGGTGTTTATGACATGAAATATCTTTTTACCCTCAGTCTATATAATGCATGTTCTGCTTGGGCTGCCCTGATGTCATGGTGTCCTGGGTTGAGCCAGGATTAAGATAATTTTCCTTTTACTGATTTTTTTTTTTTTCCTTCAGTAAGCTTTATTTTAACTAGCAGCTAGTGGGCTGATAACACTGGAATGCTTATGTTACTGCCGAGACTCCAAGGTCGCTTCTTAGCTCTGCTGCTACAGAAGCTACTGGGGCAGGAGAATTGTATCTGTGACCCCCTCGTAGGGGAGCTGGACTAGACAGACAGCAGAACTGACCAAAGGTATTCCATTTCATATATCTACGTAAGCTCCAAGGAAGCTCAGAGATCACAGAAGACAACTTCCTTCCTGCTTCTTCTTCCCTTCTCTTCTGTCCATGGCCAGGGTCCGGGGAGGACTCCATCCATCCATCACCGTCAAACCCAAGCTCAGCCCTGACCCTCATAACTCTCCCCACAGCCCTGTCTGCTCTGCTGTTATCTCAGACAGCAGGCTGAGAGTTTTTGGGACTGCTCCCAGCTAAGGACAGTGCCAGGAGAGTTGCTGGGGGTGGGGCGAGGCAAGAGGCTTTTGCACATTCCTGAATATACTTGTATATAATTGTACATCTAATTAAAGCTGTCTAATTTAGTTTTCAGTCCAGCTAAGCCTCTCTCCTAATTCTCTCTCTCCTTCCTTACCTGGGTGTGAGGGGGAGGGGATTGAGAGCATTGTTTGTCTCTGATTTATTTTCCAATTTTGAGTCAAACCGTGACACACAGGTGCCTGGTAGGTGTCAATAAGTAGCAGTCTGCAATGTAAATGTGTGCAGGACAGAGTAGATAGCAAGGGTCACACTGTCCTGAAGACAAGCATTACTTTTACTTATGTTGTTATATTCAGTGTTAGCAACATGTGAATGTCATCTTACAGTAGAGCTGGGAGAGATGCAGGCCTGGTTGTCTAAACAACATCTACCCAAAGGTAAACACTACCTGGATATTTCTGAATATTGGCTTCTGCCAACTATGGTTCCCCTCTCCCTCTTTAAATTAATGTATTTAGCTATTTCTTGTGTAACTAGCTACATCAGCTACCTGGGTATGAAAACACTCTTGGTTTCTGGAATATCCAGAAATGTATTTCCTGAAAATCAGTTTCTTTGTGGTGCTCAGCTCATGTAGGAAGCAGGCATGAGATCTAGTCTGCTCAATAACAATGAAAAAATAAAGGAGTGTGGATATTGCTACGTCTCCCTAAAGATACTCATACATTCAGAGGTTTGTGTTAAGAGTTGGTGGGCATTTTCTTCAGGCTCCAAACAGGGACCATAAGTGACAGAGGCATCTGGCATGGTATCTGCACATGGGTCACTGTCCATGGCAAAGAAAAAGGAAGAAAAGGCTAGGTGGGAGTTAGGATACTTTTATACTTTGTTTTGCTTTCATGTTTTCAGATGCTGATAAATGGATTAATGTTTTTAAAATGCTGCTTTATTTATGCTGTCTGTTTTGTGGGACCATAGTAAATGCAGTTTGGAAGAAATACCCAAATACTCCAGTGTCATATTGCTACTGTGTGATTTTATCACTTGAAAAAAACAATCATCCCTTCCCACTAGCTTTATACACATTTTTTTCTCCAGAGGAAATGTAAGATGGAAAGATTTTATTTTTAGGAATGCTTTGGGAAAATCATATTTGTTATGTTAACAGTAAAGAAAAAACATGTAGTGCTTTTGATAGTCTGCGGAGACTTGTTTTCATTCTTTTGGGATTTGCAAACAACAGAAATTACCTGCTTCTATTTGTTTTCCACAAGCATGTGGGAGAATGCCTAACTCAAAATTCTCTGCAGAAATGTTAGGCTATTCCAATGAGTTACCAAACATTCTGGTTTAAAATCCTTTATAAAAATTCTAGTGTCAACATCCTGTTAACCCATATAGATTGTTTTGTTTAAAAATTAAGACTGAGTAGTTGCTGAAATTATTTCTTGGTATTTTTTTATAATAATTTTTTTTAAAAAAAGGTATTTGAAATATTTGCACTTAAATTAGCAGAAGTAACATCTGTTAAAGTTCAGGCTGGTTCTATTTATCTATAAACATTTGCCTTGAGAAGTAGACTCTCAGTCTAGTTAGGTGAGGAGACTAAATGCTCTCACTATTTAAATTGGAAGCCACTTATTAAAGATTAAATCCTTATAAGTAAACCATCATTACCTAACTTCACTTCTTCCATAGTATTTATGTTTTGGTTTTGATAATTCTATACCAAAGATGATAATCGAATACTGTAGTAATATATTTAGACTTGCTTTGTGCAGTTTTCTCTGGTTTCTGCCATGTCCACCACAAACTCTGTCTTTCCTATAGCTCCAGGAAATGTTGAGGAGGTGGGCTTCACTGATTGTTTCCCACACACACATACACACACATAATTTCCTAACTCATGTCAAATTTACCATTTGTTATTACCTTCTTACATTTGGCAGGTGTAAAAATGTTCTTTATTCACACAACTAATACAGAGTTAGGCAGGAATAAGGGTACAGTGTTGGGATGAAGTTTTGATTTTGTTAATTATAAGGACAACCTGTGCATCATGGGTGGGATGTGATTTAAAACAATGATCCAAAATAAACAATTACTTTTTTTTCTTGTATAGTTTTCACTGAAATTGCAGGAAGGATGAAGGCCTGTAATGAACATGCTTACAAAATTCAAAGAAAAGAGAATAGATTTGCATTGGTTCCAAATACGTCATCTAGATGAACACCAAGGAAAATATTTAGTTGTAGATTAATAATCCATGGTACAAAGAGTTCTGAACAAATTGGGGGGAAACATAAGGCTACAATATTAAGCAAAACCAAGGCTGAAGGTCAGCCTGCAGTTACTAACCATGCTCCGTTATATTATTTTTAGTGATGACACAGGATTTAAGCTGTTGAACTTGGCACCACAAGCAGTCATTCATATGCAGTTAGTTGGGGTTGATTTTTTACATTTCTGTTTATAAAGTCCATGGACTCTGGTCTACTCTCAATCAAATGTAGCCTCAGCATCTAACCTGAATAAACCTCACAGCCATAATCCAGCTGCAAATAAGACAGGGCAGAAATAGTAGGTGCAGGTGCTGCTCTTTTTACACATTATGAGCCAGAAACCAAAAGGCTTAAAACCCCAGATTATCTTCTGCAGAAGGAACTGGGTGCAGCTGTCACTGAGGCTTTAGAGGTAATACCTATACACAGTGAAGTCTCTGTTGCAGAACTTTAAACTCCACTTGTTTGTGTAGACGATGTCACCAAAGTAATGAGAGAAGAGCAGACTACACAGCCTTCTGGAGGGGCTGGGTTACCCTCACTGAAGTAATTGCAGCTCCAGCTACAGTGCCAGAAATCACCAAACTGTCCAGTTTAAAGTTAGCCTGGGCATGTCTATACAATCTGGAGTGTAGCCCAGTCCATTAACAGCCTCTCAGGCCTGTAGACAGCACAGACCCTGTTTTAGCACAGTCATAGAGGTGTACCCTGTGAATAGTATTCATTGCCCTGTGTACAAAAGGAGATTCTGTGCAACTACCAAGCTCCTCAGGGCAGCTTGCTAGCTCTGGTAGTGACTCTGTTGAGTGGAGTTACCCTGAGCTTCTCTAGATACCGTCATCTACTCCTCAAGCTGTCAGTATATCAAAGGTGTTTTCTTACAGTTCGTAACTGTCATCTTCTGACAGTGATGCCTAAGTGATTTAACAGTTTGCCTCCAGTAAACTGAGAGAAAAAAATGGACTTTTTGGTTGGTGCCTTTGGGTGTTCCACAGAATATGATTTAGCATTGACGTCACCCGAGCCGATTTTTTTTCTGCTCAAGGAAGTATTTTGCAACTACCAAATTCTGTAGTTAAAATAATTATCAAAACAGAAAAAGGATTTGGGAACAACAACTAAAAAGTAGTGCTGTAAATTGTTGGCATGAAACTTTGTTTTTAGTATAAATAAGCTAGTGTTTTTGCTTTATGAGTTTGATATACACCAAACTTCCATCAATTTTTCTGGCCTAGGTTTTGTCCTTACCTGAATGCTAGCAATATAAAGACATAACATCATAAAGCTTCAAACCCTGGTAAAATAATTCCAAGCAAAACAAAAGAGAAGCCATGGGAAATGATTTAAGCATTAACAGGTAGATAAAGGTTATGCTGGGTGGATTTAGGTTATGGTTGGACTTGATGATCTTCAAGGTCTTTTCCAACCAGGTTGATTCTGTGATTCTGTGAAATCATAGCATAGTATTTTGAGAATTTTAAATAGAAAACAGTTAAGTTAACCAGGTGCCATTCTGGGATTTGTGTGTGTTTAGGGAGTGCACAGACATTCCTGATGTTCATATAAAACACATGCAGAAATTTCATCTGCAATCCCATGGGAATAAATTATGTATACTGTTCAAAATTATAACAAAAGCAGTTAGAAAATGTAAACTATTAAAATGAGATATCATACCAGACAATTTATTTATAAAAGTATGTCATTTGCATTTATGAACACTGTTCAACAGCCATGCAGGTTTTACTGCTTTAAAGTAACAAACTGACCTTTTCAAATTCATAATAAGGTATGAAATAAACGAGAGTACTGAAGGTAAGTAATTCATTAATCATAAGCAAAACAGGGCTGAAATCAAGGACACAAGAGCACAAACTGTAAAAGTAATAGGTTGCATAATCACTGTATTTAATATTAACTACATTGTGTTTTTCATGTGAGTTCTGAGAAGTTGATTTTTTATGTTTACATGAAACTAATCCAAGATAGATTTAATTTCTCCATATTTTTTTATCCTAGTGGTTGTCCTCTTTTTAATAAATTAGAAGACATTAATTCTAGCTTGTTACATTATTTCAAAGATTTAATAGAGAGGCCTAGTAAGAACGTTTAAGCCTACTAAAACTTCTTATTTAAGATTTCCACTTTCAACTAGAATTTACTGAATCATGTAGCTACATCCCCTTCTTGTTTGTTATGGCAGATCTCCCATTTAGGACATAAATTCACCTGGCATTCGTTGTTTTGGCCAAAATAAATTGTTACTTATATATGGCTGTCAGAGCAAGACAGACCAAGAACTATTATTTGAACCATACTGAGCCTTTATCCTTCAAGAGTTCAATCCACAGTGATTACACAATGTGCAACAAGGTTGTTCACTATTTACAGGTGACTAATTATTTAAATGGTTGGGATAGCTCAAACTGATATAATAATAATAATAATCTGTTCTCCCATGTCAGATTTCAACTAAAAACACAAGAAAAATCTAGGCTGGAGGAAGATAAGGTGAACTGGTGACACAGCCAGGAGTCAACTTATTTCAAAGTCACAAACAGTTGCATCTCCCTATTCCATACACATATGTTTTCTCATCTGGGTGGAGCTAGTATTGATGCTACTGTTACTTGTTACTTCAGAATTTGCAGGACTGAGAAGGAGAAAAAGAGAGGAGAAAAGCACAGAATGAGAGCTGTTGTACATAACTTACAGGAAGGCGTGGTTGTGTTTTTAAGCCCCTGATGTGATACTCATTCACATCCTTGTCAGTTTTGTGTGACTGTGACTCTGTCTGCATAGACCAGCACTGATCAGGGTGACCAGCCTTCCTGTGGGCTGTGTGCTAAAGTGCCAGCACGGCTGGCATGGGCTGCACACCACCTCCCTGGGGAGCATGGAGCCTGGGGGCGGCTCTGCAGGGGCACCTCTGTTCCTGTACAGCACTGGTCACACTGGGGGCTGTGCAAACCAGCTCTGCTGGCTTTGGTGGTCCATAGTGGTCCATCTTTTCTGCAGACAAAAATTGGACTTAACTAACAGATCTTGCCTCACCTCCATCCTGTTAGTAGTCACAGGGGCTGTTTCCATGTGGTGCTCTGTGTCCAGGCACATAGGTTTGTTGGAACGCACCAAAACCAGGTCGCAGTTGCACTTATGTGCCCTTGGATCTTGTCCTTCAATGAACTCTAGGGATAGCCTGTATTTGCACCTGAGTCTGGAAGAATTGTTACTGGGTCCTCCAGTCAAATGGACTCTTGTAGCCATGATGTAGGAGCTGCACTTGAACTGCTTATTAGTCCCACGTGGATGCCCTCACTGTCGTACACACTGTCATACACAAAGTCTCTGTGACTTGCACCCTGGTATAGTCTACTCCATGAACTGCTGTAGCCCATATTCTGAAGGCTGTAACATCCATGGGTCAGAGAAGCTGGACTGAATGCTTTGGGACTTGGGATTTGCCTCAGAGTAGTCTGCTCACATGCATTCTTAGTTACAGTTAGTGCATGTTGTTTTGGTGCGTAGCAGTATCTGAATAAAAATTCGCAACCATTTAAACTATAGAACAGGCGTTAATAGGCCAGTGGTTAATATTTAGATGGCAATCATGATTTCTTAGTGTTTCCTTTAAATCTTTGCAACTTGAAGCAAAGTCTGCTATGCAGTTCTGTATTCAGAGGGGAGAAAAGTATCTGTGGTTCAAGGTACACACTTTATATCTTCTTATGTTTTTCATAATCTTTGATAAAGTATCTTGGCTTTCAAAACTTGCATTTAACCAATTTCCTACCTTCTCTACTGCAGCTTTCTTCATTTTATAAATTCTCTTGGTGTTAGATTCAGTGCTTAAGGTGTTTCTTCCTTATATGAGAAACTATATATAAGATGCAAGATGTTAAAACTGGTAACTGTTAGTGATGGTTTTCTTTCTAAAGAAATACAAAGGACATTATGTTCAGTGACTAGGTCTAAATGAGATCTCAGTATTCAATGGTTTTAGGGAGGAAAAATAAAGCCACCAGATTTTGTTATGCTATACTGTTTGAATTATATACTGTTAAGACTGACGAATTTGTCCAGATCTGTTAAAAATCATACATTCCACAGAGGCTTGTGTAAGTGGGGAGATCCCCACAACATATTTACCTTAATTTGGGATGCAAGTGGTTTCAGTGTGGTGCTCTGATTTAGATTCCAGAGCAAATAGGTTACCTATGATATCATCATTCCCAGGAATAGATTGCCAAGCACTGCCTTTCTCAGGCAATACGGTTAAAGAGTGGTCCTC
Source organism: Hemiprocne comata (assembly GCA_020745705.1). Classification (NCBI taxonomy): domain Eukaryota; kingdom Metazoa; phylum Chordata; class Aves; order Apodiformes; family Apodidae; genus Hemiprocne; species Hemiprocne comata. Next base: position 6,651,576 of record CM036598.1, read on the forward strand.
TGCTTGACTGCTTTTCCCAAGCTCCAGATCAATCTTTAACTCGTCATTTTTAAATTAGGATTAAATACCATTAAGAAGAAAGGGAACATAAATACTTCCAAAATCTAAGCAAGTAGGATTTCTCACTCTTCCCCCTCCTAAACAAGATGCTTACAGTTATGAAGCCCCTGAAGTCTTCTTTGTGTTGGACCCATTATTTCTGAATTTTCTGAACCAATCTCTAATCTTCCAGCAGAATGTATGTTTTTTCCAAGTAGTCTAATTTTGTTGCAGTCTTGAACTCAGTACCAGAAACATTTTGTTGTGGGCCTGTTAAGTCTGTCACAGTAGAAAATTTGGAAAAAAATCAGTACCATATCAGAAAATTTTCCCTTTTATAGGCACATGTGCCCTGCTCTTGGCATGATGTCTCACACAAATAAGCTTTCTAAATCTGAGCTGGGCTTCCTCTGTGCCTCCCAGAATCCAGCTTTGCAGCACTTTTGTTGGTCTGCTTTCAAGGGCTGTTCTGGCTGGAGAGATGTATGGTAGGTAACTTTATATCGAAAAGTTAAAAGGTGAAAAAGAGTTTGGCTTTTGGGGGAACTTCTTTTTATCTTCAGCATATTTGAAATTGCTGTTAAAATATCTAGAAATGTATTCATTAAACATATCAAAGTTGAAGGAATGTATTATAAGCTAATGCCCTCTCCTAGGTTAATGATTAATACTGTGAGAACTCAGCTTGGTATTTATTGTATCATGACACAAGTAAATTGAACTCCAAGCAAGTCATTATCTATTTTTTTTTTTAAGTACGCAATGCAAAATGATTAACTTCTTTGGTAGAAGGACAGTAAAAACACAGTGCAGGCAGTACCCATTGAGAGTCTTTGTTCAGACTCCTTTGTCCACATTCTGTGTGTTACATAAAGGTCATAGTTCTTACAGAAGAAGTTCTTTACAAAAAAATACATTTCTGTTTTCACCATTGTATTAAAAAATAATTCCTGCATTCTACATCTGTTTCTCACTCATCATAGTAAACCACAACTTCTGTTATCTAATGTCCTGGTTTGAGCCAGCGTGAAGCAAACTTTCTCAGCAAAGAGAAAGTTTTCTTCACCCTGGCTCAAACCAGGACATTCCACATATATACAATGCTATTTATTTCCTGTAGAAATTATTTTTTTAATTATTTTAAACAGAGAAGGACTGGAAGTTCTCTGTATCTTTAGTGCTCAGAAATGTCAGGATTAGTTTTGCATCATGCTGAGACTTAACAGATAATTTTGTGTTTATTTGAGTTTTATGCATGTTCAATTTTTAATTTTATTCTGATCCTTTGTCGTGTATTGAACAAATACTTTTTTTTAGACATTGGAAGGGAGTTTTATTATATGTTTTATAATTATGTGTATTATATTATTAATAATTTAAGTCATTCTATCATAAATAGTAACTATTGAATACTTATCCCTTGGAAAACAGGTGGAGTTATAAAATTATTATAGGTAAAGTAGAGCTCATGAGAGAGATTAAGTAAAGCTTTACTTAAAATTTGGGAAATTTGTTTTTGGTGTTTCCGACTTAAGCTGCTGACAATGGCCTTGGAAAAGCAGACTAACTGTTCTTTTGGGTTTTTAGTTTTTGACACAAACAAAAAATTGCTGATTCTTGATACTTTAAAAAGACAAAAAGGCAGTAGACAGTAAGATATAAAAGCATCTATTAGTCAGGAGAGAAGATTGCTTGAAAATCTGGCCATTGTTGAATGCTTTGTAACAACAAACATGGCTTCTTCAAAATCAGTTTTCAGTGGACCAGTCAAAGGCACTTCACTCATCTGTTTTCCTGTCAGGTTTCAGTTTGATCACAAACATGTCAGCACTGTAGCTATTCTAAAATAAAAATTTTCAACCTTCTTAATTCTGTGGGAAGGGCATTTTATGTCACTCAAAAAACCAGTTATTTTTCTTGAAATGGAAATTGTACCTGTCTGGACAGATGCTGCCTGGAAAATTCTGCCTGAAATGTGAATACTTTAGAAAGTTACAAACACCTAAAATTTTCAGAATATAGATTAGAATAAAACGACTTGGACAATATAAACTATCCCATTATTAAAACCTGCAACCAGGCTTGCCTGTCTGCAAATACTTTAAGGCTCTAATTCCATTTTGCAATTCCCAATTTTTTCATGGTAAGCTAGCCACTGTTTAGAGTCTCAAAGGTGTTTCCCCTGATTTTCCTTGTATCACCAGATAGTACATGGCCAAGTTACTTAGATACAAATAAACCTTGAGAATATCATCAAATCCATTCTAATTTCATTCATGCCTTGGAGATAATAATTTAAAGAGCTAGGCACTGCTTGCAATTAAGCATGGAGAAAATAGATCCATCCCATAATTTATGTCTGCAAAGGTTGGTCTGGATTTGTAATTAATGTTTGCTCCTTTTAATGAAATACTCCAAAGGTCTGCACTTCTGTCATTCACGGAGGTAATTTTTCAATTGATTAGTAAAATAATACTTGAAAAGTAAATGCACCTTCTTTAGCACAGAAATGTCTTAGTCAAGCAGAGAAAATGATTGGAGTTCTAAAAAAATATCATTTCAATACAGTAGAGACTGGAGTTTTACTCCTCCAGAATTCAGAACTTCCACCAAAGAGAAAAAAGGAAAAGTAATTAAACCTCCAGCAACTTATTCAGTGTGCTTTCATCCAGTTTAATTCCTGGGTGGTTTTCAGCATAGCTAAATACTTTTAGGAACACACACCTGACTTCTGCATTTATAGAAGGGAAATATCTCTAGAAAGCACATGCTACAGCAAACATAATTTTTAAATTTGTGTACCTTGGTATTTTTGGAGGGGACGAATAAATCATTTAACATCAGGAATTTGTTTCCATTTTGGACAAACACACAAAATCTGACAGCTCATTTATATTCTTATTTCCTTTTTAGAATCAAACATTTTCAAGCCTGCAAAATTGCAAGACTTGAGAGGTAGGGTCCTGCAACTGTTGGTTTAAAATGGCTTGTAATGTCCTTTCTACAGAACACCCACTACTGAACAAAATAAAATAACCAGCCACCTCTGCCTGCTTTCAGGGAACTGATAAGGATTTTGTTTGAATTAATCACTCCAGAAAGGATGTTTGATGATTTCTCCTGTTTTGTTCATTTAGTCATTTTGACACAAAAAATTACTATTTCTGTACTACAGAGACCTCACATTCTGTAGTAGTGAACTTTCTGGGGATTAACTAAGTCAGACTAGACAGAATGCAGAGCAGAAGCCATAATCTATGCTAAAGTTCTTGAGGGCCACAAACATGGTAGTCCAAGACATTTTGAACCTCCTGTCATCTGGATCAAGGATTTTGCTATCAGAGAAAGAAGCAAGAGAAGTAGTAAGTAAATGTGGTGAAAGCAGCCCTTATCCAGTGCCTAGCCTAGTGGAACAGAGAAATCCAGACAGCAAAGCAAGGGGATGTGTGTCACCTGATGAAGGAGAGGAAAAGCGTCAGTCTCAAATTTTCTCTGGCCAATATAATCACTAGATAAAAAGATAGCTTTGCATCATGTTTGGCATAGAACTTGCCAACAAATTCTCCAGTCACAGTTTTAAAACTTGATTGAGCTCTACTCAGTTATGGAAAAGGCATAGGCCCCTGTCCTTGAAAATATCTCATACTATGGCTTCCATATGGATGAGGTTTTTGTTGCTGAAAAGAACTTGATTTAAAGGCTTGTTTCTTTCCTCAGTGTTTCCTCCCCGATGTGCTTTGGGCAGCAATGTTTGGAGCTTTGCTGACACTGGCTAGGTCAGCAGGCAGCTGCTGTGAATCACCGGAGGCACTCAGCTCTCCCCATGCACTGCAAGGGAGCCTAGGTTGCAACAAGTATGACTTACGCTCTGGGTGAGCAACACCATTTAATACCTGACTGTAGGACTGCTTCCCAATCTCAGCCCTTTGAGAATTCCCCCTTGGCCTTTTTCTGTCCAGAGAGGAAAACACATGGGTAGTAGTCCCAGCATAGCTGTAGCAGAGAAGCCTTCAGAAATTAGATCTTCTCTCATATCCTCCAAGAGGAAAGAGACATTGTTGGAAGTGGGGTGTGGGTTAGAAGTGCGATTGGTCTAAGCCTAGCGATGGACCACAGGAGTGATGGCAGGACACCCAGACAGCTTGTGGATGTTTTTTTGATATTGTGTATGTTTAGCATTACTGTATTATCTCGCTCGTCATAACAATTCACTGTAACAGTTTATAGTTTATCTGTACAGTTTTAAGTGTTTGAATCATCTGAAGGATCTGGCTCTTATGCTCAAAGCATGAGCAAAGCAGCACCTAAGAACATAAAAATCTGGACCTTGAACTTAGTATAACTCCCATTGAAATCAATGGATGCTGAGTCAGACTTTCATTCTTTTTGCACACTAGAGACTCAAAAGGTGAAAATCCTGGCACCACCAATGTTTTGCTGTTGACCTCACAGGGTCAGGATTCCATGCTAAAAGCCATAAAATGACACTGACATTTTGTCACTGCTGTCTTGGATCAGATTCATAACAGTGACCCAGGAGAGAAAAATCTGCATAATGCATTACTACGGTGCATCTACCTGCCTTCTATCTTGTTTAAAGAGAGGGAATAATCCATAATTTTGAGCTGCCTTTATTTTAGCCAGAATGGAGAAAAATGAAAAAACCGTGGGATTCATGTTTTGGTCACCTTATTTAAACCCTCTAAGTAAATTCTTGATTATTTTAAAATAATATGATCAGAAAATTCTCTTTTGGAAATGAAGGGGGGTTTTTTTGTTGTTATTTTATTGGTTTTTTTTCAATGTCTAACCTAAAACTGGAAGGCGAAATTCAGATTTATAGCTGCTTGTGAATGAAGTACTTATGATTAACAATAAGAACTATGAAGAGTTTATATATAAATGCCCTAATGATCCTTAATGAAATATTTAACTAGACACCAGCTGGGAAGATAATCTTGGTTAATAAAAGGAAATCAGGGGATGAACCAATTTCTGTAATGTAAGACTACATGCAATATGCAATAGAGGCTACATACCAACAGCACTTAGATACAATAAGCTGATAAAATACAAAAATAGTCTTCTGCCCCCTATTAAGTTGTTTTCAGTATTACAAATGCAAAATATTGGCTATACATTCTAGATGATAAAAATAATTTATTCCCAATTTGTAGATATAAGTGTACTGAAAAATACGGTTTAAAACTTGTGCAGGAAATAATATTATATGTAACATGGCAGCTCTTAGCAGATTTTGATGCTGTAGAATCTGAACCAAAATCTGATGCCAGTTAGAAGAAAAAAAATCCAGAATAACTTTACTGAATTAAATGGAGTTCGTTGAATTTGCTGAAATGGATAAGCTTTCCCATTGCCATTCTCTGCATATTTCTCTAAAAACATAGAGATGAACCAAATAAAAACCATCTTCACAGAAACAGCAAATCACTGAAAAAGAAAAAAAGATTCTCCTCTTATTGGAGAAGAAATTAAGCTCAGCAAAAATTAAGTAAATTCTAATTGCATGAGACTTTGCCTCAGATTTGTTGGATAACTGCTGTGACAATTTCTATGCAATTTCTAGATAAGCAAATAGGTAGAAAATATGTCTATTCTTTCTGCTGGTCCCTGTTAAACTTTGCCCTATATTGCAACTTTTACATATTCTTAACTTTGCAAACAGAATTATTCTATCCATCATACAATAATGGGTTGTATTATGGACTCTTACAGCTTTTTGGTCATAAGCTGCATATTTTCCTTCCATACTGCATGCAACTGACAGTGAATAATACTGAAAACTTATACATAAATTTGTGGGCTGGGATCTCATGATAACTAGTTGATAAGAAAAAAAATTCCTGTTTTTGGTAAAGTCTAAAATCCTTTACAATTTACGTTCCTTCATGGACAGTCGCTCTATCCAAAGCTTTGCATTATAATTCTATTTCTTCTTTTGTTAATGCATCATACTGTATTCATCAACACAGCTTTTTTTCATTTTGAAACTTTTGGTGGTTTTGATAGGGGTTTTTTTTTATGTCTATGCCTTGTTTCTAGGCTCATCTTGAGTCATGTATTTTTGAAGGCCCACTTTTCATAGTTAAGTAATAGTGAAGTGTCTAGTCAGGTGAGTAACTTCTTGTCCTTCTCATTCAAAGTCTGCATGCTTACTTTTGAAGTTAGTCTATTTTGCTTATTATGTTTGTAATAGAGTCAGATTTTTAAAAATATATTGTATGTACAGGGGGAAGAGAATACAGACTCACACTCCTTTGCTTGGTCTATGTTAATCAGGCAACTGTTTGCCCACAAGGCCTTTAACTTCTGTAACTGCTAACAGTACATATCCATGCATGCATTTACCCAATTGACACTGGAGCTATTCTAGTTAAGTCTTCTTGTGTGATTTTAACACATTTTTGCAAAGCAACGGAGGTTTGCAGAGCAGCCGCACACTGCATCTTCTTCGTGGCTAGTATTGGAAAGCAAATCACCTGCTACCACTATTAGTATTAGTAACATTGAACTGAGAGCAATGCATAGGTAAGGGTAGAGACTCTGAAAGTGTAAGCAGGTGTCACGTGAGACAGACTGTGGGAAAAAGCTGTGTTCCAAATAGAATGAACAAAATATTTTGCAGAGCTACAACAGAGGTATCACTGTGAAGCTAAACAAGATGCATGGGACAAACTGTATCAAAATCTCAGTTCTGATCATAGGCATTGTAATAGCTTTTCTATTTACAAATGTTCAATTATTATAACCCCTATTAAGCTGTTTTAAAAATTTCCATTCTAGTGATAGATTTGCTACCCTAGTGGAATCAATGGTTTTGCATGTATTTAAGTACAGGCATAGGTTTAACTGGTGTTGAGCTGCTTATTACACCAGTAGATATTTACATTTGGAAATGAAAAAAGCTAGTTTCTGAGTTTTGTGCAAACTTGGCTTTTTCTTCTTTAAGACTTCTGTTTGTTGAATGAATGCAGAACTTGAGACATAAGGGGTGCTCATACTGCTCTAACTTTGTTTCTCTGACCTCATTCTGAAGGAGTCTACAGAGGCTAATTTAGAAGCTTCCTTTATATTTCTAGAGGAAAGTGGTGTGAACACTCCTGTTTGTGTCAAACTGCACTCTGAGTGTATGTATTTTCTGGAGTAGGTTGGGTTTTCCACCACTCAATGAGACCTTAGTGTCCTATGAGTTCATGCAGTTGAACATCCAAGTCAGGAGTGGTACCATATTTCCAAGGAGAGTATAGTGAAACACTGGTTAATAATAAGATTTTAACCATTTGTTTCCTATTTAACATTAATGAAAGCATATATTTATATGTCAAGCCCTTTCAAATTAATTTCCTGGACTTCTCTAGGGATATAAGGATAGAGTATGAAGAGTTTTTCCTTGTATTATCTGTGAACCCACTGGTATTATCTAGTAGCAACTCCCTTTGTGGACAAATTTTTAAGCTCTTGAAGTTAGTTCTTTGAGATAAGAATAAAGCCCTCTTTATTGGGAGTTTTTCTTAGAATGTCCAACATGTTTCCTTCAAGAACACCATGTAAATTTTTCTAAAAGAGGTGCTTTGCAAATAGGCTATTATGTTACTAAAGAAAACATTGATTAGTTTTAAATAGCAGTAACAATTCAAGTGCATGGAAAGACAAGTGCATTTGCTTTTGAGGTTAAGCCTCTAAATTTAATAATTGAAGGGAAAACACAGTGAGGTGCAATAGAAGAAGCTTCTGTGGATTGCATTATGCAATTACAACTGCCATAACTACATTTGTCTTACCAGATCATACTATGTTTTCCACTCAGACTGTTTTTTAATACAAAATACTTCTTTATCACGGTGTTATTTGGAAAGACATACTCTTTGGAAAAGGTTGTATGGTCTGTGTGTTGATTCAGGAAATCTGAAAAATCAAGACACCATTCAAGTGAATATGGTATCCAGCTGAAGCAATCTGTTTATTGTTAGTCTTGCCAAGACTGTTTTTACATGTGAAAACTCAGGTTTTAGGGGATTTCTTTCCCAGTTCCCTCAATTAAACCATCTTACATTTACATTTTGCTTAATATACACAAGAACAGAATAATGAGAAAACAGGTTTTGGCTATGTATTGTGCAGCTTAACTTTAAAGAGATTCTTGACACATCTCTTACCTGAGGAATTGTATAAAGTCATTAACTGTCTAGATCAGAGCCTGCTTGTACTATTCACACAACCTGTGTGACAGAAAGAAGCTGCGTGATGTAAAAAGGCCTCAAAATGTGCAACCTGAAGCAACAGCAGCTTTATACCCATTTGACAGAATGAAGGTTTGGTTTCTCTGACATTGCAGACCTTGGACAGTGACAGGAATCTTCCCTTAGTGTGAATGCCCTAAGCCATTCTTCTGGTCCGAAATGCTGTCATGGTTTTAGCCAATACACAGGTGACAGAATCTCTCTGCTCTCCCCCCACTAGCCTCCCAAGGGAAGATGAAAAGGGGAATAAGGGAGAGAGAAAAAAATCAAACTAGAATAGGTTTAATGAAGTAGTAATAACAGTGATGATGGTGAATCCTAAATATATACAAATATGCAAATATGGAAGCCACACTTCTCAGCTGGTAATTCTTTCCCGCCCAGACACGTTCCAAACTGGACTTGGCAGCAGATGGGTGTGCCCAAGTCCAGGGTCCCAGTGACAGTCCACAACAGCCGTGGAGCGGCCAAGCCGGTCCTACTCGGGGAGGCAGGAGAAGGCAACCTGTCTCAGTGAACAGTGTTGCTCTTCAGCAAGAAAACAGGACCCACGAGCAGCAGAGGGAGGAATGACAAACAAGGAGGCCCCAACCCAGGCAGCACTCCAACTGGGGAGGTCAGAGTAGGGCATTCTGAGGAGCCATTTTACCCCAAGCCCCATAGGCAGGAGCGCTGTGATTGGTCCATCTGGGTCACCTGACCCATCCTCTCCTCCCCACAGGCACCGCTGCTCCCGCCCTGCAACTGCCACAGGCACAGCCTGGCAGCAGCGGGGGCACCAGGTCAGTGTGGTCGCAAGCAGTTTGTATCCTGGTCCTCTCAAACCAGGACAAATGCTATTCCAGATCTGAGAGTACTTTTGGGGAAAACATTATGTATGAGGAAGAATAGAAAGAGTGGGGTTGAATGAAATTATTATTACTATGTTTATATAGTCAAATTTGTGGCAAAAGAAAATACTATAACCTGTTCTCTGTCACATGAAATAGGCCAAGAAGTAGGACTTGAGTTATAGTAGTAAAGATTCAGATTAGACTTAAAAAAACATTCAAAACAACCCAACTTTTATAATAGTAAGATAATAAAGCACTGAAATGTGTTGCCTGGGAAATTTTGAAATTGTATTCTAGGGTCTGGCCCATGTTGTTTTGGCTTTATCCAGCTTTGTGAGTAACCAGCAGTTACATGATTTACGTAACGTGTAACTGAAAATATAAAGGCCATACTGGCAGATAGTAAATTTGAAGTCATATACTCATGGATACATTTCTGGGGTTTTGTTCAGTTTCCTTTTTGTGTATGCAAATATATTGTTTTTTCCATGACTTGTGCACACTTGTTCTTCAGTTATGTGTTTAGAATGCTGTTAAATTAAAGATACAATATTCTGTGTGAAATATTACTTCTTTTTACATTTGCATCCCCACTTAATCCTTGTAGCTCATGGAATTTCTTGCAAGCATTAAAGTAAAAGCAAATATTCAGAAAAGCTGTGAAATCTGAAATGGTAGCAAGCTCTCAGACTGACTTTGGAAGGTCAAGCCATATCAAATAAGCAAGGGAAAACCAGAAATGGCATATAGAAAGCAAGGAGAATGGTATGGGATGCTGTGGTGGCATTGTTTGCTGAATAAAGTGCATATAAAGGAGGGTGTAAGGAGTCTAATGAGGATGTAAGAGAAGATATATGAAGAACTCTAAAAGATAGGATGAATTTAAAGCAGTGAATTACGATCCAAATCAGGGTTGAAGGGACTGAAAATCTATTCTGCACCTTGAAAGTGGAAGAAGCAACAAGGTTTGAACTTAGCACAGATGACAGAGGAAGTAGGTATTGTTAGCCAAGAAGTTGTACTGGATTAGGCCCAAAACTGTAATGAGGAGACATGGTGGGAAGATGTTTGGGTAATGAAATGGTTTGTCTGTTAGTGGAAATGGAAACCACAACTGGTCCAAAGTTCAGGGAGTTTGATGTAGTTCCAATAAGAAGCACAATTTAATTGTGATTGAGCTAATGCTTCCTCATATGTAAAAAAGTGTTGTGGTTTAAATATAAAAATAAAGTATAAGCATTAAGAATTACTTTCCACAGAGGAAGATTCCCAAGAATCCCTTGTTGTTTCTTATTAAAAATCTGGGGCATAGGTTAGAAAAAAAAAGTGATACAGTTTGATACAGCCATTTAGTTAATGTGGACCTTGGTTGCTCAAATAATAGTGATAACTCCTCTTTCTTTTGAAGCTTTTAATATTTCATAGCAAATTAAGGCCACACAGTCTGTTTTCTGTAGATGCTAGTATGTGCATACAGACACATACACACTCATTTGCAGTGATTTCTGATCTAGCATCGTTATGTAAAAACCTCCAGCTCAATAGCATTAAAGATGATAAATTAATATGTAAATCTAAGGGGAAAGTAACAAAGTTAATAGTGAACTTTTTTTTTGCCTAAAATAACCAGTTTCCAGCATTTTACAAAGAGGTCCCTTCTCAGCTTAATGTGTACTGATAAAAATCAGTTCTCTACAACATTTCTCTCTCATCTTACCATGCTATTTCTGCATTTTTTCCTTACTATGTCTATTCCCCTTAAAATGCAATTTTCTAGTTATACTAGTGTTTATTAAAAGCTTCACTGTAAGGTCTTTGTTTACCCAAAGATCTATTTTTATCATAACTGTTTATAATGGTTAAACCTCAACAACTTAAACACTTTACACAAAATAATGTATTTTCAATAAATTGAAATATTAACCAATCATATGTAATGGTTCAGTTCTAGCAAATGGATTGCTAGAAATCCTTAGGGTTTCATATAAATTGAAAACTGTATTGACTGACCAGTCTGCACTCAAATTACATTGCATTTGGATCAAAAAGCATAGAAAAAGTTCTCATTATAGTTCCCTGACATTAATTTGAGCATTTTTATATGTGTGTCCTATTAAGTACTTTAAGTGCTTTTTGATAATTGTGCTTTGTAGTTTTTACAGCACTTCAGCCTATTCCCAGTTCAATTTCCTCTTTTATCCGATGTTTGAAATATTGATTTCTGACAGATAAAAGCAAACCTTATAATCTCAGCAGCATGCAATAAGTGAGTAAGACGGGGCTACAGAATACATCAGGGAATGGTCATATTTGAAACCGTCTTTGTTTTATTACATTTCGTCAACAGAATTTACTTACCACTTGCTGATATTTATGTAAAAGCAGGACTCCTGATAGTCCAGTGATATTACCAGTTCCTGGTATACTTTTGCATTTAGTAAGATAAAAGAAGAAACTCCCTTGGTGGTTGATGATTGCAGCTGCTTAAACTGCTGTCAGCTGGCTTGAAGTAACTGTGATTTATCTTCTTCAGATTGTGTAGCGTGGTGTCTGTGAGCTTCCAGAGTTTGCATTAAAAACTGACAGAACATCACAGTGCCAGAAGCTTCTCATATTGTGGCTCTGAAGGTAAAAACAAGAGACACTATCCTTGTTCTGGGATTGGGAACACTGTCCAAGTCCTATGCAAAACTGTTGTGACATGAGAGAGATCTTAAAGAAATGGGTTGGAATTGTGAACAGGACTAAATACAATGAAAAGATAGTAAGAAATATAGGCTTGACGCTTTGTCTTACATATTTTCATTATGTCTCTTCTGCATTATCTAGAAAGCAGACTGAAGAACTCAGTCCAATCCATTTTCTAGTTAACTAGTTAATGGTATGTTAGGAATTCAGTTGGCCTGTTTGTCCTTTTCATTATCCGGTGTAAGCCCTTTTGTGTCTGACAAGTAACATTGCATTAAACATCTCTACTGAGCTCCATTAGCACCTGCAGTAAAAGAGCAGAATATGATCTACAGGGAATTAGGTGCTTAATATCTGACAGTATTTCCTCTGAAGTTGAGAAAATCAAGATCAGAATACTGTTTTAGAAGGTGAGAAAAGTTCCTTAGTTTACACAGTAGCTTTGGCAATCAATAGTAAACCTATCAATGTGAGAACACAGCAAGAGTCTCCGTCCTAAAGACCACGTTAGGATGAAACTGAGTCTTTCTCTTGAAGTATACATTTTCAAGAGGGATCAATTTACCTGAGAACACAGGCAGGCAAAATAAAGGAGTAAGAATGTTCATTAATAATTTAGACACTCAGATGAACACTGAGATTTTATTTAATCCCAAATTAACCATTGCTACTACAGTCACGTATTTTTTCTCAATCCTGGAAATACTTCAAACAATCGTCTTGCATCTAGGCTTTCACACAATTTCATATAGAATAGTTTTCTACAAAGGGCATTTATGAATGCTATATTAGTGATTTTTTGTTTGGAAACTGCCAGCCACTTAGCAGTTTAAGGTTTAATCTCCCAGCAATTCAAGTTTTCATTACTAAGCAATTAGCACTTACAGTTTTAAGTGATAAGCACTGAACTGTATTCAGGAAATGCTGGGTTGATGACAGCAAAGCCAGGTTGCTGGGTTCTGAGGAATGGCAAGCCTGGAAAAGTTATTTGGTTAAGGCTGTCAGGGCAAAAAGAGCATCTGAGCTTCTGAGCTTTAAAAGACATGATCATAGCATATAGAATAAAGGCTGATGGAGCAGAGCTTGTTCAGTAGTAGAATGCACTAGAGATGGAGCCTTTAGGGAACAAGAGAAAACAGTGGAGTAATTAGGAAGGCTTGGTAGCTTAGGAGTTGAGTTTAATATGAAGACAGAGCTGGAGGTGTAAACTCGAGGATCAAGGTGCATAGCCCAGCCAGAAAATGGGGGCTGGCTGGAGTTAACCTTTGCAGCAAGGTTTCCCCAGTGATGATTTGAGAGTTGGGAAGCCTGAACCAGCAAGACTACAGAACTGAAATAATTAGAGATTTGCTAATAAGAAAAAATACAGAGACACTGCTGGCTGAATTATGTTTAACAGCAAATATGTCATTGAATATTTAGGTAAAAATCTATAAGCCCCAAATATAAACTTTTTTTTTATGTTTTGGAATTCAACTTTAACATGCTAGCTGCACCAAACCCAAATTTCTGTCCCAGCAGACCAGGTCTTTCCACCTTCCTCTTTCTCTTTTATTCTCTTTGATGTCTGCAGCTGTTGTCTCACAGATAAGGCCAGCAGCTGCCTGCAGTGCTGCTGTTTCACCAGCTGCTAAAGGTCTACCAGCCACCAGACAGCCAGGTCTCTCCCCACACTGTGCTGCAGAGTGTGTTTAGCAGCTTGGTGGCATGCACACAGCCTTCCAGCTGGCAACTCAGTCTTGTCACAAACTCTCAACCTGGAAGAACTCAGCAGGTAGTGTGCTTGTGTTGATTTCGTTGTTAACCAAAGTGTCAGAAGAATGGTATCAAGCACATTCCACTACATAACCAATGACAATATTTCTCCTTTATTTTAGTTCCTTAATACCATCTTTAGCTGAGTGAGAAAGAACACAGATTTTGTAACCCCGGGGAACCTTGTTTCAGCATTTGTTACTGGAAAAACGTATGGCTTTCAAAAGATAAAATGTATTTCAAATATCAAATCTCTCTCTATGCTGAGCTAAATGCTGCCTTGATATATGCCTTGTACACTCTATATTGACAGATGTGAAGTTCAAGTCAGAGCAGAATTTGACCAGCTAAATTTAACATAATAGGGTGATGAATACTACAAGGGTAAAGGATTTTCTAAACATTGTTACAGTGTGCCTGAATTCTGCTTTCAGATTTAGTCCTAGATAGTCTAATTGTAGGGCTATACAGTAACAAACCACCAAAGGAATATCTTTATTTTTTGGTAGTGATCTCAAATGTACAGTGTTTAGAGTGACAGCTACTCAGTAATGTACTGGGAGGGTTTTATGTAAGTCTACCATTATATTTTTAGCTTTTTTTTCTTTTTTCTTTTTCTTTATTCTTATGATTTGGAAAACATTTTTATCTTAGAGTATAACCATGAAAGTGTTCAAGTTGCTTTGATTATTTAAGGAGTTTTAAATTCTATGTAACAACACAAGTCAGTTTTCTGCTGAATTTCTAGACATTGTTCAACTGGAATTTTTGCCAGTGACCGGAACAAAGCTTTATGATAGTGACTCACTGTCATGGTCTTGTCTTTACTACTCTTCCTGTAGAACAATCACAGGAGTAATTGCCATGCAAGACCTTGTACACCAGATTTGTACTGCAAAACAGTCACTCACAGAGGAGCAGATGGGGAATCTTCCAGCGATTACAGGCTCCTGTCAAACTTTTCTCAGTTTCACTAATGGTAGAATTTCCAGCAAAAATTACAGCAAAGGACCTCCTTTGCAATAAAACAAATAACAGCTCAGTAGTTAGTGCTTATCATGTTGAAATATGAGGTATTCATTCAGATAACAGATTTTTTTTTCAGAAAGGTTACTGTGTTTTAGCTCTCAGTTAGCACTGGTTAACAGAGTACGTTCCCAGATGATGCATCCTTTGTTCTTAACTTTTGGGGTCAGCTTCCCTTGAAAGTGTTTTGTGGAAAAACAAAATTCAATGGAGATTTTCATCACATATTTTGTAAAAGCTCTAGAAAGGAACATCAAGCTGGGTATGCCCAAATATAACAGCCTTGGCTCGCAGATGACTGGGATACAAGCAATGCAGACTTAAGGCATATTTTACCAGAGCAAGAAATTGCTCTTGGTTTCTTCCATTACAAGCCAAATAGGTGAATTATTGGGATGCTGGATTTTCTGACTAGTTATGAAGGTCATTCCTCATAATCTTTTCCAAAGATTCTGTTCTCATTTAAATTAAAAAACTGTTACTTTCCAAAAGCCTTTGAGTTTTGTTCATAGTTTAAATCATTCTTTTTGTATACTGCAATTTGAAAATAATATGTTGTATACAGCAAAAAAAGTCTCCTTTGTAATAATCAGTACATCACTGTAACCCTGCACTATTGACAGGACACTGTTAGGGGCACATGTGCCTCAGTTGTGCATCCAAGAGGCTAAATTCCAAATTTATTTGCAAGTACCACACTTTCAGTGGTATATGGCCATTTATGTAAAGGGTAAATGTGGCTTTTAAATTGTTCCATTGCAGCAGACTTTGTGGGTGTTGAGATTTGGGGAGATATTTTACTGAAAGGAACTGTTTGTTTAAAGAGTTTGATATTTTTTTAATTGCTTTTTTCTGTCAAAGGTAAATTTGAATTTTTGTAGAACCCTTATTACTAAGGATAGAAACAAACCAGCTACAACTTCATTTCTCAAACCAAATCTTTCTAGCAGATTGCAAAAGTTGACTGAAAGAGACCATCCACATTTCCCCTTTCCCAGTAATGGCATTATCTCAGACTGTATGAGCTCTCTGCCAGGTTCCTGCAGGTCACCTACTTTTGGTGACTTGGTTTCTTCCTAACAGCTGCCCTATCCCCTCCCCATCTTTGCCCACTGACTCTTTTGTTCCCCTTAATGTCCAGTCCTAGAGTCATAATCTCTCAGGAAATTGTTTTTAGGGCTAATTTAGCTAAAGTAACTGGATCTTTATTTATATATTTTGCTTTAAATGAGTAGGGGGTTGGTATTTTTTTTAGAGGTGAATGGATACTAGTCTAGCATCACACTAGTGATCCTTTACCATCAGGCTTCCTAGTGGTCTTGTGGACCTACAAAAGCCTGTTTATGCAACTCAAGTTAGTCAGAAGTGTATTGCCTGGACCCCTGTTTGTCAAAGGAAGCAAAGGGGATTATCATCAAACTCAAAAGGCTTCACAAAAGCAGTTACTTTCCCTAGAGCATTCTCTTTATGAGGGAGAAAAGGAAGAAAATAACTGGTTTTATCATTATATGTAAGATAAAATGTTTTGATTTTTCCTTCCTAGATGAGTTCTTTTCAGAATCTATTTTTTTACACAACACAGTGGAATTGATTCCCTACCAGTACTATCAGGAAAGTACTAAAGGGACTGAGAGCTGTGCCTCTGGCAACACCTGGGAGCTGTGCCCCTCGTTACCTTAATCAGGGAGAGCTGGTGAAGTAAGAAAGGAGGAGTCTGACTCTGAGAAGGTGCCATTTTTTAGTCTGGTCAGAAATAAAAGGTTACTGACTGCATGCAGCTCAGGGCCTGAGAGCAGTGGGAACATGGAGAGAAGTGCCTGAGGAGAGGTCGGCTGGCTGTGAGTGAGAGGGACTGCACTGGGGGATTTCGGGGCTTCACCGGGGGGGGGGTTCCACAGACCTTACACTATGGAGTGGTCTATTGCTTGCTGGCACCAGGTGCATTCTCAAAGTTTGGATTAAAACATAAAGGTTTTATCTTTTTGTTAAAAGTAAGAACTCTGGGGTAAAGGGAACAATGCGTAGGGTTAGAAAGGTGAGAAATTTGTGTTGTGTGTTCTTAATGAGATTAAAACCTCTGCCTACCCAGCTTTTCAGGGGGAATTTCTTAGTGCAGAGTGTCATCTCAGTTTTATCTTCTTGCTTCATGCAGAAAGTACCAATATGCTGAAAATAAGTCAGGTTCTTCTTATATAGGGATATTTTATGTTGGGATCACATTGCCCAGAGTGCAAAGGGGGCTTGGTAGAACACAGCTGAGCAGTGTATATTCAGGATCTGCACATTTAGGAGAGTGCAAAGAGATTAAACAGGAAATACTTTAAGGTTGTTTTTTTCCCACTTTCTTTACGTGTTGCTTACTATGTAAATTTTGCCTTCTCTTGTGAGGAAGGACACGCTGTGGTTTCACCCCTCACTGCATGGGCACTGTACATCCAGTGGGATAACTTGTGAGAGAAGTCCTGGTTTTGTCATTGACTTATGGCATGGAACCTTTACTTGTGCAAATGTCTTTTCTGATCCTTCTGATTTCTTTACACTGAACTAATTGTAAAGCACTGTTTACAGTGTGTATTGCCATCTAACACAAACTTGCTCTGACTTTTCAGGTGGGTCTATTATCTCTGCTTTAGGCCTCTTTTAATATCATTAATTAGGTTTTTTTCAGCTCTGAGCACTGAGAGGGGCAAGCTCCCCTTTACCTACAATATATAGCATAAAAAAGACCTGTATGGTAAAGCACTTTACAGTCTTGGCTTTGTGGTGATACTGAAATATGAGTAAGAATTAATCACTTGTGCAAGTCACTAACGTGAAGATACAAGTCTTTTATCTTGAAGAAGAGGAGAACAAATATTCCTGACAATATATACAGTATTTGGCTATTAATGTCCTTAATTAAAAAAAACAAAACAAAACAAAACAAAAACCCAAAAACAACAAGAACAAAAACAACAAAGGTTAATGGAGGAAAAAGTTGTAAAATCGGGTTGTCCCTGTAGTAAGATCAGACACTCAGCTGTTATAAATTGGCAATGATCTACTGGCTTCAGCACAGCTATGGTGATCATGCCAGCTGAAGAACAGACTCTGAATATTATAAAAGATTTCTTGGAGGTGACAGGAAAAGTAATCCTTTACAATTTCCTCTTTCAGAACTCAGGATTTCTGTTTTTATAACTGCAAACTTTTCAACAATTCAGAGTGAAATGTGGAGCATAGAGACAGGCAACACTACACTGACTGTATTTGATTAGGGTAATTTTTTTTTTCCTTCTGTGTGGTTAGTACAGCCAAGCAATTCTTTATCATACCAGCAATGACTTGAAGCACTGTCAACTACAGGTTAAATATTCTCATGTCAGTGTGAGCTTCTGCTCCAGGTTTGCATCGAAATCTAATTACTTTCATCTTCAAAAGAAATTTTAATGAGTTCCAAGTACCTACCCTTCTGTTTTAATTGTTGTACTTCATATACTTCACATTCTGCTGATCAAACCCACATATTTTTCATTTTTTTCACCTGAAAATGCTGTTGACAAGCTCTTTCCAGAGCTCTCTTTTTCTGTCCACTTTTTATTAGTCATATTCATGTAAGATATAAATTCAGTAATATGCAATACATCACAGATCTAGTACTTATCACTGAAGAAGTTCATATTTGCCAGCCGCTGTTACTTTGATTAGCCTGAAATCAGAGGTGGTTTAGATGTTGGTGTCTGTAATGGGCAAATAAACCCATTAAATAAATACTGGTAAATGTATTTGGTGCGAGTACCAGGACTACCTCTGGACTGCAAATGGAACAAAGCACAAAAAAAGGTATTTTTGTGCATGTATGTGTAGGCAGCTACATATATACTATTGTTCTGGCCTTTTCTTGCTTCCATGTGCCTGCTGCATGTATATCTCAGGTGCCATTCCTTTAATCCCTTTGGCATCTTCACATGTTCACCTGTGTTTTCATGATCCCCTTTTGCTATGAACATCCTTCTTTCACTCATCCTCATAAATATTAATTACTGTGGTCTGGTTGAATAAAGATAGACAGCTTTGCAAATGGAAAGGTATCAGTGTTTTTTCTAAGAAGGTGCAGTCTTGAATTCAAGGTTCTGGTCAATACTTAGAATGTAAATAAACCATGGGTGTGAACTGCGATTGGCTGCCAGCAGTTGTAGGGACTGGAGCTCTCTGAAGTATCTGGCCTTAAAAATTAAGTTTCCAGTGTTCTTAACAGGTAGTACTTGATTTGTCCTGTCCCACCAGGCCTTTAGAGACAAATTTTTTTTTTCTTTTGGTTTCTTATAAAATTGTCATACCTAGCATTTAAGTATCTTGCATGGAAGTATGAAACACTGCTATGCTGGACAGGGTGAGTCTGAATGTCATTAGTATTGTATGATATACTGGATGGATATAGACTGAGTGCAAAGAGCTGTGCAGTACTGCTTCCATAACAATGGCTAGCAGACTATTAAAATGCTGGCCTCCACTCCTTACTAAAGGTGGGCCAGATGATTTAAGTTCTCAAGTGCCACATGTGATAAGCCAAGAGTAGAACTCTCTCCTTATTATGAATGATCTTTTGTGCATATTAGCAAAAAGTTCAACATTGATGTTCCTACAATTTTTATTACTACATGAAACCTTCTTGGGATGATGCAATGGAAAAGCACAGTTTAGTATGTGCTTTATCATGGGAAATGAGGAATGCAGCACAAAAATGTATTGCTTGCATTCTGAAAAGGTATAAAGTGCATCCATTGTGGTAGATTCAATTGGATGTATATTGCACTCAAGAAGGGTTCAGACCCTTGAAGCTCTTCAAAATCTGTGTGCTGTTTAGAAAAAAGAGTAAATCTGTTGTCAGGATTCCTGAAGTACAGCAGTGAGACAGATCTGGATCTGATCTGAGTAATTTTTTTTTCTTCTACTATTTTTAGAAAATAAATTGCAAGCTACTACTTGTGCTCATGTCTTTATATGATGGTCCGGCTTTAGAGCTCAGTTACTGGTTATTAAGGATTTTTTTAATTGCTCTTTTTTTAGCTACTAATTTACTATCAGCCATCCAAATACAGATTGGTAGGATATAAATGAAATGCTATAATTATACAAGGGAGTGGGTCGCTGACCTTTGGATTGCAATATCTTGTCTCTTTTGTCCTTTCCTTGTACTACCCAGCCTACAGGATGAAATTGCATCTTTTTATTTGGTTGTTTCAAGAATGAGGTGGTATTGGAAACTAGTGAGGCATGGCACAATATAGGTGTTCATAGCTTGCAATAATTTACCCATTTTCATTTTGTTTGATTTTATTAACACCTGTGTCTCCAGGGAACACAGGGAGGAGGGGAGGAAGTGAGGGAATACTTCAGCAATAATCTAATGATCAGCATTTACGCTCCCCCGCCCCAGCCCTGCTTTTATGTCAAATGTCAAGATACCTCGCAGCCAAGCAATTTATAATACAAAATGCATATATATAAAGGCAGATGTGCAGATGGTAGAAAGCTGTATGTCATGAGATATGTATATGGAGGACAGCAAGGGAGTCATTAAAAATATGGATTTATTTTTTTTGTAATGCAGTGGCTGTTTGTCAGCTGGTGTAATTGCCATACATCAATGGAACCACTCAGAAATATACTATCTGAGAAATTAGTCATTTAATGGAAGTTAATCAAAATTACATATAGCAGAGCAGGAAAAAGTTTTTGGACAGCATTTGGAAACAGATAAAACACATAAGAAAATATGGGATTGCAATCTGCGAAGTTTCATCTGGGTATTTGTTTCTGGAGTATTTCTGAAGATACTGGTGTTCTAGGCAGTAGAGCACAAAGATTTTCGGTCAAGTTAACCAACACATTCTGAGATTCGAGAAGTTGCAGTAGGGTTTAGTTACAGACCTGATTTAAGCATAATTAAATAAATTCAACAGCAAACTTTCAAAATCAGAAACAAATAAGAGTTTTGTTAGGTTAAACAAATCTGTTTTTAAAAATCTCATTTGTATTTCACTTCTGACTGGGGTTCCCTGTGTATTACATTAATATACCAATCTGAAAAACTCCTGCCAGATTACAAAAAAAGGCATAAAATAGCTCAATGTTGTACTCTCTTTTAATAGGCATTTAGTATCTGCAATATTGGACTGCAGTAATAGAATTACTGTGGTTATATGCTCTGATCCTTCAGATTTTCATTCTATATTTACAGTGTCAATGGCAGGTTTTGTTTTCTTTGTGTTTTTTTTCCTGTGATTCATGTATGGGAGAATCCGATAAAGAGGAGGGATTGATAGAGAGAAAAGGAAGGATAGGAAGGGTAAAGTGCAAAAAAATATGCAGCTAATTCATTACCATTACCTGTCCTGTCCTAGGAGAAATTAAAAGTAACACAGTTTTTTTAATAATGGTATTTATGAGTTTAAAGTGTGGAGAAAGCAAATCTAGGCTACTGCCTAGTTCTGCTTTCTGACTCTTTATAAAACAGCCTCATTTTTTTTTTTTTTCTCTTTGGGTACAAGAGTAGAAAAGGTAACAGTATCAAGTTTGAGATAGTAAAACAAAAGGTTGTTGTAGTGTCTTAGTCTGCAGGTACCATTTTGTACCCTAAAAAAGCACTCATGATGTAAAATAGTACATCAATAAAAACATACTGAAATCAAAAGTATAAAGTGAGGCTAAAATAGTGGGTAACACTCTAAGAGAAAGCTAACTTTCAAAAATATAAGTAAACTGAAAAGCTTATATTCTCTTTTGAATGACTTGGTTTTTCAGGTCTTTAAGAACAATTTTCAGCAAAGCATACAAGGGTGTGCTGCACTGTGCAGTGTGGTGGTCTCTGAGCTAATGTGGAATAACTTGCCTCTGCACTCAAAAGCAGATGATAGTAGCAAGATGATAGTGCACTTTCACTATATTAACTTTGAGGACCTTTCTGGTGCCTGAGCTAGTGTCTCTGAATACACACCTGCAGTCAGGTGGCAGCTCATTTAGAATTACCACAAGTATTTATATACCATGGCAATACATCAGATCTGTGGTCTGACCTGCCTGTGAATCATTGGTTTCACTTACTGGAATTTTTTTAATAATCGGGCTTTTTAATTATAATTGAACATAACTAAGGTTTTAAACAAAATGTTATTTAAAATTGAAATGATCAAATGTGTTTTGTTTTTTTCCCTGAAAATATTGCCTGGTCAAAAAACCCAGTTGCAGTTATTTGTGAGATTCAATGCAAACTTGTGAAACTTTCTCAGGTGGGTGTGGGGGGAGCATGAGTAGAGAGAGAGGCAAAAGTTTATGCAGCAGTAAAAGACCCAAACAAATGAACACCTGAAAGTGGAAACTGCAAGTGTACTCAAATGGTTGCTTGGGTTCACCGTGTTTGTCAGTACACTCAAGCACAGGTTTTGTATCTTTAAAGTTACTAGTTTTGCAGGAGCTGCAGACTGTGGCAGTACTGTTTTGCTTACTATTCATGCTTTAGTGCTCTAGGAGAAAACTCCTGGGAAAAATAAAAGATGGTCAGCAGCTGCATGAGCAGGCAAACTCTGATGTTATCTTCCTCTTCTGTCTTGATCTCAGTCCATCATTTATCATATGTTGTTGCTATATAAATGTGTGACAATGAAATTAAGTCAGTGAAGAGAAGCATGGCCCACTGTTCACTAAAGAGCCAGAGCCACATGGTATGCAGGTGGACAATATGGTTGCCCTGGCAATGTAGGAAGGAAGAGAGCATATTAAAAAATTCAAGACTTTACATCCACTTTTGTCTGTGCCCATACTATTACTTTCTGCATGTTCATAACTCCATCTATTCTGTGTCTTTTAATTCCATCACCTCTGCAGACAGTAGCTGTCTTCTCTTCCTGCAAGTGAAATGACTAATGTCACAGGCTGTGAGTGTGGATGCTTGTTTGAAAAGTATTTCATGCACAGTGTTCCAGACATCTGTGTGCTAAATCCATTTGAAAGGAGGGCAGTTTGAACCCACCTGAAGCTGTCTCTCCAACCATCTAGTTGACTTATCTAAAACTGCAATCTGCCTTTGCTGAGGAACTGCTTGTAATAAAACATTATACTTCTGCGTTTTGTCTTTTCCTTTCCCCATTGCATATTTCTTTGGAACAATTCAAGTCCCCTAGTGAACCTAGATCAGAGGATTATTGGGAGTTTTCAGAATCTAGCCATTGCTGTGCAGCACTGTGAAACAAGCAGAGGTTGTAAATAGGAAGTCAGACCCAAACTGCATTTTGTTGAGTGAGATGCTATGCTGAACACTACCTCCTTCCCTAGGGATAAAGGTGAAATAATCCTGCACTCATCCTCTTAGGCAATGTTTCCACTTGCTCTTACATCAGACTTATCAAGAAGATCAAGAAAAGCATAAAACCTCACTGGTGCCATAAGCCTCTCCTTGCCTCTCTTGCCCACTGTTACTGTATGCAAACGTCAGATCTATGTGGTTTATGTAGTAGTCTTTGGGGGATACTGAATATGAGGTTCCAAGGGAACAAGACTATTTATTTCTATATTATAGCTTTTCTTGATTATTCCTGAGGAGTTTCCTGATGGGAGAAACAAGGAAACAAGAGACTGAATTTGACAAATAATTGCAAGAAGTGAATAGGTGCGTGTTGCCCAGGCTGCTGCTGCTTCTGGCTTGTGGTTGATTTTTAATTTTTTTTCTCCACACCATTGTCAATAGTACTATGACTTAGTATGCTTATATGTACCTACGTACAGCAGCCTGTGCCAAGACTGGCAACAGATGACGGGACCTCACGGTAATTAGTCTGGAAATAAGGATAGGCTCTTATTTGCATTGCTTGGCAGTAACATTCAAGATGCTGTAGTTGCTCTGTGTCTGTTCCTTATTTCTGCCTATGTCTACCATAATTTCTTCTTTCCAAATCCTGTCTTTGATTTTAAGAAAGGCAGCTTCAGTGAGCACCATGTGACTCTGGTATGTCTGAAGTCATAGTACGTTAGTGAAGGAACCACAGGATAATTCTGAAGATCTAATTTGGAGATTAAAATAGCAGGAACACTGGAACTTACATAAAAATGACTGGTTTGGTAGTGGTCTTGGAGAAGGTGCTTTCTGAAGGTGTTGCTTGAAAGAGCCAATGGCTGGTCTCTTGATCTGGTACACAGGGAAATTTCCTCAGTCACCTGTGCATTAGACATTATGCAAGCTTTTCAATAGAATATTGAGATTTTTTCATCTCTGTGTACATACCATGATTGGAGGCAGGGAAGTATGATTCTTCAGCATTAATGGTTAATTTCCGGTATGCTCAAAACTAAATTCTGTGCTTAATTTTCTTCTTCTGCAACCCCCCTCCCCCCCCCCATACAATTCACTCTATCACTTTGATCTACTCTGAAACTCATAGGTTATGTCAAATACCTCACATTCACTTCACTAACCTGTGCAACCACAGCAAACATTTGCCCAAATAACCATTTAGCTTTCCAACTAGACACAGGTATGCAGTTTTGCAATATTGTATGCAAATAATTTAGCTGTGACTATTCCTGTGCTTCTGTAGGGAAATAATAATTGCATCTTTTCCCCAAGCAAGACACTCTCTTCACAGCAAAATACATTGTCACCTTAAACATAAATTTTTGCATGTCCTGTTTTACCTCTCACTATGATAGAAGTTATTAATAAACCACTAAAATTAGTAAAATTGTCACCTGTTACTTTAGCTTACTTTTGCTTTCCAGCCCCCCACACCTCCACTGATCTTTGTAAACCCCTTTTCCTTCCAAGAGCTTTCCTAAATGCTGTGTTGCTCAGAAGCGACACAATAAGGCTTGGGCTAGCATGAGTGATGTGTTAAACTAAACATAAGCTTTCATCTCCTTCCACACCTGTACTTTTTGTGCATCAGCAACATGCTGTCATTCTTTTAACCAGTAATTCTCAGTGTCTTCCTTTTGTTTATGATAAACTGTATTTCTCAGCTTTATGTGTGTTCAGAAAATATGAGGACCCCATTGTTTCCCTTAGACTAGTAATAATGGGATGAAATCTGTTCAGAATGACTTCAGCCAAGCATTGAACTAAAAGCTCCCTTATAAGGAAGGCAGAGAAACATCTCTTGAGTTTATCTTCATGGAGGGTGCTTCACTCTACAAGTTTACAGTTTGTTCTTTTAAGGTACACAGAGTTTGGTGCTCAAGTAGGTCAGTGTCCAACTTGTATACAAATCCAGTAGAAAGGTTTAGGCTGTCGTCTTCCAGGAATGATGACTTTTTCAATATCTTCTCCAAATCTGAACATCACACAGCTATTTGATATTGCAGTTTAAAACACAATGGAAATAATTTAGTCAAATCAAATGCAATTAAATGAGTCTGGTATTTGATTAGGACACTAAGGTTAGCAACTTGATAATTAGACTGTGGTCAACTGGGCTGGTAGTTGCTGCAGAAATTCAAGTCTCTAATTTTTATTTTATTTTTTTTTACCTGAATGCATTTACTTCAGCAGAAAAATATCCTCATACTACATAGGGAAAATTTGTCTGCTCAAAACCTGAGGGAGAAACTCATTGTACTACATCATCTATGCCAGTTTCTGGAAAAGCCTTTTTCTGAGTATTGCTTCACCTTACCTGGACACATGGGATACATCCAAGCTAGAATGCTAATTTCAATAGGGCAGTTAATTTCCCACAAGATTTTAGGTCTAGTGGTCACTGTTAAACTGAACAGTGAGAAGTCAGTTTTACTGACAATTACAGTCATAATATATATGATGTATAGATAGTTCTCTTGTGTAAAATTCTGATCTGATATACAACCTGAGAGGTTAAGTTACCACTCCTGCTACTGTAGTACTATAGAAATAACGTGTTTGATGATAGCTGATAGAGGTAATGGGACCAAACTTGAAGATAAGAAGCTCCGTCTAAATGTGAGGAGGAACTTCTTTAGTTTGAGGGTGGCAGAGCACTGGTGGAGACTGCCCAGAGAGATTGTGAAGTCTCTGGAAACATTCAAAACTTGCCTGGACTCCATCCTGTGCAACCTGCTCTAGGTGAACCTGCTCTGGCAGGAGGGGGTTAGACTAGATGATCTCCAGAGGTCCCTTGCAACCCCTAATATTCTGTGATTCTGTGATTGCAATAACTAGACAATATACTACTGATGAGGACCCCTTCTTAACTGACTTTCAGTGCTGGTTAATTCAACATCTCACTTTTTTACAAGTTCAGTGCTATGAACTCTGTACTTCAAGATTAACTTTGTAGTTCAAATAAAAGTACTACAGTAATTACTCACTGGGGATGAGTAGAAAGTTTCCTTATGAGGTCAAGAAGCACCTCTCCAACAGGAGCAAGATTCAGTTATCTACCCAGCTGATCTCCTGAATATATGGTGTTCAGTCGACCATCCTCACCACTTTCTCATTTGAGGCATTCCATGCACCATGAGCTCTACACAGAGCTTATAAAAAAGGTTACCATCCTTTAAATTCCCTTTAAATTTAAATCTAAATTCCCTTTAGAAGGTATTTACAAGTCCTCCTTACTTTGCCCTTCCTACCACAGGCCACCTTGTAGTCTAGTTTTTCAGTTTAGGTTGGCCCCTTTTAGGTGCCTATATCTAAATGGGAAAAACGGTGGGGGACAATCTGTTTGGATATAACACCCATGCAGTTAAAGGGATATACTATTAAAATTTAACTTTCAAAGTTATTAAAGAACTTTCCTGAGTATAAAAGTCAACTAGAGCTGTCCTTAATGAACCTAAGTGTTCCAAGAGGGAAGAAGGAGGTGAAGCCTCTCTTTTACTGGTAAATTAAAACAATCACAGGAGACTCTGTTGGCCCTCAGTTAATGCATTGAAAGGACTGACAGCATAAATACAAAATATTAAACAATCCCTGATGCCAATAATCTTAACTGGATTTTGTTTGATCTGTACTTGAGTTTACTGTGAGGATATTTTTACATGCAACAGTACAATGACTAATCTTGAAGATAATATCTTCAATAATGGAATTAACCAAATTGAGACTGAAGATTTTTGGCTATAAGACAAGTGTACATAGCTAGCAGTTGAGTTAATTTTTTTTTCTCCACTGTGTTGGAAATACAATGAAAACCAGCATGAAAACCCAAAACAGACCTTTGAAGTCACAAGTCTAAAAGCTGACATTTAAATTAGCCTTAGTTTTGAGTTAATAAAAAATATTAGTTATTCCTCTAATACACTCTTTAAATGCTTTCATGTGGCAAATTTACCCAACTTTGTGGTGCTCCGCTAGATTAAAATGTATCTTCTGTGCACAAAGTACATTCTTAATTGTCCTTGTACTTAAATAGACCTTCACATAAAAATACAGGTTTCTTCTCTATAGTTTCTGTGTAACAAAGCTGCTTGGTTTTTCCTTTAGCCAGTTACCAAAAAACTCTTCAACTTGTATACAAGCTAACAGTTTCAAAAACTAAATAAATCAGTGCTGATGAGGAAGCAAA
Source organism: Hemiprocne comata (assembly GCA_020745705.1). NCBI lineage: Eukaryota > Metazoa > Chordata > Aves > Apodiformes > Apodidae > Hemiprocne > Hemiprocne comata. The sequence goes on from CM036598.1 coordinate 6,678,693, forward strand.
GTATGAGCTTTCTTTATGTACTCATAAATACCAGAAATGAAAAGGCAAGCTGTTGTGTTTGTTGTTGTTTGGTTTTTTTTAAATATACGTATTAACTGCAAAACTTGATTTTTTTGTAAATTTCAGAGGCAGTTTGTTCTCAATCACAATGAATTGACAAGCCTAGATAGCATCAAAGTTTTCTTGGGAAAGTAATACTGTTTTTTTGAAAATGTAGGTCATATCTATGTAGCAAATAGAAATAATCCTCCCAAACATAGACTTATAAAAATGCATTTGTTTCCTGATTCTATCTGAATACATAAATCTACACAAACACAAATTGATTTAATTTATTCTGAGGGAGATTTAACAAACAATGATGTTTTCAATCCATGCAGTGTTAAGAGAAGATGCTTGAAAAGCTTTCTCCAATATGATGTTTGATGTTTTCATGACTGGAGAAAGCCCTGAAGAGACAAAGTAAACACATATTATTCCATGCCAGCCACTCATTCTAAGGGGCCTAGTGTTGATAAATGTGATTGCTATATTTCTGTTCAGTTTCGGTTTTGGGTTTGTTGTTTTTTTTCATTTCATTTTTTTTTACATTCACTGGAAGTGAATGCAAAGATTGAGACATTTCTTCACATTCTTTAGCACCTTTGCTGGGTTTGGAGACAACAGGGAAAGCTTCTAAATATCACAGAATGAATTAGTGATATGGCAAGGGTCTGTAAAAAGAGTGAATACACATGTGCTCAACACTTCAATATGTGAAGTGTTTTTTTTGTGATTTTAGGTACTTCGTCTGGTTTTATTAAGTCTTTCATTTTAAAAGCTGAATATGTTTGAGATGCCCTCAGCAAGTTTTTTGAAGGATTTGGCATTGAAAAGGTGGGAAAATATATTGCTGTGAGCTGAATCATGTTTTAAGAACAACTACATCTCTTCCAACTGCTGTCAAGATTGGCCTTTAAGCAGAGGAAGTTAGTTCTTACGCCTCTTTTAAGGAGAAAGTTCACCAAAAGATCTGTAACAAAATAATCTGTAGCTAATATTAAGAAAAAATAAAAATAATCTGAGTTGCTGCTCATCCCTCTGCTGAACTGCCAAGTAAGAGCAAACAATTTCCTGGTATCAGATTTGTTCACATTGCAGTATTTTTTTTTTTATTATGTTTGGTAGAAGCCTTCCATTGCAGGAAAATAAAGGAATTGGGGGGGTGGGGGGTGTGGAGCAGAAGACAAGTTTATAGTCAACTTTGGAAGTCTATTTGCAGAAAAGTGTTTTCTGGCAGATTAAATGTCATAAATTTCAACACTGCATGTAATGACAAACAATCCTTCTCGTAGAAACATCTATTTCTAGGCATATGGCAGTATTTCAATTTTAGCATGTTATAATTAAATGGTGATGTTTACCCTGAGCAACCTAGTGCATAACTGAGGCACCTGAGTTAGGAGGCTTATTCATCTAGGTAGCACCTACATAGTTTTGCCAATTACATTGAAAAATGTCGAATGTATAGAAAGCTTTGAGACAAAAGATCCCAGATTTAGCTTCCCAGTCCTGCACACTAGACTTCTTCCTTGAGGAGGAGGCTCTTAGGAGGATGTGCAATAAATATGAGCAAGCTCTACTTACTGGAACAAATTTGCAGTCTCATCCAGTATAACTGATACTGCTGGAGCCAGATTTTGAAATTAACTAGCAAAGATCTCTGCAAGAGATCTTTTCAATTGAGATGCTGCAACCTGATCTTTCAGGAGCTCAGTGGCCAGTGCCATGAAATCCACCCTGGTGGGCATTGACCCACTGCCATGGCACAAAGCTTTTTATCAACCTATTTGCATACGAGCGATCACTAACTCTGCCAGCTGTCCTGCCTACGTGCATGCCCCAGCCCTGTTTTAGCGTGCTAAGTTCCTTACGGTGTCACTCTTTCTCGAAGCACTTCATGCTGATGTTGTTCTGCACAGCCTCTGATCTGCTTAAAGAACCCAGTGTAGCCGTGACTAACAAACCATTTGTATTCACAGCACCAGCTTCAGGGGAAAGACACAGTAGCTAGCAAAGGATTGAACTCAGAACAAAACACAAACACTAAACCTGTTTTAAATAATCTTGCCTGCTTTAAAGAAATTTGAAGCACAGAGCTGTGGCCTTTTCTGAAAGGCTCTTCTCTGACACACTGAGTTGTTTCGCTGTAAGCGACCACCTCCTTCCTAGCAGCTAGAGTAATCAATAAACAGGATCCAGATTACTGAAAGTGCTGATTTAAGTGGGTGGGAGAGAGAGAGGAGTGGGTTTAAATCTATAGCATTCATAGCTTCCATGTGTATTTTGTATTTATAAACAGGGATGAGTTTTGTGATATTTTGAATCCTACCTTTCGATCTTGCTAGCTGTCTAGTCAAATGCATAATTTTGGGCATATTTTGGCTTGTTTTGCAGGTCAGTCGTATATAACCGAGCACATTAGCACCAGTTCAGCTTCCCTTGCTCACCTGCATAATACTATTGAAATAATGTACAGCTTTATTCACTGAGTAAAGGTAAAGGGTCACTCTTTAAGCCCATTGACCTCCCACGTACTCCTGTTGCCAGTCTAACAGGTAGACCCAGCTGGTTGACTACACGTACCAAAAACTGCTGTTACAGCCAGTGGAAAGTTGAGAGCCTTGTTGTTGTTTTTGTTTGTTTGTTTTTAAATGAGGAAAATGTTAAGTCTCTAAATCAAAATTATTACTGATATCGGTGAAGAAATGGGTTTTGTGACTTCAAATGCGATTTTTTAGAGCTGAGTTAACATGCATGCAACAGACTGCTTTTTGTGGCTTTAATGCTCTGTTAGGTGGTATTATTTAAGGCATGAAATTCACCTCAGAAAAATTGGTTGCTAGAATATTAGATAAATAAATTTTAGATAGATAAAAACACAAGTACAGTACTTAACTTCATACATAATGTTGCCAACAAAGTAGTCTGTAGAGACTGAGCCTGAGATGTATATAGAGGTTCTTCACGTCAGCTGGGTGTTGAACGTTCTGTTTTATGAGTACAGTACATTAATTGATAGATATGAGGTAGCAATCAAAATGTAAATAGAACTTGGTTTATATTAATGCCTAAGTTTCCGGTATAGATATATTACACAAGGTTTTGGGATACTAGACTCAATTTCAAAGCATATCTTTAATTCATGAATTGTTAAAATGAATTTCATTTGTGGCTTAAAAAATATTGTGATTTAAAAAAATACACTTTTTCTGAGTGCAATCAACTTCATAATTTCACATTATCCCTGTATTGAAAGCCGAACCAGAAAGGAGCCCTCTTGTTTGTTCCAAAAGCATTACTACCTTTTTTAAATATTGTAAAATAATGTTAAGTTGACTGATTACTTTCATTGTGACCGCTGCACCTCCAGTAGGTTCTAATAAGTCCAAGTGAGGTTAAAGGCAGTATTTAATTATTGTTATTGGTATATGCTTCACATATTTAAAGGACCACAATCTGAGGTACATGTTGTAATGTACTGTTTCTAGTTTTGTATTTATGGCTTGTTACGATAGTTACACAGTGGTATGAAACATGTCAGCTGCTCTGCCTTCCACTGACAGGGACTAGAGGAAAATGCACCTGTATCGATAGGCATGATTTTTACCTTTATCCTTCTGTTCAGCTGTCCTCAAGGTCTGGTTCTTTTGGGTGTACAAAATGAAGTCACTTGCAGAATCTTAGGTAAATTTTCTCCTCCCCACATGACCTGATGATGCCAGTGCCTGTTACATGTGATAGAGAAGTGTAACAATGTGCTCATTCTCATTGCAGCAATAGCTTAACATGAGCAGTCACAATACAGAGATGATTGTGTGAGTGAGTGGCCAATTCTCATCTCTGATGGAATGTTCTCTTGGGGATATCTTTTATGTGATGACCTCAAATTCAGGAGGCAATTAGGTGACTATCTGGATTATGCCCTTTTTTTCTAGGACAGCAACCAGTTAATAACCTATCTATTAACATTTGAGAGATACATACCCTTTCCCCTTATTTGCAGACTGTATTAAGTGTGTTATTCAAAACCAAATATTTACACTCAAATCAATCCATGAGCCTTAAATACATTACTGGAATATTTACTACAAGCTGGTATCTTGTTTTCTGGAACCTAACTTACCACTACCAAAATAATTTTAAAATGCTAAGCTTATCTCAAAAGTCATGTGGGAAAACTTTAAATAAGAAAATGCTTAATTATTTTGTAGCTAGGCATGCTGTTACTAATAGCTACATTTAGTGATGGAGACTATAAACTGTAAATCATACCAGTGTTTCCCATGGCAGAGCAAGCTGCAATCGTGATCTGACAGTGCCCTTTGACCTCTCTAAGGCAGGCATAGTGGGAATTATGTGAGGACATTATGCTTGATTAGTCTCTCCGTAGTTTGTCTGGGTGGGAAGATAATTGCAAACACAATGGACTTTGGAAATTGAAGGTTCTAAAATGCACTTTGCAAACACATGCAATTTTTAATCTGTGTGTCATCTATATAGATGACAGTGGACATTGTCTTCATTACATAAATACAATTCTGCTAATACAGTACCAAATAGGAGTTAGGCAGCATCTGCAGCTATTGTAATCCACACTTCAGCAGTATCTGTTTTATATTCTTAAATTCTGAGAATTAAATAGGAGCTTGAAATGGAAGCACTGATTGTCTAGTTGATTTCATGTTCTCTGATTTATAGCATTCAATAAATACAGAAGTTGAATTTTGTCCACTAAGTGAACTTATAAACAAAACAAAATAGCTTATACTTGAGGAGAATTTGGAATTGGGGAAAGAGGGCTTTGGTTTAGCTATTTTAATACACTGCATCTATAAGCTAGCACCAAGACTATTATTCTGGATGTTTTCTGGTCTGTTGAGTCCTAATGTAGCTAATCTCCAACAGATAGTGCTGCCCAGGGTTCCTGTAAAACAATCATCTGCAAACATATTTATTAACCTTTGTTAGTTTTCTGCAAAGTACAGGCCACCCTGCTGAACAGTCTACAGCATTTATTTACAATGCTGACTCCTATTGGATATCATTAGGTACATAATAATTATAATAATTAGGTGCATTGCTTAGGCTACCCTGCTAAATAACAACCACTTTAATTCAGAAGTCATAATTGCAGCAGCTAGACTTAAAATGAAATCTAGATTTCAATTCACCCCCTTTCACAGATAATCTGTATCCTCTATGAATTCTGCCCAGCAAAGATTAATTCATTTTGTGTTAAAAAGTATTATCTCTATGGTCTATCAGCTAAAAGTTATAAAACGGTGAATGTTTTTTAAAACCAAACGGAATTGTTGCAGTAGAACTTCAGGGGTTTACTATGACTTCTTGAAGAAGGCATAATGCTTTTTCACAGAGCCTATTTCAGTTGTAAACACATCGAGTTTTTGCAGCCATGGCTTCATTAATAAACAGAATAATTCTGTAACTTGACAGTGGGATAAAACCTTAACATTGACTGTTACAAGTTTCCTGAGGTTTGCAGATCTGAATCTGAACTTAACGTGGAGCTATAGTCTTCCTTCTGTGAAATTAAAGAAGTCTGGCACCTTTTGATCAAGGAAAGGTGCAAATACAAACTTGCCAGGTGAAGGAAGTATGGAAGTGAAGAAGTAATCTCTAAAGCTATTTGATGATTTATTTACTAAACCTATTTTCTTTCAAAGGACAGAACCAAGAAATAGCTGATACCCTCTCAACATTAACCATTTTCCCTGGCACGTGACCCCATCTACACATCCATATCATCTTTCTGCAGGGCAATAGCTAGCACTGGCCTTATTCAACATATGACCATGGAGCATTTTACTGTATAAGAAGTCTCATTACATTAATTCAGTTAAAGTTTTAAAACCTTGGATGCATCCAGGAAGGCAAACCAAATTAGCAGAGAGGTCAAGGAATAAACAACAGATTCAGTTCTCGACATGTAACTGGTAATGAGCAGCCTGGTCTACAGATCAGGATGGTCTACAGATTACTTTTTTCACCAGGGGTTCTGGAGAAGGGAGCGGGTGCCTTAAAAAAAGGATGTAATTGAATGTAAGTACTCATAACAAGTTCAGTGGCAGCTTTTTGCCAGGTAGTCTAAATGTAACTGAAAACAGTTATTAGTGCAAAAAAAAATGGTGCTGTATATTTGAAAACTGCAGACTCTACTGCTTAGTAGAAGTTGTGCTAATTAGGGTATTGAGTACACAGTCCAATGTGGGAAGGGGGTAGGCATATTCATACCAGTCCTGAGGATGTTTCCAGTCTGAAATCTATTTAGAGTGTTCTGCTGGGGCAGAACGCTGGCCTGTGGCAAACTCAGTCTCTCTTGGAGTTACTCAATCCCCACTTCTTACTCCAGTCCCACTCCAAAGCCACCTGGTACTTTATGAACACTAAGCTGCTTTCAAACAGCCACGCCCAATTCTAAAGCCGTTTCTTCCTCCTTCTACAAGGCCCCTGTGCTCCTTTGAGCTCACTCTACCTCTCTGCCATGGATTTCCACCAACTTCTTATAACTAAGTTCAAGGGTTTGGACTTTAAAACTTCTTTTTGCAGAGTGCCTGGATTTGGCAGCCTCCAGACTCTCTAGGTGCTGTAGTGACATTTTGTAAGTGCCAAGGTGTTGACTGGCCATCTTTGATTGCTCTACTGTGTTGTGTGGCTTTTGTGTCATCTTCAGGTAGTTCGTGTTCAGTAGAGGGAAGTTGTAGTTTTGTGTGCAAAGCTGTTTAGGCCCATGGTTTTCTTAGTTGCCTGACATAGTGCTGAACTCTGTGTCATAACAGGTAGATTGCTACTCGTCTAATTCCAGCTTGTAACCATCAGTTCTAGGCTGTGATGTCTATACTACCCTTATCTGAGGGTAATAACCTGTCCTTCCTTACCCCTTCAAGGGAGGTGCCAAAAAAGATGCAGCTGGTCAGTCTGGGGGCAGTGTTGAGTAAGTACCTCTGGGGAAGCCATTTCAGTCTTGTGTTTTTGATATAACTACTGTCATCTAGAGTAATGATAACACATCTGACACATTCTAACTACATTGTTTGATTCCTGATAGGAATCCTGTTGCAGTGAAGGCAAGGTTAGTATGGCTGAGAAAATAACTTTATTTTTGTAGCTACAATTGAAAAAAAAGGGCCATATGAGCACACACAAACACATACATGTACACAGACATATTTATGTTCTCTGAGAGAGTGCCTTCTGAAGCTTTCAGCTAGAATTTTAGAACACTTCCCCCTGGAATATCACTGAAACAATGACATTAACCCTACATGAATGATTTCAATTTCTGTGCTTTATTCTGGTTGGGAAATTCTCCCATCCCTTAGTGATTCTGAGCATGCATGCCTATTTAATGCATGTGTATATCCACAGGCGTTTCGTTTATCTTAGTTGTACTGATTGAGAAGTATTCATCCACAAAAAGATGGGTGACAGGTATTGACAGGCACAAGATATTAGGAAGGGTGCAAAAGTAAGTCTGCTTCAGGAGTTTTGGAATTATTTGAAAGTTCAGCTTATTATTACTCTGCAGTGCAATGCCATGCACTGGTAGCTTTGCTCTTGTGGCACCAGCAACACCTTATTTTTAACTCTCAGCTGATGAGTTAGAAGTTACATGCCTCTGAAGTTACCTGAAAAGGTTATATGGACTGTGAGAGAAATTAATATTGTAGGTTGAGATGGACCAGATTCTTGTGATCACTGTAACTGAGTGAGTTTTCAGTGATAAATTATTTAGAACCAGAATAATGAAAAGATCTGAATTTTGGCCATGAAGTGTCAGAATAAGAGTTTCTGAATTATAGAAAATCTGCACTAATTATTTAACCTTAGTTGGCTTTCAAATTCAGTGCTGGCCTTTCCTAGTGGTATTTTGGGATTGCTTGCTGTTGGTCAGTTTGGGAACTCCAGTTAAAAAAGCATCAGGACTATATAGATTTCAAAGGTATAGAGGAATATCCTTGACACAAAGGAAATTATTTAGACAGAAATATACTTGAAACAAGCAATATCATGTTACATGGTCATTCTTAAATTACGTTTAAATTGATATACTTGTCAGCAGGAAAATGGATTAAGTATCGTATATACATTATTATGCAATATCGAATATAGAGATAAATAACAATTTAAAATTTCTAATAAACAATTAAGGATTGTAATTGCTTGCTAATAAGAAATTTGATGAAATTTGCTACTGAGCCCTAGTGGGAAGTCTTGCATGACTGGGAAATGAGAATAGTACATAATAACTTACTTAGGAAAGTCTGAATGGAAGAAAAAGAGGAACAAAGTCTACTTTCACCTTAGTGGGTTTACTTTTTTCAGTGTCATTTGTGTTTCGGAAATGCATGGGCTCACATAGAAAAGGATTGGTATTATTGCAGTCAAATCCTGTGATAAGTGACTTCTATAAACAGGAGAACCAGGCACCTAGCTAGAATATGCAGTCGAAATAAATATACTCTCAAGATTATTAACTTGCATGGTGTCCATAAATAATAATAATTCTAGTAACAAAGATGTAAATTAGGTAAAGGTTTTATGTTTTTATTAAAAATATTAATAGCTTGAGAATGCTTGAACTCTTCTGTTAAATATTAGAAGTCATGGGCAAGGAAGCAATAGGATTTTAGGTGTGGTTTGTTGCTGTTGTTTGGAGAGAAGGTAAAAATAATTACCAAAAGAGAGATAGAGATATATAGCAAAGGCCTTGTGTACAGAAGTAAAAACTGAAGAAAGGATAGATTTCCATAAACTACTATAAACTAGGAACAGAAAGAACAGTTTGAAGTTTTTACTTTTAAAATGCAAAGAAGAAAATTACCTCAGTGACTGATTTTACTGTGCTATCTGGATATAATGAAGTTGGGTGTAATTATAAATAATGGTACAAATGTTCAGTAAATGTCTGTCTTTGAGAAAAGCTCCCCTGTGTTTTTGTATCATATGATACTTGTGATAAGTTATTATCACTACAGTTTACCTAACAGAAATCTAGATAATTGTGTCTGCATTGATAAAGGGATCTTCAATCTATAAATAAATAAAAATCAAAGTCAGTAACTAGAATGTGAAATTAGACAAGCTCAGGTGACACAAAATGCAGGTTTCCAAAAGGGAGACAGTGAGCAGTGATTAGAGGGGCTATCTAACACTGAAAACATTGAGAGCAGAAAGTGAATTTTTAAAAATGTCCTAGTTCAACCTAAGCTGAGGCCATTCTCGTACAGCATCTGGCCTGTGTTGTGTGGGGGATCAAAATGTTTCATGAAGACTGCAGATTTAAGAGTATGCATTTGTATGCAAGAGTTGAGAGAGGATCTGAAGGCAAGGGCTGGTTGTATGGAGTCACTCCTGCAGGGCATATTTTCTAAGTGCCTCAGTACCATTTTTGCTAGGGTAGTTGTGCTATTACCTTGCTAGTGGGGAAAGAACTGTGTCTGTGAAGGCCCAATGATTTCACTATAAGCCTATGCAGAGTTAGGGAGGCATCTGGAAGTATCTAGGAACAGTGCCAGCGTTCCTCAGCCAGCAGGTTCTACAGAGGCAATTTACAGCCTTTGTATGGGCAAATCCATGCACTCACACAAACCTGAGGAGATTTTCTGTTTACTGTTGGGTTTTTTCTGGGTGTAGCTACCCTCCTCCTTCACCTCCCCCTAATTTTCAAGGCCTTTGACATTTTGATCTCTTATATTTTTGAATCACAGGGATTTTCTGTATGGTTTAAGAATATAGATGGTTGCACAGAACAGAGTGAACCTTATCTAGCTGGCATGACTACAATTAGTATGAGAGGCTGCTGATTCAGCAGGAGGCAGTTACAAAAACATTTCTGAGTGAAACCACAGCGTTAGGCAATGCTGTCAAAAACTTGAAAAAGGAAAGATGGAAACAATCTCTTAAAATTAAAGTGCCTGACACTAGTCTTGCTTGAAACTGGAGAAAGTCCTGCTGCTGAAATGAGCAGTGATGATAGTGTAAATAGGGTCAGAATCAGGTCCAACACCTGACGTGTAATGTGTCAATGGGATCCCTAAGAGAAACAGTTTTCACTCTTTTTGCAACCAGCATAATTTGAGGTGACTACATTCAATGGTAAATCTTCATAGAAAGAAAGTGTCTGGCTAAATCCCTGCTACAAGTTTCTGTGTGCAGAAAGAGTGCTGCTTCCTCATCTTCAAGCACATTCTGGTACCTTTGTTAAATTCTGTGCTGTTTAGCTTAAATAAGCAGCAACAGAACACAGCACTTTCTGGAGAGAAATGCTGCACAAGCAGTCCTGTGTGCTTCCACTGACAAGTGTTGCAAAGGAAAGAAATTGCAAGACTGAATATGCTTTTGTACTTCTTGGTATGCTGTTTCTGTATTATGAAACTTACCGTGATTGGTACACATCTCAAAATAATTCAATTTTAATAAAGGAAAATTGGGACAAACTATTTCAGGAATGCAGTGTCGTTAAAAGGATGGGAATAAATACATGATAAGCCTAGGAGCTCAGAGGGGCAGAGTGCTCTCTTTCATCTTGTTTCTGTTATTCTCTATATTAAAAAGTTCAGACTGAAGTTTTAAAGTGGAAATGTTTTCCATTAAGTATGTTAAGAGTAGAAACCCAATGAGGATGTTTTTAGAAATCTACCAAACTGCCCTAATGACAATTTTTATGGTGTTTATTTGTAAAATCAACCTAAGGTTTTGTAGCTCACTTGCTTATAGAGGTTACATAAATACTGGAACAGGCCCTGTCACAAGGACCTTCATCCTGATTTTAGCAGCAGGAGAATCAGCTTGGAGTGAACAACTTATTGTCCTATATGTTGCATTGCCCCAGGACTGCTTCAATCCAGTGAACTTATTTTGAACTATATCTGAAAATTATGGAATATGTTTTTCAATACTGCTGTATTGAATTATGAGCTGTTTCTGTGGAATTAATAGTGAAAAGGCAGAATATTTATCCCTATATTTTTGTATTAATTGAATGGGTAGCTTGATGGCTTACAGAATGTCTTTTTTCCACAAATATGATTAAAATAGTTGTGTTAAGTATTAAAAAGGCAGAGGTAGGGCATGAGTCAAACTGAATTCAAAACCAGAATTAATATCATCACCACACCATACTCTATTTTATACACATCAGTGCATACATTCAAAAAGAGAGAATGATCTTGGTTTTTAGAATTGGTCCCTGACATCTGACACTGATGTATTTCCCGTCAGTCAAGTACTTATCTTGCTCGTAATATTCATAAGATCTCTGATAAGATATTTTCCCTTCAGCAGAATGATTTTGGAGGAATACTCTGATTGCTAGGTAGGTATTGGGGTTGTGATTTGTCAAATTAAAATGCTACCGAACTAAATAAAAGTCATATTTTATATTCTGTTCACCTCTGTAGATGTTAAAGCAACATTAGCACCAACTTGCATTGAAATTTAGTACTTCCTTGGACATTTGTAAGGTACAGTTTCCCTAATAAAAAACATGGGCAGAAAGCACATTAAATTTTATGCTGCACTGTGACAATTCCATTCCTCCTCATATTATTAATTAAAAGGGGCCTGATATTTTTATTTCTTTAGTGTGGTGTGACTGTAGGTGGGTAAGGATGCCTGCAAGAGCACAGCCATTCTGCAAATCCCCTGTTTTTGCAAGTGTATGTACATAAGCTCTTATGTGCTTCAGTTTACAAACATTTTTTTTGAAGTTGTTATAAACCATCCCACAGCAGACATTCTGAGATACATGTTCCTTACTAAAAACCCTTGGTGATCCACAAACCACACATAATTTAGAAGCAAATACAGCAGTTGGGAAAATGGTTAATTTTTCTCTTTTAAAGAAATGTAACTGATCAGTATCATTGTTTCTCACAGCAGTGACTCAGAGCAGAGGAAATACACCTACTCTCTTCCCTTATACACTATCAGGTCTCAAGCTACGAGTGTATTGAAAAGCTCATGCTCTTGTTAAGTGGACCATGCTGCCACATAGTGGAAGTCTGATACACTGTCTTCACCCATTTTATTAAATTGCACAAATATAACGATGAAATAATGGGGCTTGTTCATTTATGTAATAATTAACGGCACATTTACACTCCTAGCATATCACTGTTGATGTTTACTATTTGATCAAGTATGATGGATGCCTTGTGGTTGCAGATTCAAATTAGCATAATTTCATCACCAAGGGACCCATGAAAAGGTTCAATTATAGAGCAATCTCATTAATACCGGGGCTTGTTAAACTAATAGAAATAGACATCCCAGCAGCTCTGATATGTATACATGTGCTTGGAATATAATTAACGGAAAAGTAACCCATACCTGAAACAAGCTTGGATGATATGATTACATGATGTACTAGACTGACTGAGACAAACACTGTTACAATATAGAAAATGTTTTGTTAGATCTGCTCAGGGGAAAAAATGTCAGCAAAGACATAGGCAGCCTTTCTTCCAAAATGTTAAGAACAGATTTATCCTTTGTCTTTAAGGAATACACAGTACTTTGTTGGGTTTCTTTTCGGTAAACCTTTTTATGAAAAACTATTTAACTCATGCTGTTCTTTGATAGGGTAGCAGGAGAAACAGTACCCTCCCTCCCCCTTTTATTGTTAGCCTCTTCATTTTTAAGCAGCCATTTTTCTAAAACTTGAAATAGGAGAATTTACCTCCAAACAAGAACTGTGATAAGGAAGTTTGTAGAAGTCCTACTTATTGTAGCTGTGAAGGTGGGAGGGCAGCCAGCTCTTTCTTCAGAGGAGCACCATTCAAATTTTCCAGGAATGAGAATGGAAAACTACTGCAACTGGCACCTGTCATTCATGCATGACAGGAATGAGTTTGAAGTCCAAGCAATAATCTTACTCTTGCAGATTTTCTAGTGACAGACAAAAGCTTTCCTTCAGGTTTTTTTCATCAGTTAAATGCAATAATACTGAAGCTGTGTGGGAAACTTTTTTCCCTAAAGAAAATTTTTCTGTCAAGACAATTAGAGTTCTTACAACATTTTTCCATGAAAAGTAGTTTTTATAATGATTGCCACGTTACCATTTACTTACAAATACACCTCATTTACATTCTGACGTACCACTGTATCAGACCAATGATGACACAGACATTCTGCTTTGAATGGGTTAGTGCACTGAACACGTTCCATGGCCAGCTGGGAGCTTACCCCTAGCCCTCTTCCTCTCATTTGAACTGAGGACCTATTCTAAACATTCAATAGAAAACATTTATTTTAGTTTGACAAATCATAGTATTCTGAATAAATATTTTATAAAAGATGCATTGCTAGTGCTAATAATACCTGTCTTCTAAGGAGGGTTGTGCACTAAAAGCTGAATGACCAGTTTCATGAGTTCTGGGCTCACCAGGGTCTTAGTATCTGTGCAGGAGACACTTAACTGTATGGAAAGAGGGTCCATCACTTGCATGGCATGCTTCCTCAGCAGCAGATTTGGAGATATGTGGTAGGAAAGGGTATTAAAATAATTTGGGACAGGCTGGATGTAAGTTACTGTCTTTTTCATAGTATCACATTAGAAAATGCAGATCCCTCATCACTCAGAAACTTGGTAACAGGGAAGGATATTTGGAACCAGTTTGAACTGTTCCCCATCACAGGGAGCAAGATGGGATGTCCATCCATTTGATATCCAAATGACCAAGGTATAATCTGAGAAACTGTAAACTTCTCACTAGCTAAGATCTTGTGTATTCAGGGAAGGCTTGTTCAGAATTCACTTAAGTGTCAATTTGTTAGTTCCATCCAAAGAAGCCCCATGAGCCCATTCTTATTTGACTTAGTTTATACTGCTTAGTAAGGGGTTTCAAAAAAACCATGAAAAGCTACTCTCAAGCAAGAATAAGAGTGTCAACACAGTCATGCATCTAAGAAAACTTTCTCTTTCAGGCAGAGTCTTGTGACACAAGAACTTTGGCTCTCCATAGAGGAAAAAATTCCAGATTTTCACATAATCCTTCCCGTTATTTCTCCAATCCAAATGGCTTTATTTCAGCCTTGCTAGAAAGCCAAAACTGATCTCTGCTCAAGAGAACCATGACTAAATGTTATTTAGTTGGAACCTGTGTGAAAGTGTGTTGGATGATCATCATAAACACAAGGTTGTGAGCTCTGATCTCTCTCACTGCTTTTCATGTGCCTTGTGTAAAGCTTTGTTTATTTTCCCTCTCTTGCAGTGGTGCTGATGGTCCTTATGCTGAAGCCATTGCTTATGAAATACAGTGGCTTTAGGCACTATTTAAACCAAACAAAAAAATAGAACAAAACCCTTATATAAATCTAGGAACAATCACTTCTTAGCACTAGGAATAGTTCTCTGTATCCTAGACTGTCATAGAACTGACTTTTCAGTGGGATTTTTTTTCTTCATTGACTTCACCAAGGGAAATTGCTTTGGATCATGCACTTTGTATGGTATCTGATGATCCTACAATCAAGCTCTTAATCAGTTAGGGCTCATAAAAATCCTGCATGTCTGCAGAACACTGTAGAGCTGCTAAACTGCAGCAGAATATGGAAATAAGTATTGTGAGCACAGACAGCAAGAACTGTTTGGCAACCGTAACTAGCTCCAGTAAAATTGATCCTGCTCACAATACAATAACTCTCTAACAATTCATTGTTGAATCCCTTGTTTCCTTTGTAGACCTAATTCTTGCTTAAATTCATTTTTATGCTGATGTGTATATGCTCTGATTCCATCACATGATCATATTAAATCTACAATGCTGCATTTTTTATCACTTCTGCTAGTTGATTTTTCTGCAATTTGAAGCAAAATAACACAATTCCAAAAATACTTGGAAGCTGATGAATGACTCATACTGTAGTTCATTGAATACCATAAAATATTCGGTGACTCAGAGTCCTAGCACAAACCAAAGGTCCAAAAAATACTATTGTTCACAATACAGAGGTACAAAATCTGAAGACTTCTAAATCAGGCATTAGAAGCTATTCCTGCTTTTGCAGTTGTGACTTGTCAAAATTCCAGCTAATCCCTGTGTGGATTTTTAAAACAGTGTAATGGAACCTAATAATTTTATAATGAGAAATAGTGTGATTGCTAGATTAATTTCAGTTTGTAACGTTGATTAGTTTCATGCAAGAGTGTAATGATCTGGAGTGGAGGAATATATGACACTGGAACACTGGAAACAGTTTTCAAAGCATAATGCAACCATGTTACATAGTTCTACTACTTAGAATTACAACAGCACTGTAGCTCACTTTCTGAATGATTCAGCTTTCATGTTTTGAACACTAAAAGCTTTTATTCTCTAGGGCAAACTGATCCCTGCATAGTCCAATGATCATGTCTCTGGTTGAGTGGATTAAGTAGGAAATGACTTAGAATACCCTGACCAAGAAATAAGAATGAGGAATGAAGTTTTCTTGAGCTTATTTCCCATCTCAAAATGGCACTTCTGTATGGATTATGCACACTAATGTCAGTGACGTGTATGGGCATCTTTATTGAATTTCATTATTCCTGATCTGCTTTTAATCTAACATCACTTTGCACTAACATACATCTGTTGATGTGACTAGATTAACATCCATGTAATGATGCAATAAAGAAAAGAAGAGCCTGTCTCTCCTCTTTAAAAATTGTGTATTTTGTTTCATGTGGCCTTTTGAGGTGTGGCCATTCATACATGCAGCTTTGATGGATAATGTCCTTTCTGAACTGACATTATCAAACTGCTTAGTAAGTCCAGAGACAATTCAGCTGGTGTTTAGGTGATGATAACATTTGGTTTGGGCTAAGGTTTTAATAATGAAACAAAAAGGGTATTGAGAATCATGTGGCTTTTTGTCCTGCCTTAGGAGAATGGGTGAATCAAAGTACCTTTTTAAGAGCACTGATCAGAACTAGGATTTGAGGATTTCTTTGGAGGACTGAGTTTCTGTTTAAATGTAGCAGGTAGAAAATGGTAGATATGAGACTAAGTAGGTATCACAGGAAACAGTAGAACTATAATAATGTATTACTGCACCCAGTAGAGTTAGGAATGTCAAACTAATAGAACAGGCGTATTTGTTATGTGTAGATTTTTAAAATAAAAAGTCAGCAGCCTTGTGCAGATGACTTTTAAATTAATCCATAAGCATTGGTATATTCCCTGCCAAGGTGCAATATCATTGATCACAACTGGAGCTCATTGTTATTAAGGTTTCAACGTTTGTATTAACAAGTCACCTTTGTATCGTGAAGAGGCAGAGGGTTGATAGGCATTAAGAAAACAGCTGCATCATAGCAAGCAGCCAAGAGCACAATGGGTGTCAATAGGAGGTAAAACTACTCCTGCTGAGACAAGTGAAGAAGAAAAATGTAACAGAAGGATTTTTTCCAGCAACCCCGTCTAATTGTTTATTCCTGTTTATTCCCTTCTCATTCTATCCTAGTCACTTAAGGGCTACGGCTTCTGTCATGTAAAACAAAAAAAAATCCCCACAACAAACAGACAAAGCTTGGGGTTTCTCTCCCTGTAAATGAGTGGAATTTGGGTGTTGGGAAGCTGAAGGCAGGGTGATGGCATGTTACCTTTTCCTGATTAGCTACAAGGCATTTACTTTTATAAGTGCTGTGTGAGCCTATGACCTCATGAGTGGCCCCAACCAACACTAAGAGTCTACTTTAGAAAGGAGATTAGGTTCCACTAGTGGTGTCACAGCATGAAATAAAATGCAACATATTAACTGGGGTAGAGGGAGCAGGAGGTGGGAGAGAGCGGAGAGGGGAAAAAAGACTTGGAATGGAAAAGGACAACTTAAAGGTACAAAAGAACCCAGCGATAGCTTAGTGTATTTGTAACTCCTGGATATAAATGGATTTTGCAGGCTTCTTGTGTGGTAATAGACAATTTAAAACAGTACGGTTACTGGTCTTTCTTCACTAAAGGGGTTGCAACTGGTACCCAGAAGCTTGGCTGTGCCCACCTCTTGTCACTGGGCTCCAGTGAGTGGTGCAGAACTTCCTACCGCAGCAGGTCTGTGACAGCTCTGCATTACCCTGGTGTCCCTCTCAGTGCTGTGGGCAGCAGCACCTTACTGGATTCATTGGTTCTGATAGCAGACTTCTAAAACATTTTTACTGTGAAGCTTCATTCAAAGGCAAGCTGACTTGGGCCTTCTCCCCTCAGAGGGCTCGGTCTCTACTTCATGGCTATATGGCAAGCTGTAAAAATGCAAATTTTTTCATCAATGGTAGCATTTAGAGCTACTGTGCTTCCTGGGAAGAAGAAATCAGGCATTTTTCCATAATCTGCAGTAGAGATGCATTTTATAATAGAGCAAATTAAACAATTAAAGTAAAAAGCTTGCTGTCAGGTGAAATATACCTGATTATTGTATCACTGTTATTATATCCACTTGAATTGGAAGAACTGGAGCAACTTTTATCAAATGGGCCAATGATGTTTTGTTCAAATATTCTTTCTTGGTTCTAAAACTAGTAAAATCTGGCAGCAGTGTCTCTGGTCTAGTTTATAAGATTTCCAAATTTTTGGAGCTCACCACACTTGCGCTGACTGCATTTCCTAGAGGAATGGGGTTAGATGGTTGGCTCATGCATGTGAAAAATATTTTGACCCTTGTCATTTCTCAGCTTTTGCCATACTTACCAAATGGGATCTAGCAAATGAACACACTGAATAAATACTGCTCTGATACCTATTAACGTGTAGATATTCATGCTTAATTTTTACATCTGTGATGCTCCCTTTAGAATCCAGTTTTACATGCTAGAAATCAGGCAACAAACTATACATTGCATATTCTATTTTCCAGGTGTCTTCACCTTTTATGCAAAAACAGTGGGTCTGTAAATACTTGTCTTGAAATCTGATTTATTAAAAAGAAATCTTGAAACATTGCAAGGAATTTTTCAACTTATGTATATGTGGTTTTGCAGTGAAAGCACAATTTAAAGTCCAGAAATAGTTTAATAGGCCAGCATGAGAGAATCTTTTTCTGAAGGTTGTCTACTGATGCTACTGTTGTTTACAAGCTTACAGCATGTGAATAACAACACTCTGGCTTTGAATAAGAGGACAATGGACTTGCCACTAGACGACATGTTCATGCTGCTCATCTGGGGAGAGACCCAAGAGTGATCTGCCCATTCAACTACTTGGTTTTTTTGGGAGTTGAAAAGTATAGGTGGTGAACTAAATAAAGCACAGATGCTGATTCCTGTTCCCTTGTCTCACGCACTTATAAATCTATATAGATTCTAATGGAACACAGGACAGTTTCACATGCCTACAACTGCTGCCATCTTGGCTGATCTCTGTGCTTTAATGTATCTCATTCCTAGGTCTGGTAGGATTCATGGATCCATAGGGTCAGATTTCCTGAGGGTCACATCTTGGTAGCTGTACTTGGAGAGCAGAAATGAATGCAGGGCTTCAGTTTCTTTTGTCCTGTCACATGATTCATAAGGTTTGAGCAAGAAGGAGAATGATCCAAGCTCGGTGACGCAAACCCTGTTGGGAGGCAGGGAACTTTGGATTTGCATGGTCTAGTCCTATTACCTAGGCACTTTATCCAGGCACCTCTGCTCACCTAACTCCTGCTGTCTGATAGCCAGCCTTCTGCCAGGTGACACTGAACACCCTCAGGCTGAGGTGAGGAAGGATTGGATTTTGCCACTTAATGGGTACATACTCCAGCTACTGGACTGCAGTATGAAACATTCAGTAGCATAATGTACTCTGGCTGCTGTTATTGCAGAAGTTATGTTCCTCCCTTATCATGGTGTTGAGTTTATGAGAGAAAGGGGCCTGCAGACATGTCTTTAGAATGTCCCTGAGTGGTTTGTTGGCCTGTGGCTTAGGGCACTTAGTGCACGGTGTTAAAAGCACTGAAGTGTGGCATAGCAGTCAGGCTCTTGAGGCAGTTTTAGAAGGCATCTACTAATCAGCAGTATTTTCTCCTCGTAGGTTTTTAATGATGGTTCTGGGTGCTTCTTGAAGTTCTCTGCTAACATCAATAAAGATGTATTGCAGTCTGAAGGCAATGACTACAATTGTCTCCCTAGATATTTTACTAGTGTTTGCGTACTAGCTTTTTTTAAAAGGTAGGATGCATAGCTAGAGCAGAGACTGGGGCTCCCAGCTCTCACTGATTTGCTGTGTGACCTTGAGAAGCACATTTAAACTCTGTGGTTCACTGCCACCTTGGCTAAATTGAGGCAATGTTCCACAATTCCTGTACAAAATCTAATTTCATGAGGTAAATCAACTAATATTTTATGATATGAAGTATAGCATAGATGGCACATTTTTCACATAATTTTCAGTCTCAGGAAGACATTGCACAAGCAGCATGTGGAAGCCCACAGTTACTCCTACTGCAAGATTTTTGTAACTTTTGCCTTTCTTTGGCAAGACTTTCTTTGGGAACTGAGAAAATGTCTTGCTATAGTTAAAATACTGATTTGATTTTCTTCTAATTTTCTTTTCAGAAATGCTGTTAAATAAATGAGAAGCAAGAGATGTGCTGCTCTGACCTCTATGCCAGATGAGGACAGAAGGCTCACTGCATGCAATTTGTAAGTTTCACATATTTTATGTTTGTACCCAAATTTCATAAAGCAATAAGTTTAGAGCATCATTCCTGCAGGATACACCACCATTCCCTATTGAAACTCCATTCAATATATCTGCTGAAGGTTAAGAACTGATCACTGCTCCCAAGACTATTTGAAACACTCTGGCCACTGACCTCAGTTGTTACCACCCTCATTTCCCAATATGCCACAGATTTGTACTTACACTCTCTCTGGGAGCTGTTGAAGCTGCAGGAGGCTGGACGTGACATTGGCTCTGATCCCAGTGCCCTCACACATGACCCCAATCAGCTTTGCTACAATTCTCATGATACCCACAGGGTTTCCAGATGGAAAGAAAAAAATAAATGCTATCAGCACAATACAAATGGAAAAGGGCTATTTTTTCCATAGGCAGTCTCTACTTTGGTACTGATACAGAGGAGTTATTAATTCATCTTTTTGTATCAGAATAGTTTCATTTATTAGAGCAAGGGGAATAACAGGCTTACTTTGATTGTCAGATTCCTTTTTTCCTTTTTAAATGAGAAATAATGCTAGAAGGAATTATCCTTCTTTTCAACACAACTTGTACTCCTCATCAAAACTTGCAATCTGTGATATGGTAAGAATTGGTCATTAACTCTACAAAACCTGTGCTTAATAGTGAATATTAGTTTCAGCTAAGCAAAAATGATGATGGTACTTAGAAGTGATTCCAAGTCACAAGTCAATAATGAGCAATATTTGCTCCCTAAAAACAGCAAGAGAAGGCTATAGAGGCACTTTTTAATAACATAGGAAATGACATTTCACAGTGTTTTAAACTATTTCACAACATATTTTTGTGTACTTTGAAAATTAAACCATCTGCAGAAATCAATTGGACATATTCTGCGTTTACGTAAGTGCTCATGAATTCTCACTCTGCCTTCAGGATGTAGATGTGCCTGGACCCATCCTGTAATCTGCCATAACTAAGAGATATTTTTTGAAGGAATCTGTGAAAAGTAACATCTTTGACTAGTTTCTCATTAAATGTAATAGTAACCTTTAGAGGACAGGGCAGTTTTCTCGTGGGTACAAGCCCCATCCCTGATGTGATGAGACTCCTTCAAGGGCTTGATCAGGATGTCTTTTCTCCATACCAATTCAATCTTTGCCTGTCTGTTAGGATTACCAAGTATGTCTTGAATTAGTAACAACTGTGATGAATTCCTAATCTAATTAACTACAATTTTTAATCAGCTGAGCTAACATCATACATGTTTTGTAAATATGCTAACAGCACCTTCAGAACAAATTTGTTTTATAGGGAGTGATTAGAATAAATATTTAATCTGTCATTGCACAAATAGTGGCTGGCTGAGCATAGGATAACTGAATTAATCATCTCAAAACCATGATGTAACTACTTAGCTCAAAAAGTAAAGCTGCTTTGGGTTCCTTATAAATTAATGTAGTAGCAATCTCACTGACATCTTTCCAGACACCCTCTTCCCTCCTTACTGTCTTAGTAAATGCTGTGGACACAATGAGAGAGTGTCTTTTCAGGATATTGACGAGAGCAGGTACAGGGGAAGATTTTTCTTTTGATTCGCAGCTTTTGGGGTTCCATTAGAGATAGCAATTATTGGAGCTCTTAAAGGAGCAGAGCTGCTTGATGGTCACTCAGTTTGTTGTGTTCAATCTTGGTAGGATAAATAAACAAGTAAGGTGGGCAGCAATTGAAAAAAAAAAAAAAAAAAGGCAGCTCTATGTCTTCCTTGGCACAGCCCAGCATCTTTAGTTGCAGGTGTGCAGTCACTTGTACTAAGGCAAAGGCTTCTTGTTACATATGTCTGTGTCAGATCTTGAAGTTTTGGCCTGTTGCTTCATTAAAATAATCCTGCAAGGGAATCTTCCTTGATTATATGAATTTTCAGTGCCATTGTAACTATGTTATACTGAGTCAAAGCTGTATGCCAGCTAGACATTCAAGTCCTTCTTTTAATTAAGGCTAAGGTTTAAAAGTTTTCAGAATCAGGGCCCAAAATTAATATTTCTGCCCTGCTCCTACTGTTTCCAGCCTCTAACCACTGATCCATAAATTAAATGATATGCTGAACTATAGAAAACTATTATAATCACCTCACTTTTTATTTAATAACAACCAGGTATTTCTATGGCTAGATACATGCTGAGATTTTGATGGCATTCATATGACGTACAATGGCCAGTAAGGTTAATCACAGATCTGTATTCTTTAAAGAGACCCATGAGGACAGACTTCTGTGCCTGCATTCAATGTAAAGATAGCTTTCACAACTGCAACTCACCTCACTGCATGTTCTTGCAAACCTTTGACTTTTGGTGTATCTGCTTAATAAAAATGCTTTTACAAATAGTGAAAAATTGGACCTATCAGTGTGTTACCAGCCCACGTTTCCATTGCTACTATCTAGACTTCAGAGAGCCTCAGTGAGAGGCAGTGATGCTATTGCAGCCTGACGAGGGCATATTTAGATACTTGGGCATAGACTGCACAAATTCTCTTATAATTGTATGTTTTAGAATGGGTTTTGCAGTAGAGATAATTAGAAAGTGCTGGCTAACAGGGATCAGTTTGAGATCAGTCTGATCAGAGTGCAGAAATTATGAGTGACCCAAAGATAAATGTGTGTGTTCCCATTAAGGATGAAAGAAGCACCAAGTAAATTCAGCACCAGAAGCAAACAGATTACAGTTCAGGTGGTGTTTCTGAAAGATGATGCAGAGTAATTCAATCTTACTGTCTGATGTGGCAACTTTAATAGCTCTGCCAGGGATGTAATCTGGCTGCATTATAGTTTCATTTCAAACACTCTAAGCTGTGTACTGTTGTATCAAAAAAGCCAACAATCACAATGGTAAAAGTTGTAAGTCCTAAAGAATGGCTAAATAATTTTCTGCACGGTATCTTGCCTAAGTGGGAGCTGCCGGGTCACTCCTGCAGAAAGAAACTGCTCTTACAAGCACACTTTTGCAGACTTTTAAAAGGAAGTGGCCCAGGCTACTTCATGCCTGTTCAGTAGAGGTGAGCTTGAGTTTGTTAAGGTCTCACTAAAGATACTTGGAATGTTAGATGGAAACACTGGACACAGTTTCTAGGCATCAGCAGAAGCAACAGTAAGACAAAGGTATCTTGTCCTACTCCATTGAAGAGTATATTACTTTATTGTAGTCTGGATCTCAAATATTCACTTTTGGGAAATATTTTGAAGGAATAATGCATTGTTTTCTAGTGCAGAATGGGATGGGGAGTAGAGAAATCAGAACAGTGTTAAGTCACGAGGACCTACCACTGGTCATCATCCTCTCAACTGCCACTGGTTTGAGTACATGCTTGGCATACAGAAGATGTAAATTCAGAATTGAGCAATATAGGCAACTGCAGTTGGATCTCCAAATCCCTGAATGGTTTTTTTAAGTCACCAGAGTCTTGGCACAAACCTGACTCTTGTGCCCTAAGAATCAGAATTTCCATCCTTGTTGAGCATCAGCTTAGAGCCCTGGCTTCACTGCATGCACCAGGTGCATGTGGGTTGGTACTGGTCGTCTGCACAGTACCATCCACATGCTCCAGGATTCAAAAGCTCCATGGCCTGGAGAATCTGGTCCCAGCAGAAAGTAACCTCTGTAATAGCATAGGGAAAGTTTGTGTACTACTCTGACTGCGTAGCCTAAATTATTATCTAACCCCCAGTAAGTTATAATATAGCAGTGATATATTCAGAGCTGGCTTGGCCTTTTGAAATGCAAATTAACAGTTAAGTAATAATCAGGTGCATTTGACCCTTCCTAAGAATAGCCAAATGTTGAGTCTGTTTTTCCAAACTGAAGATCTGCTATGTGCATTACAGTACAGTTTAACAGTGCACACGCAATAGTCACATCGCTCAGGCAGGCACCAGTGCTGAGTCAAGGGTGCACTGCAAGGCCTCGCTTCCTTTCTCATGGCTCTCTTGCCTTTGAAGTTAAGCTGCAGCAGGCTCAGCTGTGCTCAGCAGGAGGGCCAAAGGTTTGAATATTCAGATTTCATCTCTGTTTATAGAGTGGGCTTTTGAGATGTAGGAATTCTGTTATGTTGTCCAGGGTCGGAGGGAAGGGCTGCTGAGGTGGTTAATGGGTCCCAAGGAGCTTCAGCCTCAGTCACTAACCACTGTAGGCCCCTTCTGCTCATGCCAGACATTAATGGACACATGGACCTAAATGCCTAATATCAGATACTTTTAACAGACCTTTTTAATTGCATCTCTGATTTTACTTCTGCATAGTGGCCGCTGTATGCAGCAGGCAGTATATAGTCTATTCAATTTAATTAGTGCTGGTTTAAAGCTGATTTTGGTGCACTATGACTTTTTGCAGTAGCAGAGTCACATGCACATGAAGTCTCCTTGGTTTCCATAAGGAAAAAAGTATGAAACTGGATCATACAACATTAAATCCATGGATTTTCTAAGCCCCGTATGGTTCTTAACTGCATGCAATACTCATATGTAGACATGCATGTAATAGCCCAGTTAATGGGTGCCCAAGAAGGGGAAGCAAAGGAGTATCTGCCTGCTATGTCCTTGCATACCAACTCCAGACAGGCAGAAAAGAACTATTATATTTCTACCAAATGACTTGGGAAGAACATGTTTAAGTCTCACAAAGCAGAAGTCTGGAAACTCACTTGTAAACTAGAAGGTGACCGCAAAACTCCACAAGATACGCAACAGTGGGTAGGATTAGGAATGAGGCTGCTCCTTCTGGCAGAAGTGTTGTGTAGCTGTATTGCAATGAAGTATGCTGTGATAAAGGAATATATCCCTGTCCTGTTTGTTTCATGAAGGGTCCCTTTTTCCAATTACAGAAAAATTACCAGCTTTCAAGCAGTATGTGACAGTACAGAGCTGTGTGAACAGCCAGGGAAGAGGCAGGCTTGCAATGCAGTTAGTTGCCTGTCAACAGAGAATGGCACTGTCTAGAGTGTAGCTGGGTTGGACCTGCAACTCCTGGCCCCTGTCACAAGTCCTAGTCCTCTCCACAGTTATACCTGCCCTTTTTCTTCTTTTGTGGGCAGTTGTTGCCCATTCTTTATCAAGCATTAATAAAAGAGTAAGAACAGAAATACTGAACTGAATGAGCTCTTTCAGTGCTGGATAATTCTAGGGTCCATGTTGCGTAATTAAAGGTCAGTGTGCTCCTTGTTACTTAAGGTCACTCTGTGTATTGCACCTTAGACTTCTGCTCAGAATGAATTTGAGTGTTTGAAATGAGTTAAGTGACCTATTCTACCTCTTATTATGCCTCTGGAAACCCACTTTTTTTTCTGTAAATGGTGGGCACCAACCATTAGGAAACACTACCCAAGGGCTTCATACAGTTACAGTGCTATACAGAGTAATATAAGTTATTTTCATAAGGTGTATACTAGTTTCTGTGCCTTTCCTTGGCATGTTTTATCCTATACAAAATAACTAAGCAACCTTATGGAGAAGCCACAAGACAGGTGTCATTTACTGAACATTACAGTAATGTAGCTTCAGTGTCTGACAGAGGGGGCTCATATTGAGCCAAGTGTGAATCAAGCACCTGCTATTAAAAGTACCACAATAAAGCAGAATTCCATTAATTTGCTGTTTTATTTTTAATATTAATAAAAATACATTTTTTTAAGCAGCAGGAATAGCAGTGAAAGGACAACTAGCATTTGCATCTTCTCCATGTGATTAGAGTATTTGCATCAAATACTTTATTATGAAGGCTGGAGAACAAGAAAAGCACATTCAGCGTCATATGTTATGGCACAATCCCTCTGTGGTGGAGCAAACAATGGGACCATTATACAAGCTGACATATTTTTTGTTTCTAATATATTCTGCTTCTTTGTGTCTGTGTGTGCTTAAATAGCAGGCACAGATGTACTGTTTCCAAAGGTCTTTGACTTGTCATGAGAATACTGTCTTTACCAGTAAAATAAATTGATTACTAGTGACAATGTTAACTATTATACAAAGAACACAGCTCTGGTGGGCTTTGTTAGATTTTTTAAAAAAGGTGATTATTTCTTCCTTATGACAGTTTGAAAGGTTTGCCATGTGGGTATGGAAAGATTTTCCTCATGAATATTCAGAGGTATGGCAACAGGCCGGGTAGCCAGATCTTCAAATTGACCATTGGCTGTGATTGAGTTAGGAAGAAGAAAAACACAAGATAAACACAAAATGTACAGGAGCATGGGAGGAGGTTGTTAAAATATTAATTTCTGGTAACATTGTGAACTATCAGCTTTGGGTATAATATCAGATTCATAACAATAACAGGGAAAACAGTGCCAAGTGGAATGATGCACAGTGCATCAGGTTCATGGTAAGGCTACGAAATTCTTTCATAATACTTAGTGCATAAGGATTATTCCTTTTTGCTGTACTCCTTAGCTCTGAGCAGTGGCATCAGGAAACTGACCTCTGACACAAGGCAATATACCTTTCTTATCAAGATGTGTTGCAGTTTTTCTGAGAAGCATTGTAGTTTGCTGAAAAAAACCCCAACAACCCATACAGGTGTTGCAGCGTGTTATGGGAGAGAGAAATTAATGGAAGAACATAGTAAAAAAAAAAAAATTAGACACAAAATAACTACCTGTTTTATTACAATGGCTTTTCAGTTATTTTTTCCTTTTACAATACAAAAAATTAGAAAAGGCATACTTAGAGTAAAACTTTTACTGGAACCTTTACATTTGTGCAGGCTTCTGCTCTGAAACATATGCAGAAAGTTCTCTTTCTACAGATCTCATGTTAAAATAATTCGGGATCTTTTCCAATCTAATTTAAACTGCTACAAATATTTTGTGTAATGAGATTGGAAACTATCCATTTGCTCCCCTTAGAAAATGCTCAGAGTTCTCCCTTGATTGCAGTTCAGATCATGCTGCTAAACACCAATTTAGAACACAAATCAGGCTCCTTGTTGATTGCAGTTCAATTCATGCTGCTAAATACCAGTTCTCTGATCAGCAAGATGCTGCTCTGCAGGCTGTGACCTGGGCCTCCCAAAGCCATGGATACATAATTTTTACATAGGTGGTGTTACTAAAATTAGATCCGGTTTATCAAATCATAATTAAGGATATAGTTCTTACTTGATCATACACCAAACCTTCCCTTTTTTATTCAAATGTTTTTTAGTGAGTCATCTAGTATTAGTTACATTCCTTTGGCACATGTAATCTGCCTTTCCTTTAAATCATTAACTCTTGATAAATTATCTATGACATCATTAATGCATTTAATCTTCCTCCTGGTTATAGGACTTTTTCCTAGATTAATTCTTTCTTAGGTTACTGAACATTTTTTTATTTTCCTTGCTGTTCAAAGTGCTAATAGTTCTTACAACTGGTCTTTGGGTCAGGGTGAAAGAAAAATATTATTTCCTAAAATCTAGATCCCATGGCAGCATCTTGCTAATAAGGCATCTTTTTTCTGTTCTTGACTGTTAAATCCCTCCTGGTGTTGTGCAGCCATGTGTACCCCATTTCACATCAGTACTCTTGGATTTGATTCCTGTCCTTGTTCCAGCATCATTTTCCCTTTCTGTGTTTCCTGTACAGCACCTTCAGCCCCAGCATCTTTGTAAACTGCTAGTAACATTCTGTGAGTCCTCTGCAACACCTGCTTGTGGCATACTCACTTCTGAAAATAAGCTTAGCAGTCGATTTGCCCCTGCTCCACCACAAACATCTCTAGGAGAGAACTGTGATTGATGGTGGACTATGGTATATGGCAGAAGCTGCTAGTTGTGATTGGTTTCTTCTTGCCAGAAATATGTTGAAAGTGAACAAAAGACCACAGACCAGATATGTTTCACTTTCATAGCCTCGTCCACCTTCCAATAAGACAAGAATCAATGAATTACAGCATGTTCATTCTGCAGAGTGTGTCAGCATTTTTTCAACAAGACACTCTCCCGAAGATAGTGCAAAGCTGAATTTTTAAAAGTGTCAAGAACTTATGCTTCCAGTGGACAAGTACTGGGAGGCTGTGATTCTTTTCTTCTTTTGAACAAAATTCTTAGTCTATAAAATCTTTGTTACACATAGGAGACATTTCTCAAAACTTCCACACAGTTCAAATCTAGAAAAACATCAAAAATATGACTGTATTAGGCTGTTTCATTTCTTATCCATGTCACATGTGTAAGAGTGGACCGCTCCTAAAACTCTCATCACCTTTACGAAAAGGTTTGATTATAAAATTACTACAACCTAGGACAGAGTGGCTGAGGGTTTTTAAGGAAAATGAGTTCTCTCTACACTCAGACTATCTTGAATCTTCACTCTTCCCAGCCCCCACTTCCATGTTGCTTTTAAAACTTTAGGTGATTTCTATTGTATTTTTATGGGCCATAGAGATACCCCTGTATGTTTTATGCTTTTAGACTTCCAGTTCTCTTAATTGTCATCCTGGTTTTGTGCTTATTCAGCCTTCCTTAGGTGTCCTCAGCCTGGTTATTTTCTGATTTTTCAAATTTAAATCCATTAAAATCCTTCCCATGCTCCTACTTTATTCCGAATATGATTTTTATCTGTGTCCACTCTGTCTCTGTTGACTGATGCTTTTAAACACACAACATGTAATAAATAGCAGCATCTAAGAAGGAACAGACATCTATTCAAAGCAAGGAAGTAAAAATCTGATTTTTTTACAACTTTTCTGCACTACTCTTCTGATTAACAAACTTGCTTTACTCACAGTTTTCAAATTGCAAGAATTTATTATACAGCATGTAAAAAATATCTTACTTGGATTACTTGGATGTAAAAGACCCTAAACTGAAGGAAAGATGGAACATGATATTAAAGGAACATGAGACCAAGGTAGCTTGTCATAGCAATTTCTAATCAGTCCTTATGTATCATGTGGTTATATTTGTAATGAAAGTATTCTCATGAAATAAGAGAAAGCATAAAATGTTCATTCAAAAGCGTCTACCAGCTGCATATACTGTATTAATATAAAGACTGATATACCTAATCAGGGGTTCACATTTCAAACCAGTAGGCCTAACAGCTTCTGAGATATAAGTAAATGAAAATTCATGATTCTGTATTGTGCCCAAGAGCCAACTTTACTGCTATTGCCATGTAATTATTTATAGGGGCAAACTATCAAATGGAATTGCTTACCACCACCTTACTATATGTGGTAATTGATGTGAAGTGAGGCATTGCGTCCCCTGCTGACCCCAGCATACTGAAAGTCAGATGGATTATATCTAACTCAATTATGATTGATATTATCAAAATCTGTAAAGCACAACATGGTATAACAGGCTTTCTAAGTGTATCTATTGATTGTTTCCCTGTGTGTGTGTGTGCATGTCTTTTCCAAGGCTGTTGCAATAGAGCTGTCCCTAGAGAAAAGAAGAGCAGTATTGCTAACAATTTCCATGTGTAAATATATATTTCTGATGGCTTAACTTGCCCTCATTGCCTCATAGGGATAGCCAGAACTTGTACTAGAAATGCCTGGTTTCACTGGCTAAGAATTTTGCTATAGTAATAAAATTTGATGGGCTTGAAAACCAAATATTCTGTGATCTGCATAGCTGTTATTAGAGTAGAACAAGTATTTCTATGTTCCAGTTCTTGGTTTTGCTGCTGCTGTGCCATTCCTTCAGTCCATCAGAGCACAGCAGTGGCTATGCTGTACAAGCATCTAGCTTCACATCCTGTCTCCTGCAGATGGTTGCAAAAAAAAAAAAAAAAAAAGGCATAAGGCTGGAGCAAGCAAATGAAACCTTCCTCATTGTTTTCTTAGTATTTCCAGCAAACTGGAGTTCCAGGACTACTGTTTACATCTGCATCACTGTTTATTAATCCTTTATGGACATGTCTCGCCTAAATTTTCTCTGGTCATTTTCTGAACCGACACAACTTTAACATCCAAATATAGTATGCAAGTCTGCTTTGATTAAATAGGAACCATGTAAACAAATATATCTATTTCTATATACCAGTTGCTTTGTAATTTCACAGGTTCCTCCCTAATTGATGTAGTATGAGAAATGCTGATTATTTATTCCAAATTAATCTCTTTCATTTTAAGTTATGTTTATATGGACTCCTCACAAATCCTCCCTCAAGCTTTCCTAATCAAAGGAATCCAGTCTGTTTAGTTTTTCAGAAACCATTCCAAAATGTTGCTTCTTTATTATTTTTCTCTGTGCTATTCTGTTACACTATGTTTGAGATCCAACACTGCAAAGTATTCACCAATCAGAGGTGCTGCATGTATATCATGTTTTTTCCATTCCTCGCCTAAACATTGAGTTAATGTTTACTGTCCATACTGACTCTCTTACTTTAAGTGTTAATGAATTATTTAGAGTCACATACTGTGTGTCTGGTCTGGGGTATAGTTTTCTTCCTCACTTCCCCACACCTATGCAATGTTTTCCTTTGTCAGCCTCTTGTCTCCTCAGCCATTTTATTACCAAGTTGCTCAGAGATTCTTCTCCAAGTCTGGATCGGTTTAAGTTTTGACTGCCCTAGGTGATGTTCTACCAGCAATTAAATTTTCACTAGAATATGCACTCCTCTTTTTTTCCAAGTCAGTTATGAGTTTGTTGTAGCACAGGTCCCAGTACTAGCTCTGTAGGAAGGTATATTCCCTTCATAATGAAAAATAAATTATTTAGTCATACTTTAGTGACCAACATGTAGGAGGGATTAGTTAATTTGCTGGAGGAGAGGTTTTACTACTTTGCCTATCCTTTATCTGGTTTTGTTTTTAAGTTTTGTGGTGGCCTGGATGCAACATAGCTCATTCAAAAAAGCTTGAGAATTCAACATGGCAGCTCACTGGCCTATTCTGTGGACTGATTTTGTGAGGAGGTATTTGGCAGTCAATAGGAAGATCTACAAAAAAGTTATTTGTGATGTTGTAATGGTACATCTGGATGGTTTCATAGGAAATAATAGTTATAATTCCAGGTATTGACATTTTAGAGATTTTCATTCATTTAAATAGAACTTCTTGTTAGTCTTATTAGCAATGTTAGCATTTCTGTAGTGTTCCTCCTCTTTTTCTCAGCCTCTCAGGACTTGTCCAGGACTGCAAAAAGCAGCCATGGGACTGACCTCTAGCTGATCTTTTCTTTGCATAAAAACAACATCTGGGCTACAGGAAGTTAGTTTAGTAATGTTACCCTTTTCCCTGTAGGATCATACCTAGGAGATTGCAAATGCATCTATAGTCCAGATATTGCCAGCTGTCAAACGGCCCTTTTGAGCCAAGCACAGTCCTTAGTTATTTGTAGCTGCTATAGTCTTAAAGTTATATTTGCTCTCCCATCCTACCTGACCAGCCATACACCAGACCTCTTGAACAGATGGGTCAATGTGAGTTCTTAGGCCCATGGAATTTCAAAAGCACATATTAGAGATTATGTAGAAAAAAATAGTTTATTATTTTCTCCAAAGTGATTTTGTTCATAGAAGTAAGCTAACACACTATCCTTCAATTACTGCTTATATGGAAGAATGGAAAAAGTTGAAGAGAGTGCACTACAAGTAATACCTCCTCTTCTTATAGCCATCAACTTTTAGTGAACTAAAGAAATAAGCACCATTATTAGAAGATTAAATATCCATTTCACAACAAGAAATTCACAGACCTGTGAAGTTACTTGCTTACTGTTCATTCTTCTAGAGATATAAATTTTCCTGATATGTCTGGTGCAAGAAAGCCGATAATGCACTGCCTAAGACATGATGATAGCATGCTTATTCTGTATTTGGCTTCTCAGAAAAGCAATATACTACTAAATCTATTGCTATATAAATCCAAATGGAATAGGATTTACGTGGGCTGTATCCTCAATACCTGCCAAATTCTCTTATCTTCTCTATCAAAAGTTCTGCATTTTCCTTATACAGAACATATATATTAAGGAAATATCTCTTGCTCTTTTTTTGCTGTAAAGAGTATTACCTGACCTAGGAAGTAGATGACATTACCTTTTCTGACTTGGGTCATTAAGAGCAAAAAAATTGTCTGAGTGAGCCATCAAAGACAAGACATCTGTATCGCACCTTAATTTTGACTCCTAATGTCAGCTAGCAAGTAAGTAACTGGCCATGGGATTCACATGCACTTTAGACCAGGTAACTTTCATGCTTCTATGGCATATGACACTGAGTGCACATGCTAGTGGCTGACCCAGTGTTTTAACAATGATTCACCACTGGAAATAGTCTTTGAAATTCATAAATTCAAGGCAAGTCTGTTTTATGGGGACTGATAATGCTGTATTAGTTGCTGGAAGTTAATGAGGTCCTGTGTTTGAGTACAACCAGATTAAAATGAAAAACGAACCACATTACATTCTGTTTCGACAATTATTATCAGTTGGTTGTAATATAAATATGCAAATTGTTCAGCTTGAACTTTAACATCTACTGTAGAGACCATTCATCTCTTTAAAGTATTAATTTAAGTTGTAAAAGGATCCATACATCATTGCATGTCATTTTGAAAACAAATATTAATCAATTTTACACTCTGAATTGCCACTGTGCGAGTGTAATGTCCATTATTTTGGAGCAAGTCAGTGGCAAGAAATTTACATATTCATTCTTGGCTTAAGAAATCATATGATAATACAAGTACAACACAAGAAATTCAAAAGACTTAAGACCTTATCATCATCTATTCAATGGCAAAAAGCCTGCCTTTGCATTCTCAATGCATTGGTATGCAGATTAGGAATATGTTTCTCATTCCTATCAGTATAACCTTGAAAGCTGGTGACAGCTGAAGTGTAGTCATAAGTTTTCTTTTCCAACAGAAAAATAGAAAGAAAAAAGGTAACAAAATGAGTGTAAAGGATACAGCAATTTCAAGTTTTATGATAAGCTTTTTGGTAGTGTATCTGACTACTTAGCTAGACTATACTGTGTGGTATCTATCTTGAAAGTGTGTTATCTCTAGATTTAGATAGAATTGTAATTGCAAGTGCATCTTTGCTACTAAACTAACGTTCATATGTCTGATACGACAGAACTAAACCTGTCTTTTATGAGTTAACATTTTAGGAAATACTTGAGTGTGTTTGCATGTTAAATATTGTGAAGGACACTAAATTTTATGTCAGCTGTCTCCCAGAGGAAGAAGGCAGAGTTTCCACTTGGAAAGCAAGCAGT
Source organism: Hemiprocne comata (assembly GCA_020745705.1). Lineage (NCBI taxonomy): Eukaryota > Metazoa > Chordata > Aves > Apodiformes > Apodidae > Hemiprocne > Hemiprocne comata. Next base: position 6,711,560 of record CM036598.1, read on the forward strand.
CCCAGACAGACACAAACAAATAGGCAAAGACAGAAGAATAGGGTAAGGTAAACCTTGCTAATGCTTGTCCATTGTAAGTGTATCCTCACTCAGCAGTGGCTTCTCTCTCAGGTTCGAGTCTGTTGGTGATGAAGGTGAATCCCAGCTAATGCCAGTGACCATGTGGCTTCCACTTGAGAAAAGCAAATAGCTATTCTGGTTAGAAGTGGAGACTCCAAAAATGCCATTTCTGAGCTGCAAGATGACAGGTGGACAAAAGAAAAGCAGTGCAGGTTCCCCCTCATAACTACCTCATCTTTGTGAATGATGCAAAACCAAGCTCTCTGAGATAATTGGCCTAGCAGAGGTTATACATAAGCTCCCTCTAGTGGTTTATTAAGCAAGAATTTATAAAAGCATACATCTTTTCTCCAAATATTTTCTGTCACTCAGTGTGAAGGTGAGAGTGCTATAGGCACCATGCTGTTCCCATGTATCCATCTATCTGTTGTAATCTCCATCCCCCTGCTTGAAACTTCAGGAAGATCTGTGAAACAATGCTGCCATAGACCTACAGTGATAAAGCAAGACAACTGCAGCATTTTTTGGCTTGGCTTGCTGTTCTTCTTCACTCCTCGGCTGGGTCAGTTTGATTACTGCTTCAGAATACTGATGCTTCTTAATCATCTCCTTTTGTTTTCTGGTTAAGTGAATGGGTGAATAATTTGCTGCGCATTCTCTGTCAATCCAATATATTGTAAAAGGACCGTTGAAACAATACACATGCTCTTAGTTTCATAAATTTGTCATTGCAGCATAATCAGATCATTTGCACTTATCCTGCTCTTGCACAGGCTAATTCTATATTCCTGGAAAAACGCACTTGGTTACAGTGTTCTTGTCTCTCTGTTTTCCTGGGTGTTTCCTTAGACCAAAACTGCAAAGGAAATGTGCATGACACTTGTGTTCTGTGTTTGCACAGTTCATGCGGGTTGGAGGAAAATCGTAAAGAATGCGCGTGCCAATGGCCAGATAAAAATGCAGCGATACATCAGATATGTCAATTGGATTTAGGATTATAACAGACATGTAGGCAATTAGGGTATTTGCTAGTTCAAAATACTCACATGAATGAACCCACATTATCTTCTGAAAAGCATAATAATATGTAATTGCAGTAACAATTCCTCTTCCATTATCTCCTAGACATCAACAGTCTGTACGTTCTATAATATCCTGTACAATTGATAGCAGGCAAGCTCCTCAGTAAGAGAAATACTCCCAGATGTGGTAATGTCCCAACTGTGGCTGCTACCTAATATTAAAGAATTACAGTAGAAATGTTTCAGTAACAAAGTAGAAGCATTTCAGATTTTATGTGGCATAGATTGCAACAGACACTGCCAAGCAGCTTTATAGAGTTCTAAATCTTCATTCAATGCCCCTTTACATCATTTGAATGAAGATTTAAACCTCAATAACACTTTCTGAGTGCTCGTGGCCATTTTTGCTGTATACTAATCAAAGTGGGGTACAATCAGATGAATGCACTGTAGTACACCTAATGATCAACACTATATCTAGTGACATTTTCCTTTGTAAGATGAGTTGTCTTAAAGGCTCTCTTCATGGATGGTGTAGCAGTACATGTAGAAGCAGGCGTTTATATCCAGCTTTTCCTCAGCCCTTTAAAAGATTGCTTCAGGGTTGGTTTTTTGGTTCTTTCCCTCCCCCTATGTCATGTTCTGAGTTAATTTCTAATAAGAAACACATTTAAGAGAAAATAATAAAGAAATGAAAGCTAGCTTTTTAAGGGAAACTTTCTACAGCCTTACAGCTCCGTTTCCTTCTTTCCTTATCAACCCCCAACTCTAATTAAGATGTTACAGTACAGGGAGTTTGGCATTGAATTAGAAGCTTAAGTGAAGTTCAACTTCTAGTTAAGATACTGGCTGGGAAATTCAACACGTGCTCGTGCACAGATGCACACACAAGAGATGACTGAGTGGAATTTGAAATAAACTTTACTGTGAGAATATGCCATTGATAGAGAATATGTTTTGTTTCAAAAATACAGCCACTCATTCAGGAAACAGTTTGAAAAAGAAGCAGCCAGTCACTGAATTGTGGAGAGGGTTTGGTGTTCGGATCTTCCTGAAGAGGAAGGTGTGGAACCATTGTGTGGGTCTGAGCTTCCACAAATGTAAGGGAAAGCACAACTTCCTTTTTGAAGTTAAACTCCCACCACAGGGTATGTATGTATTTTTCATTGTTTTTCTTTGCATCAAAGACTTTATTTTAATCATTGAAGTCTTTGAAATTACTCCTCTTAACCAGTTACCTGCAAAGAGGTATCTGTCTGAACCCATTTAGTTCTATACTAGGACTTTTTGTTCAGAACTCTCTCTGTTATATGCTTTTCATGTCTACTTTAACACCATCATTCTTCCTATTGAAAACAAACAGTGAAAAGCAAAGCTTCATCGGTAGGGCTACTAAGAACAAAGTGTGGCAACAGCTTTCTATGAAGCATACAAATGTTTCTGTGTAGACCTTGAAAGATATTAAAAAAAAAGTGAGAAGTACATCTTATTTACAGTAACTGGTGCTGCCAGCAGATTGTAGAAAAATTTGTAAAAGCAGCAGTAACAGCATGAAAATCAAGCTCTGTTTTTTTCCTCCTCATTCTTTAATGGGAATTGAAAGAAGAACAAGTATTGAAACTGATTTCCCCTCTCCTCTTGGTGGTCAAGCTGGTTTTGGTTCTGGTTCTGTGATAACCAAGATCTGACCTGTAAGGGGAATGCATCAGTTACCAAAGCTCTCAAAAATGGGCTTCTCACAATGTCCTGATGGAGCCATTCCACTTTTTGTAAAACAATTCAGGTTTTACTAAATTAAAGGGAGGCAAATTGACTATTAAGCCTTGTTTTGAGGGAAATAGTCTCATTTCCAGTTGCTGTGTCCAGAGGTGCAAAACTGGATGAGTTCTATAAAAGAGAGTCTGTCCTCAAGGCCCTAGGTAGTTTCTCCTCTTGGAGAAGAAGGAAGAGTAGTAGTACATCCTTCTCCTTGCCAATTTCTGGCTCAAAACATTAGCACATTGACCCTAGGTCAAACTTCTTGTTTTGGGTTGAATTAAGCCATAGTTTTCAGCAAATAAGTTTTTGGCCCAGAACATGTGCTTCACTCCAGTGCTGATATTCCTGGATGCTGCAGGAGACACCACCTTTCAAACAGCACTCCAATCCAAGGAGCCTGAGTACCATCTGGCTGTCAGAGCTGTGCAGCCACTGTCTATCAGTCCTGCTTCTCCTGTAGGCAGAGGCAACAGGCCAATACATAGGACATGCCCCAGCAATGAACCAGAAGCACGGGGCTGAAAGTGGAGCAAATGGTGTTCTTAGTATGGTGGTAGGGAAGAATGGCAGTATTTTGTTGTTTGTGTTGGCTCCCATTGAAACCCAGCAAGAGACTGTCCTGCATCATCCTCTGAAGTGGTATCTCTTTGAGGAAAATCCTCTTATGTGATGAAAACTTTAGTAGCAGCAGCTTCACAGAGCTACGGAAAAGAGAACGGGAAAGTCTGAAACGTTGTTTCTGGTGAAACATCTTGATACATTCTGCGTTGCAAATTTTTGGCATGTTGCAACAAATCTCAAAACTGAAGTAATCCCCAAAAACAAATTAAGACAAGCCCAAACTCCCCAGACTTCTTTTAGATAAGAGGATCTTGAAAATAAGAGCAAATGAAGGCCCCCTTCTCCAAACACTATAGCCTTGTCAAAATCCATAGTTATCTCAACTTCTACCAGTGGAAAACTAGGCCTGAGGGTTCTGTCTAGATATTTGCAGGTAAAAGACGAGAGTAAAACTCAAGTAAAATAAAAGTGTATTTCCCTTTTGGGGTTTGAAATGAGAACTGAGTTTAACGTGATTTCCAAATGATTGATCCCAAGCAGTAGGTTAGGAGGGGGATGTTTTAAGTAATATTATCCCTTCCTTTCCTTTGTATTTCTTTATAAGTAACATATTACCTATATTAAGGTAAACTGAATCTATTGAACAATTACCTAAGGGGATTGTGAAACTGGGGTCTGCATTATAAAGCAAGTGAAGTTATGACAGCTGTGACCCCAGAGGAATCAAGGCTGAATAAAGACTGTCTCCATTGCAGACAAATGATGATAAAGTGATCCTTTTAGCCAACAGTCAATGGAACCTGACAAGGCCAAACCTCCAACTAATGAACAGCCCAACCTTTGCTACCAGGGAGATGTACTGAAAGTTTAATCTCAATAAGCATCAAAATACATTTGCCCAAACATTTTAACAAAAGAGTGGCACATATCATTAAATGGCCACAAAGTTAGGCGAGTGAGGAAGAAAATAGGAGGGTGGGGGTGTATGTTCTTACTGTATCACAGGTGCACAAAATTGCCTTGGTAGAACAATATCTTATTTTTCTTCTAAAATTGAATTTCAGATGGTACCTACGTCACACAGACCTAATAATACAGAAAGCAGTTGTCTCAATGATTCCTATTAAATCTGTGCATTTCCAGATCCTTATAGAGTAATGTCAGTTACAGAACAATGTCAGGCTGACGGACGCAGCGCAGCATTAAAGAAAAAAAATCATGCACACAATAGGCCAGCTGCACATTAATAAATATGTAATGTTTGATTAAAAATATGGATCGTATTTTTCCCCCCAATTGCTGACTACCCCTAAGGCAGAAGATGTGATCTGGCTCCCAGTGATGGGTTTATTTCTTGCTTGCTTTGAAAATACAAACTAAAATGTTTTCCTGTCCCAGCTGTTTCCCATTGTTCATGTTTATCAGCTCAAAGGGTGAACGGAGGAATAAAAAATACGCTCGCATTTCAAATGTGCCAGTCAGTCAATCTATTGTTAAAAGAAGAAAGCCTAATTGTCTGTGCTGGCAAACTTCTTTTTGGTGAATGTCCAGTTTTTAAGAAAAGCTATTCAGCTGTGCCGTTTGTTTAATACATGCATAAAAAAGCACATAAAATCACAAGTTTTCTGTGGGATGGGATGGGGGGTGGGGAAAATCACATCTATAAGTTATAGCCTTGAAACACTCAAGTGATAGCCTAAGTAATAGTCCATGGATTACTTTTTTTGGTCCTTTATTTCTCTGAGTAAGTGGCTAGAAGGAATTTTCATGGAATCAGGGCTAATGATATCTTAAAACTGAAGCTCACCTCCTCTAAATCTTAAACTTAACTTTGCACCTTTGAGAGGCAGCAGTCCTTTCAAATTACTTCATCAATGCAGTGGTTAGAGTCTTTTCTATTTATATGTGTTTTTATTTCAGCTGCCACTGTTCTTCATTCATTCCCAAAATCTAGTCCTTCAGACATTCATCCTAAGAAAAAATGGGAATCAGGGTGGGAGAGAGCAGGAACTACTTTATTGCATAGGAGACTTCTGTTTGTTTCCAACTCTTGTGATAATTACACAGCTCTACCCTGTCTTTGACTTGCTCTCTAGTGCATCCTGGCAGTGCTACTCTTCTAACTTTAAAACCAAGCTCAGCTAATCAGAACTGACACTCATTTTACACTATGCAAATGAGCAAAACTTTAATTCACAGACTACTATATTGACCAGGACTGTGCTAGTCCATCTTTCTTTGGCAAGCATGGGGTTTTTTTGAAAGCTTTTTGAAGAAAGGGTCATCTTTAGGTCCACAGTTCTTACAGCACCAAGCACAAAACATTCTTATGGTCTGAAAAGGAAAAAAAATAATCATCAATAGAACAAATTACTGTGATGCTTTGCTAGGGGCTTCCCTGTTTTGCTAGGCTTTTCTTCTTTTTGATGAGGGGAAAAAACAAGTGGCATTATCATCCCACTGTCACCCCCTTGTGACACTTAGCATGAGATGTCATTCACAGCAAATTGTACAGATCTTTCCAACATGAGGAGTTCAATAACTCCTCATGACATCTAAATTATCATTCCTGTGTGTCTGGGTTAACACCTCACAGAAATTAGGCAGTAAGGTAATTGTCCCAAGTGCTCTGCAGATCAAAGTAGCTCCTTTGGTCACCCTGAGCTTGCATTTTCCTGGAAATTTGGAGGCAAATACTGCCTAAAATTGGAAGCTGGGAGTCTCAGGATGAGCTACCTCACTCAATACACTGAAGGCTTGGGGTTTGTCTAAGTCTGCCTATGCTAAGAGTTACTGGCTTAAATGAATATGCCATACTGGCATTTCATACTGGGAAGCAGAATGAACTGGCTCCATAAAGAGTCAGTTCAAAGGTGATCAAGGCTAAGGAGTACTTTCAGTCCTAAGTACAGTGCTAAGACAGCCTTTACTTCTTTACAAACTTAGACTGGGCCCTGCATTTTTATGTTTGTGGGTCTGTCTATGAATTACCATGAGCGTGTCCATGGCCCACAGCTGCACCTCACTGTTAGACTTAGGGAATCTCTGACCTCTGTGCAAACACACTGGCAGACATGTAGTGGACATATTCCTTGGTATCCCTGGCAAGTAATGTAACACCAGCAGTGATCTGTGGAACAAAGTTTGAGAATCACATTGTTGAAATACTGCTTCTGTAATTGTTAAATCTACATGTCATGCTAAAAATCCATTGATGTGCATTTGTGTGTACGACAGATGATATTTCATGCCTTATTTTTTGCTTTCTGCTTGCTGAACTATAGCTTGTGTATGCCAAATATGTAACTGTCGAGACAATGCAAAAAACTAAGCCATCATTTCCAAATGAGCTATATTGAGTTAAGGAACTTGAATGGTTATAGGGAAAAGAAATACAGACTTTACCAGCAGTAGGTAGATTTTACATTTTTTTTTCTGTTGTTTTTTTTGCAGTCTGAGCAGTACGTGCAGTTGTCGTCTTTTCTAGAAAGTGTTTTCACAGTCTTTCCACTGATACTTAAATCATAAGCTCTGCCTCTTTTCAGCAAGTGGTGTCCAGCAGTTTTGGCTGTGCATTGTAAGATCTAGCTCCCCTCATGGCCAGCCATTTTAGAAACTTTAATTTATTGATTTTGAGGAATAAAAATTATACACATGTATTCCATAGGAGGTAAAACCACAAAAGGAGAATTACTAAAACAAAATTAATATGCAGCAGGTGGAAGGGAAACAGTAAGGGAGAAAGGATATGTGGTTGAATTTTAGCTATTTATTAGGAGGATTTCTGTCATTACCATATGGACTTCATAAGCAAAATACCATCTACACAGCTCCAGAATAATGGTGCACGTAGTGACAGCAGGCAAGCACCAGGTGAATGTCCCCCCAGGGGGAGGATTTGGTGGCCAGAGAAGCAAATGGATATGCTGGGAAGGGGTATGGGAGGAGCCTGCAAACCCTCTTGGGGGAGTACAAGCTCTCCTGGACTCTCCAGGAGCCTCAGTGTTGGAACTGCTGAAAACTGATTCAGTCTCTTTCTGTTTTTAAAAATTATGGAAAACTGTATTCTCTTCTCTAAAGCATTCAGCTGGCTGCAGCTGGACAACACAGAACAGTGAAGTCTGTAGAGTTCAGGGCAATTTCTATAAATCCCACTATTAATGTTCTGTAGTTTCACTTTTAAATTTTAAGATACTTCTCCATTAAGGATGAAGAAAAATTTTGGCTTAAATTCAGTAACTGACAGACTGCATAGAAAGTTTCAGCTAGTGGATTATGAGCTGATTCACCACATTTGGGCAGATTTTGCAAACGTGGGTTTTTTCCCCCGGAGAAGAAACTGAATTTTTAAAAAAAAACAGCCTGCAGAGTGCTATGACTCTGAATTGACATTCAGGGCCAGATCCAGTATTTACTTACTAGGATTTCTCTGCAACAATGTGGGGATTTAGCATTAGAAGAATTTGGTAAGATCTGGTAAAGCACCAAGCAATTGCTCTCCTGAAAACACTAACGCATACTTACACTAATTTATGGTAACTAAAACTCCAGATGATCATGTACCAGCAACAGAGATCCAGGACAGATCTTCACTGTCCTGTGGTGTGTGTCATCATTTGCTCCTAATCAGTACAGACATAAAATAAGAACAGATCCAAATGGAGCAGAGGCCTTTGTGTGTGCTCAGCTCTAGTTCAGAGCAGTACCAAATATGTAAATATGAGTTCATAAGACCAACAGGGTCATCTGAAATAGCAGGTCAACGAGCATAGCAAGTGTTGGAAATTGCCACTTCTCGAGCACCGGGCTGACATACCTACTGCAGGCACAAAAATAAAATGGTATCCCTAAATCACAGTTCACTTAAGAATTTGTTCATCTTCCAAAACAGAGAGAAATTTGTGAAATGATTGCTTAGTAATTGTTACTGTTTATTAAGTCATTGTTAGCTATTTTTAAGACTTGACTTAAAACTGATCCACAGGTTAAAGTCCAACTCCTACCTAGGAGCCCTCTAAAGTAAATCCCCACCTGAATAACTGCCACCTTGTTTCAGCCAGACACCAATATTTTACCAGAAGAGGAAAAAAAAAACCCTTTTAGCACATCTTTCCCTGGTTTAAAAGAATATTTCCTCACAATAGTTTTTCCTTTAACTTTTTTGCAAAATGTAATTTTCTCAGTATGAAGCATTTCTGTATTCTGTGTCATTTGAGAGACAGAATAATTGGCAAGACTTGGCAGAATTAATGATATTATTGAACTTGTAATTGTCTGATGTCTTAGTGTCCTAGATGGAAAGTCAATACATTATGATGTCCCCCAAGCCTATATAATTTTAAATGTGGTGCTTTTAAACTGTTTGAAGTGCCTGTTTGAAATCCTGCATATCCTACATCTAGTGATTCAGAAGCCAGTAACAGAAGGTAGCTGAGTGCTTTATGTCCCAAGATAAATCTGTCTCTTCCTGCCTATTTTCTGTATTCACTCTTTCAGACCTTGTGGCAGAAGTTTCTGCTGTGACTGGTTTTCTTTCAGTGGCCCAGAGCCTTTCCAAGAATTTTGAAGGACACAACAAAATATAATGTTGTTGAATACCCCTTTCAAAAATTATATTTAGCTTTTTCTTTTGTAATATCAACTTCTTTTGAAAGTGGTGCTCAGTGCAGAATGGGGTATCGGACTGGACTGTTCAGGCACTATTCTATTGCCATCCATATTGTTATGCCCTGCATTTACTGTACTCTCCATGACAGTGTCCATCTTATCCACTGTACAACAATTTTTGCACAACGGAGTTTACACTCTGGGACAAAACTTCAGACTGGACTGTAATGTAATATAAATAAAATGCTGTTAATTTTATTTTTTTTTTTTAATTTAAAGTAGCATAGCAGGAGATTTTCAAAAGCAACTAGTACTAATCCCACTCTCTTTGAAATCAAGAGACAAGTTTTCCTAGGAGTCTGTGTCATTCCTGGCATGGAAGATAAATTAATAGGCTTTTACAAAATGCAGCAAATGAAGCCCATGCTGTGCTTTACATAATTTTCCTACTACCATCAGAAAGAACAGGTTTCTTATAGTCTGTGTGGACCATCTGTTACATACATACGTGCACCTAGGTCTAAAAAAGTCACTCTTTTCTTTGCCTCTGTGGTACTTCCCATGTAGATGACATGCGTAACTTTGTTTTATGCAATATACTGTAATATCTTGCAGTAAGCTGAACAATTAATTTTCTCAGAAGTCATGGCCAGCCACTCAAAGCAATGACTTTTGACATACCATAATGGGTGCTACATATGGTTGGTGTCAAGAGTTGCCAAGATATGCTGATAATGAGCCATACTTTTGAAGAGTCATAATCTATCATTTTTCATTGAGAAAGTCAGATCCATCAGCCTGACATAAAAATGTCATAACCCATTGATCTCACATTTCAATCAAGGATTCTTGGCTCTTATTAATGGCATTCAGCTACACCAGTTACATCAGGAATCCTAGTCTTCATTTTAGTGGTATCACTGAAGTTAATGGCTAAATCCATTCATCTTTTTCTTAAACCTTATTAATAGTTTCTAATAATTCTAACAGCGGTTTTAAAACTTCAAACAATCTAAAATCCAATATGATCTATGTACAAAAATAAATAAGACAAAACATATGTGAGTCTGAAAGAGCTGAGTAGATTGGATTCCCTTCCGGGGGCCATTCTGCCTCTGCTGTCATCGTTGGTGATGTCAACACAGTCTTTTAAAGAAGTTCCTTCCTGCTATCTCACTGCTGCCCATCTGTTATTCCTGTATCTCCTGATGACATGTCACTAGTCGTAGTGACAATTTCTTATCCACTGCTGTCAGAAAAAGAATAGCTTAGGAGCTTAGAAACAAATTTCAAACTAAAAGTTGCTTTGAAGTTTGATCTGCTATTCGGTGAAGCACAGTGCAGAAGAAATAGTAAACATGTCAAGATAAAGGGAGGAAAAAAGGGAATGAGAATGGTGGTGCATGAGAGAGATGGGGTGGATTTGCATTCATAACCAGTGTGCCTTTTAGGCACAAATACTTAAGAGATACATAGCCCTGGTGCCATGTGGGAATTTAATCTGTGCTTTAGGATTAGGGAACATATTTTGTCTTGTTGAAGGAACTGTTGAAGACAGAGTCTAATTTTTTTCTTAGTAGGAAGTGTTCTGTGATACAGAATTTTATAGCAAAACAGTCCCAATACACATGAATAGTCAGGACTCCTGCTTAAAGGTTAAAAGATTTTGTCCCCCTTTTAAATTTAAACTTCACAAGGTCTAAATTGCAATATGATTATTTAAAGTCACTCTGAGAAAAAAACTGTAACTTTAGAACACTATATAGCGATGCCTGATTTTTTTCAAACACAGTATTTTTAATAAAATCAAGCATCCCCATGGAAGGTTTCATGTTTGATGAGCAATATTGTCCTAGTAGGAAAGTATCCAAATAAGCATTTTTTTTTTTTTAACCTGGTCTAATAATTGCACGTTAACTGGGATAGGCAAACAATAGTTTGCTAAGTCCTGCCAGCCCACTTGTAGGAGCCAGCCAGCTCTCTCCAAGACTCTCGCTCACAGCAACAAGTTTTTGGAATCAGGCCCTTTGTTTGGATCAATGCTCATCCCTTCAGGCAGAGCTAATTGGCTAATTCAATCACACTGGCTATTTAATTAATAAGGAAGCCCAAAATTCCACATAAGATGAAAGGATGAAGAGCCCAGGAATGACCCTTGATAATAATAAAAGATAATTACAACCAAGAATTGCATTATTCAGCCTTTGTTATTGACAAGCTAAGCACTGCCATATGGCATGCAAGCTGTGATACTGGCCCAGTGGTCATAGGTATAACAAAATATTGGAGGTGTAGCTGCTTGCTCTGTTTCAATGCAAATGTGACTTCAGGTGAAAAACAAAACAACTGCATATAAAACCTCCCAAAAACCTTCACCGCAGTAGTGATTGGAAAGCCCTTTGGCCACTTTTTCACTTGTGTTCAGGTAATGCAGTGATGCTCATAAGGGGAGAGATTAATTTTTCCATGTAGGAAGACCAGGGATGTGAATTACCAGATGAGGCTCCAGCAAAAGCTCAGTCTAGCAACTTAGCTCCTGAGTGAGGGCATCTGGGGGCCGCATGGAAATAAAAACAACACAGAGTTGTGTTGTTTAGTAGCAAAAACAGATGCTTTATGAAAAAATGCCAGGTTTTCTTGCAGAAACAAATGAGAAACTGTGGGGAAAAGGATGGGGAACAACACTGACTTTTAAATGCAAATTGCCAAAATGTTAAACAAGTTTCTGAAACAATGAAAAATTAATTCCAATAATTTCCACAGAAATGTTGGGCCTCTTTCATGTACACAAGGCAAAGAAATGTCTGCTAGTCCCAGTGAAACAGTATGTAGGGGTTGCCCAAAAGACACTGGGCATGAAGACAGATAACAAGACTAGGTCACCTGGGACACCACTTTCCTTACAAATCTTTACTTTGTGTGCTAGTTTGGCTCTGCTGTTTACTCCTTGTGGACCTTGGGCAAGCCACATGTAGCAGCAGTGGGTCCAGTTATTTCTCCCATGCTTTGTTTTTTCCTTTCAAACTGTACATTCCTAAAGTATGGACCACCTCTTCATTTGGGCATAGCACAAAAAGTCCCAGTCTCATTCGGGTTTTTTAGACAAAATTAAAAGTTTCATAAAATCTTCCCTAATTCCTAAAGAGGTCCTGAGTTTTATTGCTGCTTAAAAGTCTGAGTCTGAGAAGCCAACCTGTTTTATTTGTAATGAATGTAACCCTTCAGTAAGGTCACAGCTGTAACGTTACAGAATCAGTCATGTAAAGAATAGTCCCTGCAAGAAAACCTGCCTTCTCTTTTTTCTCTTTAACCTCAATAGAGCAGTTCTTTTGTTAATTACAGTTACTGCACACTGTGATATTGAAGTGCTCTGTTCTCAAACATATTCTTATTTATTTTAGTCCTTTTTTTCCCAGGTAATGAAATGTCAGAACCCTACTTTTTCTGGTTTTGTAGTATGTTGATCAAAGTGACCTTTGCTTTGCAGCAGACACAAATCAATATAGCGCTCTGCGGTATTTGACAGATAAAGGTGCAACATATAATAAATGGCAATCACTGACAAGGAGAGCAAGAAAATACCTGCCAACTTCAGTTCTTACTGGCAATTTTCAGACAATGCCACATGTTATGTTCAAAGTAAAATTCATTTGTCCATTTAATAACAGAGATGGGGGATATTAAAGGACTCAGTTTTGTTAAAGAAATGTTTCATCTCACAGTAATAATTCAGAGTCCAGTCAGGGTCTACGGTGGTTGGTTGCAAGTAAGTTATTACATTTTGAAGACAGGTTAGAAGAGCAATTTTCCTTGCCATAAGGGGGCGGTGAGGGAGGGGGAGAGGACTTTTACCCCAGAAATGAAATAGTAATTATATACACACACACAAGCACAGTCTCTCATTCTCACACAGACATTGTCTTAATATCCTAAAGCAGCTGTCCACTATAGGGCTTCACAGCTGATGGTTTGATTTTCTCATATTTTTCCAAACCTGCTGATAAGTTATATACCAATGTAACCAATTTCTATTTAAATGCTTAATTGCAAATAGTAGATGGAAATTATGTGCTAGAGATTTGAAGTCAAATGGCAGCTTCAGCCCACTGTAAATGCAGTGGGTGGGTGGGTAAATTTCTCTTTCACTATTGCTTGTCTTATTCGTAGTAACACAACTAGCTTAATATAAGAGTCTAGCCCAAACAGAAAGCAAAGCTGGATGTTACCCACCCTGATGAGTTGTGCTCAACTATATCAGAATTTCTGGGTGAGCAAGCTGCTTTTCCCAGCATAAACATAGGTAGGCCAACACTCAAAGCAGACTCATGGCAAAGCAGGAGGGAAGCTGACCTGTGTGAACCAGAACATTTCCTATCATGGGAGGGGGTCTGTGAGACCAAGGCTTGCCTGTAGCCTCTGTAAGAGGAGCAGCAGAGATGAAGGCCCCCTTGCTATGGGGTGGAGTTCTGGGTGCTTCTTATGAGGGGTTCTAATCCTGCCAGATTACCTCTAGTTACATTTCTTATTTCCTAAAACATGTCTGTCTGTGGAATGATATAAAAACACCTGCTGGCAGGACCTTTTAGTGAACATACCTTATTTGGGCACCTACAAAGGATCTATATTTTCTTCTTTTCATAGGGGGCTATTTTTGTACTGTGACTGAAAGGTCTTTTTATGTATCTGTTGTTCATAATGTCGTTAATCTTATTTACTTGCATTTGAGTACTTCTTATTTCACAACTACTTTTTATGTTGATACACTTCCAACAAAAAAAGGCCAGTTCACAACATATTTGTGGCTGTTATGAGCCATTTTATGTGGTTCACTGGATAAACATACCTAATTTATGAAGCAAACACCTTGTTGATCATGTACATGCAAATGCAGTGTGTAGCTGCTAGTGCATCGTACCTTCTGTGTGCAAAATCTAAGACTGCATGGGCTGTATTCACTTTTGAGTATGATTGTCAGGATATGACCATTTGTTAGCACAGTTCAGGGCTAATGGTCAAAGTCCATGTTGAAGCTTATGACTGAACCCAATACATAAAAACCAGGGGATGCTCCAATGAAGGAGCTTCATGCTTCCCATGAAGGGAAGCTTCTCCCGTCGCAAACACACTGCTGCTTCAACATGCTGACCACAACACATCGTCTTGTATTGGCATGCAAAATGGAAAGGCTAGTTCCAGAGAAAAAGCAAAGCACACCAGAAATGGTAGGGAACTTCTTGAACTGCTGCAGATTCTTTCTAATTTAGTGACCTTTTCATCAATTATCCTAACTCTTTTTTTAATAGAAATACTGTATTTACTTATGCTCAGTCTTTTCTTCTGGGATCTGTTCAACTTAAGACAGCTCATGCTGCACATATAATACTATACAAATGAGAATTTATCTGTCTCTGGTTACTGTTGTTCCATTTTTGTACTATTTTCTCACCCTTTATGAAAATTTAGTTTACCTTTACTCTTTTTTTGACAAAATATTTAACACAGAATAGATGTTTTGTGTCATTTGTCTGCGATAATGCCAGACATTTTCCTAAGCTGCTGAATGCATGATTAAACTCAAACTGATCATACTTCTTGTGTATCATTTTTCCCATGTCCTGTTGTATTAAACTGTACCTACCTGTCATTACCTGTGAAATATCATGTAGCCTAGTTCATGGTAACCTATTCTGAATTTCTCACACTCTGAAGCTTGTGCAAAAAAATTATTTCTCTGATCATTATACATTTTGCCACTCAATAGGTTTGCTGCAAACCAATCACTTAATAGTGGTGTGTAGGGAACTAGTACTAGCTTCTGACCTCTCCAACCTGGGAAATGTTGTTATATAGTTCAGCAAAACTTTTTCCTCTTAGAACATCCTTGTTATTTGAAATGATCTGGTAGAGAAATTATTCCATGCTAAGGTATCACAGTCTGGCATGTTATCAAGTAATTGGCAGTTATGAAAACTCCACATTCATTCCCCCTGAAGTTGTAGATAGTTGTTCTGCTGCTGTAGAGTGTGGGTTTCAGGAAGGAGGGAGTCTCTAAACATCATAACCTTGCTGAGGGGATTGTCACCCCAACTGGCAAATGCTCAACTGTGAGCAACAGATTTATTACCTGACATAATTAATTGCCTAGATAGTGACATTTCCCATATTATAGACAATTGTGAATTATGAGCCCAGCTGCTAGCCTTCTCATTCACTGAAATCGGTTGATAAATATGTTTATTCGAGGTCAGCTTGGCCTCATCCATTAGAAATATTGTTTTTCTAAACATTACATTGATTTAATTTAACTCTAATCAATTTAAAATGGTTCTGACAATTAACAAAAGCTTCAAATATGACCTTAAAGTAATAGGATTCATTAGCTATGTTTAGGATTAAACTTATCCTAATAGGGCTATTTTTCTTCTGAGGGCATGTAGTAGGCCGACTGGTGGTCAGTCAAAGTGAAATCAATTATTATAAATTATACAGTTTGGGTTGATTATGTCGTGCCTGCTAATTTGTATAAATAAGGACCTCAAACAATAGAAGCCATTTATTAATAACTATCTGTATCCCAACCTGTATTACACTTTATGTTACAGCTGCAGGATCATCTGTTACCCATGAAGTATTATGTTCTCTACTGCTAGGCATATATGCTAATTAAACCCATAATTAATTGTAACAGTTATAGTTAAAGTCAAAATGCTGACAGCCTTTTTGGCCTATTATTCATGGTAATCAACCGACTCAAAAGGCAACGTAATCAACAATTCCTGCACTAGCCAGGGGATCATAATACGGCAGCAGCACCAGTGACAGCTGGCACCCACAGGTCTTTGGATACAATAGGAAATATAAACCTCGAGAACTGAAATGCTTCAGTATGAACAGTGCCTATTGTTTTTCTGAGACAAAATACAAGCCTAAGTCGTATTTAAGAACTGAATCCCTAATGCAATGGTTAACAGAAGTGCACAGGAGCCGTGCTCCAGAGAGCCTGCCCTGCCTCCCTGGGGTAGCGGCAGTGCTGAGGGTTTGGTACCACCGATTAATGTCTTCTGCTTGTGACCCCTCACCAATCCCTTTTCCACCCACAGTGGGACTGTTTCAGATTAGGGATGAGAACTCCAGGGACTGTTTGGGGATCAAGAACAGATTTTATTTGCTCTGTTCGTATTGAACATGTGTCTGCTGGATGGTGGACAGTGCCCAAGAGGCATGTGCCCTCTCTGGGTACATTGTCTGCAGAAAGAGAGGAACATTAGACTGTGCAGTGGATCTCACATTTCCTACATACATCTGGCTGTGTATCAGCCTTGGAACCTATGGGAAATTTCTTTTATTTGGCTCCCAGGCACAGTGATAGATTCCATACCCACAGCAGCCCTGAGAGGTCATGTTGGAGAGAGGAAGGAGAAGGGGAGAGTCACAGAATGGTTTGGGTTGGAAGGGATCTTAAAGATCATGTAGTTCCAACCCCCCTGCATGGGCAGAAACACCTACCACCAGACCAGGTTGCTCCAAGCCCCACCCAACCTGGCCTTGATCACTTCCAGGGATAGAGCATCCACACCTCATCTGGACAACATGTGCCAGTGTCTCACCACCCTCACAGTAAACAATTTCTTCCTCATACCTAATCGAGGTCCACTGTTCTTCAGCTTAAAAACATTCCTCCTCGTTCCTTGCAAAAAGTCCCTCTCCAGCTTTCCTGTAGCCCCCTTCAGGCACTGAAAGGCTTCTATAAGGTCTCCCTGGAGCCTTCTCTTCTCCAGGCTGAACAGCCCCAACCCTCTCAGCCTGTCTTCATGGCAGAGGTGCTCCAGCCCTCAGATCATCTTCGTGGTCCTCTTCTAGACTCACTCCAACAGCTCCTTGTCCCTGTTACATTGGGAACCCCAGAACTGGACACAGTACTCCAGATGGGGTCCACAAGAGCAGAGTAGATGGGAAGAATCACCTCCCTTGACCAGCCAATTCCTTATCCACCGAGTGGTCCATCTGTCAAGTCGCCATCTCTCCAATTTAGAGACAAGGATGTCATGCAGGACAGCGTCGAATGCTTTGCACAAGTCCAGGAAGATTATATCAGTTGCAGAAGGCAACCAAATTTGTCAGGCACAATTTGCTCTTGGTGAAGCTACATTGGCTGTCACCAATCATCTCCTTATTTTCCATGTTCCTTAGCATAGTTTCCAGGACGATCCGCTTCATGATCTTGCTGGTCACAGAGGTGAGACTGACTGGCCTGTAGTTCCCTAGGTCGTCTTTTTTTCCTTTTTAAGATGGGGGTTTTGTTTTCCCTTTTCCAGTCAGTGGGAACTTCACCAGACTGCTACAATTTGTCAAAAATGATGGACAGTGGCTTAGCAACTTCATCCACCAGTTCCCTCAGGACCCACGGACCATTGTCAGCATAGATTCACAAATACTCTTCCAAGGCTTGCTCTGAAACAAATGTCCCATGTGGGCACAAATTAGGGTGTCTCCAGAGCATCCTCAGCTCTTCTGCAGGCCACCAACAGTGGAAAAGGGAGTAAAGGCAAAATAAGTGGTCACTTTTAGCAATCACACCTTGCAGCACAGACGAGGTGTAATGCCAGATGAGCCATCTGAACCTGTTGCATCCACCTGGTAAATGTTTCTACATGGGTCTTTACTTGCTTTCCTCAATTTACAGACAATCTAGCCATCATTGCAATCACCAGCTCTTTTCTGACTTGTTCCTTCTGTGGGCAGACATGCTCATGGCCCATAGCACCACGAAGCCAGCAAGTTTATACACACAGAGCTTCAGATGTGCTGCTTCTTAAACAAGGTTAGCCACAGTTTCATTACTAAGATTTACACTGTCAGTTTCAGAGATGCCCATCCAATCCTGTAACACAAAAATTTATGGGCATCACAGACCAGTTTTTATTGTTAGAGCTCATATACAATGTGTGCCCTCAGTGACACATTTTTAAATAAAATATATTGTGCTAGTGATTTCTAATGCTTAAAATAAAATAAAATAATAATCAACTTTTAGTTGCAGTTTCCCTCTGGTTATTGAGCTGAACTTAATGACTGGCTGAAAAGTATTTGTCAACACAACAGCTGGAGAGCAACACTTTCTTGTAGCTTTATGTCACAGCATATGCCAGCCACTCAGAACATGTGATAATTCAACTGAAGCTGGTACTACAATAGCAGATGGGTTGAAGCATTGTTATTCTCACTCTAGCTCCCAGCCCTTGAGGGATCACTAAATAAAATCAAAGCAGATGGACCATTACAAGCTCATTTGTGTTCACTACAAGCACCTCAACCTCCAGTTGTGATATACTGCACCTTTGTATAAAATGACATGTATGGTAACATGACCTAATGAAAATAGCATCAGACTTGGCAACTGAGGAATGAGGCTGAGAAATATGCACAAATCTATTTATCACTGAGTTCTTACCTTTGACAAAGGGGTTATCCTCTCCCCCATGTTTATCATTGTGTTTCTCTTCATTTTTATAATTTAATTTCCCCACACTTTTGTCATAAGAACTAAAAGAGTGCTGGCTGTAGAGGCCTAGCAGGTTTCCTTGCCTCTGCAAAGACAGGATGAATGTTACTAGACACAGTATAAAACTCCTGTTATTCACTTGTTTCTGTACACTGTTGATAATTATACTAATCCAGGTGTCCCACAAAGGCTTTGACCATCCACTGATAACAATATCTGTGGGGATCAGGTCTTCCCTGTACATGTCTCAGCCTGCTCTTATGATAAGGTCTTTCAGAACTCCACAGGTTTGACCTCACGTGGGACTTAGTGCATAAAATCAGCTCCAAAATTTTTGTCTGTCAGGTCAGAGTCAGCATGCCTTTCCAAGCTGTGGGTTTCCCAGGTCATGGGAAAATTGCTTCTAAAGGATGAAATATATTAAAACTGCCAGCTGTCTGAAGGGCCATCGTTTGTGGCCTGCTCAAAAACTTAGAATTAGTGCTGAAAAATTGTTCATGCCATCCTTGGCAACCCAGCATAAAGTCTGAGGCACATCTAATGTCTGCTTGGAAAATGTTATATTTATTTAATGTCTTCTGAGCACCTTATACTGCAATGAACCAACAATGTCACCTGAAGGTTTTTGTCCTGTAGTCCCCACCCTGGCCATTGTCCTCCAGGGAGCAATGGCAAGATGAACTACAGCAGGCAAGATCTTACTTTGTTTTTATGACCACTGTGCCCTCTCCACAACCACACAGGTACAGACAGACACACAGACATGCTCACAGTTAATGACAATTCCCAAACTAAATTCCTCTGAAATATGAGCTTTCTGTATTCACATGTATCTTGTTTTCTGCCTGGTTTTAAGCAGCTTCTGTGCACTACTGCAGCAACAGCTGTATTCAGGGCTAAATAACATATGCTGAACTTACCAAAGGCTTTGGCATTGTTGTTTTTTTTTTCCTGTCTAAACAGGAGAAGTAGGAGTAGTCAGTCAAACGTTAGGGGAGAGTTAGATGCTTTTGGTTTGATCTGCATGAAAGATCCTGTATAAACCCATGTATCTTTTGTAAAAGCTCCATGGGTCAACTGACTGCATAGGTCCCCTTCATGCCAGCTGCTGCTGGGTTTTAAAAAGACCCAGCCAGGTGCAGCAATGGAAAGCCAAAGAAATTGCTTCATTAGGGGTGATAGATACAGTAGAAATTCTGTAGCTGCAATTTGTGAGATGAGAAAAACTTGTCCAACTTCCTCTGTGAAACAGTCTCCTGCTGAGGGTTTGAATGGTATAAAAACTATGCGTGGATCAGCTAATATTTCCCACCTTAGCCAGAACCTGCAGGGCAGCCAGCCAGTCTCAAGGACAGTGCTGCCAGGTAGCATACTGGGTGCAGTTACTGGCTTGTTTGTTCTTCCTGAGCACTTTCTGTAAGGGGTAGCAACTCATCCTCAGCTGTGAATCAGCATAACTACATCAGAAGCATGTGCAGGTCAGGTCAGACGTCAGCACCGCGTCTTATCTGCTGGACGGCTTTCCTATCAGCCAAACTAATTTGCTAAGATAATTCTGTTTCCTGCCATCTATTACAATAAATCAACCACTGTAGCTTCATTGAAGTCTCTGCTAACTAATGAGCTGCCCTTGAAATTCTCAAACTGTATGCAAGGGCAGGGGAAGAAAACCCTTGTTCTTCTAAATATAAGGAAGTTTTAGATAACTTGATGTCCTGGGCAATGCTGCATCTCCTTAGCCTCATGTGTTAATGGATCATTTTTGCCAGAGTCAGCTTCAACTGGGACAAAACCAGTAAATGCATCAATCATTCTTTTAAAAACAAATTTTCTGAATAGTGTGATCTCCAAAGGTGGAGTATACAAGTATGTAAATGAGAGCATGGAGAGGTGAGTGAGAGAGAGAGAGAGAGGGGGAAAGAAATATGGATGTTTCTATGAAATTGTAACTTCTTGGCATTTAATTCTGAACAGGAAAAAAGTATTGAAGATAGACAGGAATGGAAGAAACATGAAGCATCCTGGAGCATGCCTACTACAGCAGGAAGAACTCAGGCAAAAAGGTATTAAGATCATTCTGCCTTTTCCTTTTGGAAATATTTAACTACTGAGAGCACTAGTAATATTATAATTTACAGCCATATTTAAAATCAGAAGATACACTAGTTTATACCCTGCTTGTATTATTTTGTTCAGATTTGATATTTAATCAAGCTAAATGATTGGTTTTTTTAAAAAGGGTTTCCACACCTCATGGAATTGCAGCATTTTCTTTCGGCTTTTCTTGCAGATCAATGCTGGTTTTGTAATAGCTCTGCTGGTATTAAGCTCAGTCGTGCTGCACTAGTTAGGTTACTGAAGGGAGCCAACACCTGAGCAACACAGGTGTGTTCATTCACACAGTCATTTGGCAGAAGGACAGTCACAAGTAATTGCATATCCCCTCCCTGTCTTTAAATATTCAAAGGAAAAGTCACAGAAGAACCGATAATGCGATAATAATAATGAGGCTGAAGAACAGCATTACAGTGCGAACTCATATATCCCTTGGTTTCATTTACATGTTTAGCAGCTGCTTGTTTCTCCATCAAAGAAAGATCATTACCTGACTTGTAAGGAGAGAAGGGAAGTCTGTTCACCTTTGGGCAACTAGCTCTGCATTTATTAATAGTTGTTGCCCATCTCATTATACATTTAATTGCTGCATTATAATTTATTTATTCATTGATTTATTGTAATAGATGAGTAGAAACAAAATTACCTTTGCAAATTACTTTGATAGGTGGGAAACATGCAATGTGGAATGTGAGATGCTACCTAATGAACAACATCTTGATGTGTGAGCACTAGCTAGTTAGAAAGTGAAAGTGAATCCAGCCAATTTATAGACTGTTAAGAAAGAAATTGCTATGTAACTTACATGCAATTATCCTTCCATTCCCAGATGTCTCCTTCATGGACCAGGGAAATCAGGTGAAAATGAAGGATAAACCCGATGGGATGAGAAGACTCCACAAAAGTTAGAAAGCTACAGGTGGGACATTGGCAAAGTGGTTTGTTAAGCTTGGGCTGCCTTCCTGTTAGTGGGGGTGTCACACTTCCAAAAGCTGTATTTCTGTAGCTCCTGCCTTCAGGAGGTACTGGCTGTCACTGCCTTGCAGACAGACTCCAGGCCAGGTGTTGCCTGGCTGCTCCCAGCACTGCAATGGGGACAGGGCTGTGAGCACAGCTGGGCTGGACACAGAGTAGCAAAATTCAAGAGGACTTACATATTCCACCTCCACCCCCAAAGGATTTAGTTGCCTAAATCGGGGCTTAAGTAAATAAGCAGGGGGGATGGCAACAAAACACCTGATTTGCTCTCCAGAAACCCCTAATTTGTAGCTACCATTTGACATCGTAAGATGAGGGCAGCGGAGCTGAGGTTTGCCTCAAGAGAGGCAGGCAAGTGGTGCCCAGCTTTTGGGGTGTATAATGAAACATACGGGTGTGCTGGGCTCTAGGTAAGACACTGAGTGTCACTGACCTCAGGAGCAGAGCCCAAAAGTGTGGTGTGAGCAGGAATCCCAGCCCCCCCAGCTTCCCATCCCAGCATCAGTGAGGCTGTAGCTTACCCACTGCTGCAGCATCAAACGGGGGGGGGGCAGGGATGGGGGGAACTCTGTGGCTTAACAGTTGTCAAATAAACCAGCATCAACAATAGCAAACAAATGGGACCACAGAGTCAGGCATGTACAGAGATGGAAAATACGAAGCCAGTTTTCAGCCTGTGGAGCCCAGTTAAACACAAAAACCTCTCCAAATGTTTCTTCAGTTATTTAAAAATAAATTTATAACCTTTATTAATAAAGAACAATAACCACTTTAATAATCAGCTTTCTATACATGCAGGTCAATCATCTGCAAAACTTGACCATTAGAGCCATAAAATGCAGGGGTTGTGGGGTGATTTGTTTTGGTTGTGTTCGTTTTCTTTTTGTAAATGCTTTTACTGCACTACTTGCTCCTTTTCCTGAGCTGGCCAGGGGCAGATCTGACCAAGAGCCTGAGGAAAAAAGGTAGGGCCAGCAGAGGCTGCAAGCACACCACCAGCTTCAGCAGCTGCACCTGGACCTGCTCCTCATGCATTGAACTGAAGAGTCTGACTCACTCCATGCTTTGTTCTATGACATTTTGTTTCACATGCAGGTTTGTGGTTTGAAAAATTACTACTGCAGTCAAGTTGTTTACAGTTTTCATTAGCTTCCACTCAGCGCTACAAAGGCCCTAGGCTCTCCTAGGTATTTTATATCTCCCAGTAGTACCTGCTTTAGTCGCTTCAACAGCAGGTTCATTTGGGTCCCACCGGAGCCGTGCTCCAGGGGCAGTTGTGGTGCAGTGTGGCCCTGAAGCCGCCTTGGAGCCAGCCTGGCCCGGGGCAGCCCCCGCGCTCAGCGGGCAACAGCTCAGCTGGCAGCGCCTTGGTTGTCGCCTGCCAGGGGCTGGGCCGCTGCCGCAACGACACATCGGGCACATCTAAAAGCTAAAGACCCGTTGAGTTAGAGTTGGTGTATCAATGAAATTTATAAACCTGTGAAAGTACCGAATTATGTTAGATGGAAAGTAGTTTTAAGAGCAGCGCTCTAAAAATGGGATTGTAGTAGCTGTATAGACACATATGAATGTAACGCTTCATTTTTTTTTAAAGCCGTGGGTTAAGCAAGAAGTTTGCAGCTGGTACAGGCACTGCCCTCTTGTGACTGACCGCTGGAAATACAGCCAACCTCCAGCCGCAGCCGCTCAGCTCTCCTGCACACACACACACACACACGGATGTCACAGCTGTAAAAACGCTGCGATGTTCTGAGCACTATTCCCACACTGAGTCACAGGAGGGCTCAGCTTTAGCTTTGAAAACGTCAAATACTCATCTTACTGCCAATTTTAAACCACTTTAAAAGCAAACCCTTTACACTGCAGAAACAGGTAATACATTTCCTAAAAATACCCTTTGCATGTTACTCTTACAAGTGTTTAAGGATAAATGCTTTTTAAATATTTGACAGCATTCCTTTTACAGTCCCAGATAGGACTCTTTCTTCACTATTACTACTACTATTACAATTGTCAGGAAATTAAAAGGATTAAACCTAAAAATACTGGACAGCACTAGTTTCCTAGATAGTGAATGCATGCAAAGTTGGTGTGCAGGTCTTTGAAAAGGGAGCTCTGGACACAGCAGTGAAGCTACAGCTCGATACCGGAAGGAGCTGATCCCCTGGAGTCAGTAAGGTAGGGTACTAAGCATTTTGAAATTAATTTATTTTTTTCCACACACACAACCTGGAGTTAGCAATAGCAGCTTCTCGTTGGTTTTTCCATTATAGTACCAGGTACTAATTGGTAAGACAAGGAGTATACTTAGACCTGATTTGCTACAGTACAGCAATTCCTAAGCTTCCTAGAAATGGTGAAATAGTGAGGCTAGCAAAATTATATAAAAATAAATCCCTCTACAAGTACACAAAACAAGCTAGTTCAACACTGTAGTCATTGTTTGTGACACTCACTCCAAGCCCCCAAGTAAATAGAGCCATAAGAATAATATTTTTAATTAAGACAGAAAGAGCACATGGTACATTCCTTTCCAGCAGCAGCTAACTCCACTTTACCATGGGGGGAGGGGGGAAGTTAAGGCTAGTTGAGGGCAACCTGGTACACTGGTTTGCTTCCTAACGCATTCTTGGAGACAGCTTTGGTAAGTTTCAGAGACTTATTTGTGCACAAAACATGGGATGTTTATTAGCAAAATATCAGAAGAACATGCTTTGTTACAGTAGTAAAAATACACAAAGCTTTCAAGCTGCTCTTTTACATTAAGTCAGTTCTGAAATCTTAAAATTCCATTTTGCAGCATATTGTGCCTCAGCATCCTATTAAACAGGCTATCAAATAGGGATCATCTTGACTACGTTTATCTATTCAGTGGAGTATAAAGTGCACAAGTACATTGAAATGAACCATTTATGAGTAATTTCTGTTACACACAGTACTTGCTTATAATTGAAATCTCACAGGCTGTTTTGTAAAAACACTGTACTATGTTTTCAAGAGCACAGAATCAGTATCACAGACACTAGAAAGACCTTTACTGACCATACATATTTGTATTTTTTGTCTCCAGTTATCTCCCACACCAAAAGACAAGCATTCTGATGTAGCACACTGTGGGTTTGGGGTTTCTTTGGTTTTTTTTCTAGTAATGATGTGCAGGGCATCGCCTTTAACTAATACCTTTTCTCTTTACCCTCTATGTTCAAATAAGCAAGCATTTAGTGGTGCAGTGATTTGTTCCATTTTTCTATAGATTTGAGCCTGTATTTCTAAAAAATCACTAGCAGAGTTGGAGCAGAGAATTGTATTGGGGGGGGAGAGGGTGTGCAGTTTTTCTCCCTCATTCTGGAAGTTTATGCATTCTAGAACTTTTATGTTTTTCTAGGTTGCCAGGAACCCTCTTTTCTGTGTGTTTTCCTATTCATGGGTTAAGGCCATTGTTAGCAATACTTACGAGCCAAACCATAAAGCAATCATTTAAGTGCTATTAATTTATGGCTACATTCACCATATTAAAAAAAATAGAGACAGAACTGATTGGGAGGGTCCCAAATGCATTAAACACGTAAGAATTGGGTGCTTGAGTCACTGGAATCTTTGGGCATTATATTTAACAGCAGTAGATGCTTCAAACTGCCGGCTGTTTTTTCAAAACAGCTTATGCAATTCCCCTACAGTATATACTGAAGGCTAAAAAGGTTCTTACCCTTGTATAAAGTTATTTTACAATTTTCCTTCCACAGTGAAACAACTTTGTTTGTACACTCCTTTCTGAGACAGGAAATAATAAAAATTTGGGGTACTTTCCATAACATTTCATTTACATTACCAGGTTATCTCCAATCCAGTGCAGTACACCATAAACCAGTAGTTTTTGGATTAAAAGATGACAACTCAGCTGTCAAAAACAATGCTTTTTTTTTAATGAGTTAGAAGACATCTCTGCCCTCTTAACTGATAAGCAATAAACGAATTATGTCATCACATACTGTTTGCAAAACTATTTATGGTTTTGCAGTAATATAAAGCAGTACAAAATGCAGGCTGTAAAGTACCACCTACATTCATAACACAGTAGTAGTCAGCAAGAAGCGTGCACAGGAACGCATTTAAACTCCCTCCAGGTTTTTTTGCTGTGCATTCCCTTGGTGTACCACAGGAAGAGTTCATGGCTTGTCCATTTCCACTCAAAGGCCAGAACAGGGGAGGCAAGAAGCCAAGCAGTTCATTTACATTCATCTCTTTTTTATTCCACTTCTGCTAACAGAATGTGCATCCCAAAATAATGGGATTTGGAGTTGTGAAAAAGAATGGGTATTTTGACATGATTATTCATCCAGAAAACTTTAATATCGTAACCAAGTCCAAATCTCCCCTCTGGCCATAGCTGTTCCACAGCTGTTGTCAGAATTTAGGCAGGAAGAGGTAAGGTAGCCAGAACTTTAGGTAGTACAGAGTATGTGCAAGGGCTGGGACCTGGGGAGGGGGTGGGTGTGAAGGGAGAAAGATAACACATGTGGAAGACATATGAAAGTAACACATGGGAAAACTAGAAAATAAATTTAAGAAAAAAAAATCCAGACATTCAAATAGATCTCATTGGTAGCTACGTTTGTGCCTGGTCACTTTGTAAAGCTTTTACCTTGCTGCGTGGTCAGGAGGGAACACCACTTGCAACTGCTTTCAGGTTGAGAGCGATGATGGGGCTAGCATGAAGGTCTCAAACTTTGCAGAGAGCAAGTTGAGGCTGTTGGATTATTATTATTGCCTTTCTGTGCAAGTCCCTTCTTGCCTGGATAACAGCTCTACTGAAAAAAAAAACCCATCACCTGAAGTACCTGGAGGCAATGGCCAGACTTCCTCTTTCAGCTGCAGCCAATGGTGGGTTTTCAAACCTTCTGCTCAGATTATGAAAGTGTGCTCCAGCCCATTTTAATAAATACAAGCTGCCTAGCCAAGACCTACAGCTGGTGGTTTTTACCTTATATTGCCTATGAGATGCTTCTGTTGCACCTTTATTGACATATCTGAGTGTCTGTAGCTGCTGTCTCAAAGTAGGATGGTGTGTAGCCAAGGAAAAGCCACTGGACAATAACCCATCCATTGACTGATGGTTAGAGAATCCATCACCTAAAGCCTCACTGAAATTTTTCAGGAGAGCTCATAGTAGCACTGAAACTAAATAGAATTTGCCAAGGAGCACAGACTAGATAAGTAAGATAAGGGAACATGGAAGCCAGAAGACTATTAAAGGCAAAAGCAACAGTGACACTTCTAATAATTTCCTTGCTCTTGCAAGTTAAAGACAACACTTCATGCAGCAGCTAATGGAACAGAGCAACTATCTCAACAACCCACGCTTTCAACAGATTAGTCTTTTACGCATAATTTTCAAATGTCTCTCTAGTACTATTCTGTGGTAGAGTGTGTCCCCAATTAAGTATTTTCCACAAACAAAGTAACCACATTTTCTACTATATGGGATCAGTCACCATTAGCTTCAGAACAATGACATTTTCAAAGTGGCTTTTCCTGTTATATTTTTGTGACCACTCCTTCTATAGACCCGATTCCTAAAAGGAAGTTTGCTATATAAAACATCTTAGAGTTGAAAATGTACAGCTCCTATATATGCAATTTGTACAACCAGATTTTACTATATATATGTGTGTATATATATATAGTTGCATGTCTGCTAGGCCATGTAGGCAGAAGCAGCTAAAAAACAAACAGTATTTAATTGCAAACAGGAACCAACAGACTTCAAAGTACAATATTTTACATTAACACAGGCTTTGCAGCTTTTAGGTTTAGGTGTACTTGGTATACAGTAAAACTCTATAGTTTCTTCTTTCCAGACGGAGATTGAAGTCAGATGTATAACACACTCTCAGGTAGTGGCTTAATGTACTGTAGAAGTCAGTTTTGTTTTACCAAGGACTAGAATCCACCTCAGTAACTTTCCCTAGGGCAATCCACTATGTGATTGTTTTGCCCTCAAATCATTTGTATACACTTGCTGTTCTGTTCCAGACTGCCTTGTTTCTTTAAAAATAGACACTTAGGAAAAGACATCTGTTAACTTTCACTGCTAATTTTATATTTCAGCAATTACACTTCCCCTTAATACCCTCTTTCTTGTCCTCTTTTTCCCCTCTAAAAATTGCATGTTAACAGCAAAGTGGTATGTTTGATTTTCAAAAGATAGGAATTCAGATCTTGAAATGAATGTTAATTTTTGAAGATACAAATGTTTGAAATGTTTGTAGTAGATGGGAAACAGAATAGAATTAAGAGGCAATGGACAGACTAACATTTATGTTACTAAACCTGAAGTTATTCTCACTTGAAGAGAGAAACTGTGGTGCTAAAATAAGCAAGGGTGGGGAGAACTGGTGGATGTGGAGAGGACAGAAACACAAGAGACTCACTTGGTCCCTAGAAATGCACTGAGCAAGAACACTGTGTAATTTTACATTCTCAGTGGACTAAGGAGATTTCTCCTGATGAAATTCCACCTTTAACATTTCAAAAAAGCCTGTGTGTAATCAATGCACTTAAAGCTTTCAGTAACTTCACTTAGACTTTGTTTATAAAACAAACACGCACAGCACACTTCCTAGAGTGCAAAATGCTTAAATACTGCAATTACAGAACTCCACGTGTAGTTTTAGAACAATAATCCTTTTGCTCTCATAGTTATCGCATCCATTGCCAGCAACGGTTGCATTAAAACACAAAAATGCAGCAAATGCAGCAGTCAGTAGCTCCATATTGTTTCTTCAGTTTACCAGAGGCCATTGTTCATTTGTATAAACTCATCGTTGGACTTTGATACATGCACATATAAGCATCACAAAGTAGTCTTCGTGCACAACCTTGGATTTTTCTGGAATCCAGTGAGTGTAATTCTTCTAGAGACATCTTCAGGTATTCACCAACTTCTGGACATGGAGTAACTTGAGGAATGTTAAAGCCATTCTGACCTCCTTTTAACCACAAGAAGATAAAGATAAACAAATTAGAATAGCATCTACCTGTATTTGTCCTTTAATTATGACAGCATCACTAGTTCCTGAAGATGCCTTCTAGAAAAAACTAAATATGCCATTCTGGACCACTGCAGAGTAAACTTGTATGAAAAGTGTATCGCTCAAGAAAAAAATCACTATTGGTGTCAAAATATCTTGTAGTGTTTACGAACAAATAGCCACACAAACACCGCACAAAATAAAACCTCACAAGAATGAGAACTTCGGGTTTTCATTAAGACTAAAAATTATGTATGACTTTGGGAGAGTGACCTGAATACATACTCCACCTCAAATGCTACAGAATTTGTTAATAACATGACAACTGGTAACAGCAGATTAATTTATAAACCATGAGTGTCTGTACCTGACTTGCAAGACTAAGGCAGAGTTTGCTCTTAGCCATTTTCCATGTAAAAATAAGCAAATTCAAAAACCACAGGTACGGCCATGACAGTTTTCTCCAGCAGACAGTTGATAAAAAGACCCTAAGATCATCAGGAGATATATCCAGTGAGTATCTCATGTGATACGTGATGTGCATTCCTGAAATGAAGTGGTTCTTTACAGATTTGAGATTTACATGTTTCAAGCACTCTGAAGCAAAGCTTGATTGTCTTCTGGTTGTTATAGGACACTTGAATCCTGTAGCAGTTTCATTTTCTACAGGAGGCAAGACTCCTCTCCATACCAAGTCACACTGTTCCAGAGGGGTTCAAGAATTCTTAGTGCAAAGAGTGTTCCTGTGAGTCTGACACTGGCATCTATTTTTGTTTTCCTCAGGCACCAGAAATGAACCAAGTCCTTATTTAAGCACTATTTAATGCAGCAGTATCTAAGAGAACACTTGTTTTACTGCCGTTTGTATTATTAGAAAGTCACAGTTTTCCACTGATAACTAAAGTGATGCAAAGGAATAGCAAAGATACTGTCCTGTGTGACTACTTTTTTCAAAGACACCTAACACTAACTCATTTAAGCAAACACAATAAAATATTTGCATGCTGATAATTGTTTACATCCACTTAAATATAGACTGAAACACAATCCTGCAATTGGTTATTTAAAATTCATTTTCTCTGTCAAACTTACAAAGTACAGAAAAATGTTTAAAGAGTCCTGCTAGAAAACTTCTGCAGTTACTTCTGCACCATCGACTTACTAAGGTATCCAATTTAGGTGAAATTCAGATAATGCAAATCAGTAGCTGCTATAAAAATCAATGTGCTGAGGTAAGGCTTAGTCAGATCAGTGTCCTAGCATCAAACATGTCAAGTTAAATGCTACTGATAACCCCAAAATATTAAGAAATTTAAACTAGTACTACATGGAAAAAAAATAGAGAAAATTAGTAAGAATAAATAAGAGCTCTACCATCCCGATCTGCCATGCTGTCAAAGAAAAGCCAGGCGGAGTCATCCCTCCCATATTTCACAAAAGCTACATAGTGGCTTGTTTCTATGCAGAGAACAGCA
Source organism: Hemiprocne comata (assembly GCA_020745705.1). NCBI lineage: Eukaryota > Metazoa > Chordata > Aves > Apodiformes > Apodidae > Hemiprocne > Hemiprocne comata. Next base: position 6,741,669 of record CM036598.1, read on the forward strand.
AACAACTCCATCTTCTGGTATGGAATACAGCCATGTCGCCAATCCCAGTCTGGCAAATCTTTAGGTAGTGACAATGGATTGAATTTATGACTCTGTCTCTTGGGATGAAGATGAACCTACAATTGGAGTGTAATTGCAGAAGGGAAAAAAAACACCCTGTAAGATTACTTGTTTCAGTGGCAGACTAAATAGAGTATTACTGCTGAACTGAAGATTCTTGGCATTAGAGAAGGAAGTGCAGGAACAGTAGCCAACTAAACATGCCTTCTATTTTTCCCCACCAGCGTAGTTCAGTATTGCCCGGAACACACAAACTTAAGCTTAGCAGGGAGGTCAGATTTAAGGCAACAATTTTCTATTATGCTCAGACTTGAGAACAAGCCGTGACCGTGACAGCTTCATGCAAGTTACCAAACTACTCTCTACCTCCCACGCAGGGGAGTTGGAACTAGACGATCTTTAACGTCCCTTCCAATGCAAACCATTCCATGATTCTATGATTACGTCGTTCCATGTAATCAATTTATCAATTCAAGTAAGGTCACGTGTATGTAGAATTATGATTTAAAATAGGCAACAGGAAACAGATTCCAAGCTGCCTATGATTATGACTTCTCCACAGTATTCCATCCTGGGTATGGCAGTTGCCATGTTCATAATAAGAACCTGTTGATGAACACACTGCAGGCTCAAATGGAGTTCCTGATTTGCCACCGGAGGCGACAGTTACCCTAGTGCTGGTGAGAAAAAGTCTCACTATGCTCTTATACCTTTCTTTCAATTATTACAGCTTATATACACAATTTGGGTGAAACCCACGTAGAATAATAAAAACAACTTACTTGTGTATTGCACGTTTTGCAGAACTGCTTGATTTTCCCAGCAGAAATATCAGTGTCTTCATAACATTCTCTGCACTCATACATAGCAAGCCCTCCACATATACGGCACTGCCTGGGAGCTGCATTTTTAAAGAAGGTATCAGTCTCCCATTGGGGGAGGCTTTTTTTGGTTTTTAAGACAACAGGTATGGAAAGAAGGGAGAATTGCTACTTTAAATGGGGAAAAACACTAAATTAAAAAAAGTTAAAAACAGGTTGCCAATCAAATTAGAAAAGTATCACTGTATTTAACTTGTTCCCTTTGACATAAAAGCGTTCAGAGTGGTAAGTTGCAAAACGGAAGAAGTTAAAAATAAAGTTCTATCAATTGCATGAATAAGAAAACAGGCTTTTAAATCAAGTTGGGTCTCTCCCATCGTATCTGTGGAGCTAGCTTAGCCCCTATGTCTGTCACCAGAATAAACAAACAAACAAATGAACAGCATAAGCTGATCACATGACAGTGAAAGAAAAGGCCGTAACAGTTTCAGATTATTATTATTTTACTAAATTTTAACAGTTTTATTACTTCTTATCTCAGATTTAAAACCGGATGTCTTTCCTTAGGTAAGGCAATGAAAAGTCAGTAGATGACAAATGTCAGAAATTTAGGTTATAAAAAAAGTGATAGATTTATAGTTGAAAAAGGCATGATCATTACATGCTGCAGGTTTCCATCATCTCAGGTTCTCTTCTAGTTTGATAAACTAATGACCAAAAGAAACACGCAGCACAAACTAATGAAGAGTAATGGAACAACCAACATTGTAAATATCTTAACAAATCTCTGTGCTACACTTAGCTTAAGATTTCCTACCTGCCATATTAATGAATTGTTTTGCTGCTAATAATTTTAACACTGTCTTGAAGTAAAAAGTTTAGTTGCACAGATACTCAAGAATTAAATAAACATAATCAAGCAAGTTGTATTCTATACATTCTACCAAATTCTTTTATAGCTTTTAATTGAAATCAGAAAAAGCCTACTAGCCAGGAAACTTCCCTTTCTCCTCAGCCTGAGCATCACACACTACCTTGTTAAATATTTAATAAAAAATAAATAAAAACAACAAACACCAAAACTACCAGGGGTACATAGTTTCACTGTGTTAGTCAGTCTCAAAAACTCTTTCATTACACAAGACCATGTTTATATACTTACTGTCTTCAAGTAAGTCTGTTATATTTAATTCCAAGGATGGAAAAATTTTGTTGAACATTTTGAAGTCTTTTCCAAACCGAGGCATCTGGATTATCAGGCAAGAAGGTGCCTAGGTAAAATGTAATGAGCTTGAAATACATTATTATCAAAATTTAGATACATACTTCTAATGCTGTAAACATATTCATGTTACTTAAACTTGCAGCCCATTGACATCAAAATTAGTAAGACAGCAAACAAAACAAAATTAAGTCTTCGAAAGAAACTATGGCTAAAAATAATCCAGGGAAGTGGCATCTAAAATAACTGTCAATTGTCATAAGTCCCAGTCATGCTCAAGTATGATATTAAATATACTGGACTACACTCCCCCATGCTGGGGGCAGGCAGGAGGAAAAAAAATTTGCCTTTTGTCAAGTTTTTAAAAACAGGTGTATCAAAATATTAGTCCTTAAGACAACTTACTGGTAAGAACTAAGTAGTTTTATTTTAGTAATTCTTTACCTAAATTACTGTGGTCTGTCCAGCCAAAAGATACATGTCATTAAGTCAACCTTAAAGTATTCTTGTAATGTAGGCAGCCTGCACCACTGACCTGCCTCTCCCATCTCCAACATGTCTGCATGTTGGTTTTGTACCAGGTGCTACTTTTGTCCCATTGCTGAAAGGGCAAACATCGAGGTATCATCCTTCCTAGCAGAGCAACAGCTGTGACTAACCTCTGCAAACTTCAAGTTGCTGTTGATGAATGACCACTCTAGTAATTGCTGAATTGTGGGGACTCCAACTTTCTCATTTTTGTCCATAAAAATCTGATAGAAGTAACAGTCTTGTACTTTTTGACCTGCTGATCTAAAAATAGATTAAAAAAAGAAATTCTGAATCTCTACTGTAACGATGACTGTATTTTACTAGGAAAACAACATCTACTAGAAAACAGTCTATATAACATCCTCTCTGCATTGGACTATAGTGTGCTTTAAAAAAACAAAACACAAACCAGCAACAACAACCAAGTGCCTTAGATGACAGGCAATCAAGTATGGACTGATTTTAGAAAAACTTCTTTAAGAAACAAAATCAGTGTGAGTTTCAGAGTATGCTTTAAAAAGATTATGCATGTGCATTACTGAACTGCCAACTGAGAAATGCCTCCTAAGCACATGCATCGTAAGCTCCCATAGGCTAAAGCAGCTTTAATTGTAAGGACAAGTAAGAGTTTCAGTAATAAAATATCAAAAGGAGCAACAATAATTCTCTTGAGTGTGATATTCTCAATATCTGGGTTTCATGAGACATTTCCTTTTTCTCATGGAGGTGTTTACACTGCTTCCCATAGTAGAAGTCTCACCTGGATGGCTGGTGTTGGACTTGCTATATAGTTAAAGGAACTCTCCAAAAGGATAATCCCAATTTAAAGGCTGTCCAGCTCTAATTGTTAAGAAGCCTTCCACACCCAGGCAAGCACTAAGAAGGCAGGCTGCTGTACTGCCTGCCAACACTAGCCATACTGAGTGCTCTGGATAAACATCCTCACCAAAAAAAAAACACCAAACACAACCCACTAAAATGAACCAACACACACCACAAACCAACCTCCCTCAAAAAACAAGAACCACAAACCCACAACACAATTTTATATGGGTAGGGAGAGGGACAAAGGATTAAGCTACAATTTAAGTAAGTTCTGAGGTCAGATGTTTCAAAACAATGTCAAAATTAAGTACTGATGTTTTCAGGTAATATTTCTGTTATCTAGACATAAAACAGATACTTGGGAAGAGAGCTTCAGATGAGTAATTCAACCTACTCTGGCAGGACATAAGAAGGGACAACTGTGCTCACACTGAATAAATGTATTTTAATAATAAATGCTATTATTTTAATTATGGGATTGCACCCCAGCTGTTTCAACAGAATAATACATTATCCACAGAGGTTTATCAGTGCGTTGTATTTCCTAGAATTGAGAAGAGGCAGTAACAACAACTGTGAGGGTCTTCCTCATCAGCCTCTAAAAAACAGATGAGCTCAATAAAGAACAAAGATTCACCTAATTTTCAACAGTGGATCAACTCTTAAAATATGGTGAAATAAAATATTCAAAAATTCTTCTGGATCTGGGAGGGGAAGAAAAAAAAAAAAAGAGTCTTGTTAGTATGCAAAACCAGATACACTATTCAAGACTGATTTTAAATGAAAGCTTTATTAGCACAGTAAGATAACACACTATGAATATTTTCATGACACAAAGCCTCTGTTTACTCTTTTGGTGTAAAATGGCCCCAATAAGACACAGGCTCAACTGGGGAGCAAAGCTTTCCAGTAAAATTCAAAAAGATGCTCTGTATTTCCGAGGAATCATTTGGTGCCACACAACTTCTCCAGGAGAAACAAAACCTTTCAAGGAAACAGTGAAGCTGCAGAGAAGTGGTGAGGAGCAGTGACAGTAAAACTTACATAAAAAGCACCCAGTACGAAGTCCATTCAAACTACAGCCTGAGTTGTTTAATAAGAACGCAGCCAACACTAGCTTCCCAGAGCTCTATTCTCCCCCGACACCGAGAGCTTTCTGGTGTATTTCTCTTCCTGCCACTAACTGCAATAAATACGGGTTTTCAGCATTTAGCGTTAACAAAAAAAGCATTCTCCCAAACAAAACCAAACAGCTACATAATAAAATGCTAATTAATCTTTATATGCAGCAGAAGATCAAAAGGTTGGGAATTTATTTTTCTAACATGATTTACACATTTTATTTCTTAAAATACTACATTACCACTGTGACAATGAAATGTTGTAGTGGAAAGATTACTCCTCAGGGACCAAAGTGACATTCTGAAAGCGGACCCAGCCTTATCACAGTTTTCATTTCTGAGAAAGAGCCTCAAATCTCTCTGAACTGCTAGAAGGGAGTTACACAGGCACAGGAAGGTAAGAAAAGAAACCAGTCAGTAAAAGACTTAGGTCAGAAACCCTTCAGTTGAGTTTCCTTACAGACCTAAGGAACCAGAAAAGATCTTTTTACCACCCAATGGTCACTCTCATCTCCAGTAGAGATATTACTGCTACAGAGAAATATCTGTGTTTTGTTCTAGTATAATGATCAAGCAAGGTATTTCATTTCCTTCATAGTATGTTCCTTACAAATCTCAAAGGAAAACCTCCCCAGTTACCTTTTTCCTCTGAAGTGAATCCTGATGCAGCCTCAACTTTTTCAAGTATTTTCCTCAGTTTCATTATTTTTGTAGCACATACATATCCGTATCTAAGATAAATGGGTTTAATAAGCCATTAGCCAGGTTGTGATCAAGTCAGAGAAGTAGAAAAACACCCAAAATCTCTTAAATTCTGAAATACAGGCTCTCAGATCCTTCTTTAACTGTGTACTTCTGTGTAATATTTCTTCAAAACTATGTATTGACTCCTCATACTCAAGTTTTTTAATACAGTACAAATGTAGTTGCAGTTCTCAGTGTTCCTGCATAACCTTTAAGAGGTCTTTTTAAACATTAACTTATCAGGATAATTATTTTCTGACTTGTTAGTCAATTACTTTTTACTTGATTCAGTCTAATTTGCACAGCTTAATACACCATTTTCAGAACATCACACAGTAACAGCACTGCAGGAGCTGTTAATTGAAAATATTTCAAAATATTGAAAAAGATACAGAACTCTACTGCTGACCTAAGAAGCTCAAGTTTTGAGCATTTGCTCTTTTCCTATAAAACTTCACAAAAAGTGCAAAGGAAGTGGTAAGCATGGAGGCAAGGTAGAAGTAAGACTTCTCAGCCATTTGAGATTTCCGCTATTGGTGTTTCTCCTACTACCTACACCAGAGAACCCTGGAACACACCAACCAAAGTACACACACCGTTACAAGAACAAAGGCTAGAAGCCATCTCTTTATTCCAGGAATCAAAAGTAAAACTTTGCCATAAATAATTCAGTGACAACCCACAGAAGTTGAGAACTACTCAATTGTCTGTTTAAAAAAAAAAGCTAAAATGACTCTTCATGCAGATTTTTGCCCTATTGCTTTTGTTTACTGTGCCTAAAAAATAGTAACACTTGTTTTTTTATTAAGGGTTTTGACCACTTGCAGACCAGGTGTAAAAATCAGCGACAGTTTTAAAGCCCTGCCAAATCTTTCAAATTGTGAAACTCTAGGTGAGATAACCCAAACACTTTTCTTGAAAAGAACATCATTAAAAACATGTAAATATGAATGCTGTGAACAAACATAACGTGTATTTAACAATGCTTTTGTATTCATACCTATACAAATTTTACCACAGGTTTATGCTGATCACATTCTCAAATAGAGACTAGTGAAAATAATTTCCACCAAACAATGAATAACTATTTCTAGTTACCACTGATTGAATTTACCATGAAGAACAAGGGTAAATACTTGAAGAAGACTGAACAGACTGGCAGCAGCAGCTAGCCAGACTTTTCAGGTTTGCAGTAGGAATGCTTACACAGCAGGATCTAGTATAAAAATCTGTATTAGACCAGATCAGTTCATGCCTTTACTTACATTCTCAGAGGATTCACAATCTCTGTCCGCAACAGCTCTTGAGTCTCACTATAATACTCTACATCATTCTTTTCTTTAGGTCTGAGTAACACCGTGTCCAAAACAGAACTAAAAGAGAACAGGCTACAAAGAAAAGAAAGTAGGTTGTTTTGATCCTGTAAGACTCAACCATTCACTTGTCTAAGCAATGTAAGATAAACCAATCAAAGCCACAGTAATAATTAAAGAACTAAACAAACTCAAAAAAATGTAATTATGGACAGAGGACAACACAGCTGTACAAGTCCACTCTAACCCAACATCCTTTCTGCAGCAGAGTACAAAACTAGTTGCTAAGGCAGGATCTGCAAGGAAGAGATGTTTCCCTCCCTCCATCCCTGGGTATAGATACATATGGGCCAGCACAGTCTGGACATGATTAGCACTTCATGTTATTCAGCAAAGGCTGAACTTGTTCAAATTGCAGAGCAGAGTAACATGCCAAAGATCACAGTGCATGGCTCTGTAAGCTGCACAGGAATACAGGCAGTCACTACAACAAAGATCACATGTTTTGTATTTCTAGCATGGGATGCCACTATACAAATTATGAACTTACCAGAATAAGGTGGAGTCTAAGTAACAGGAGTTGTAATGACCCTGGATACCTTTCTTCTTTCCAATCATTGTCTCTAAACCTTCTTTTTCCATTTTTGGAGGAGTGTTTTCTTCTACCACTTCACTTAAGTAACCTCCAAAGGCTGAAATTTTTTTTTTTAAAAAACACTTTAAAGCCTCAAATTTTATCCTCCTTGAGATTTTCCTATTAAAGTTTTATAGCTAAATTGCTGCCTTAGTGTGAGCATTCCTTCTCTGGAATAGAATAGCATTTTATTATAGCTAAGACTCACTGTCTTCCAGAGTGAACAAGACCTTACATTTCACTGACAATGCACAGCCTGCAGCACTGAATTAATTTTACCCAGTAGGAATGAAGTTCTCTTCTCATAGATGCCTTGTTCACACTACCTTACAAGCATCAGACACTTTTTCTTTGCTGTTGTCCCAACCAATAACAACATGTCCCAGGATATCTAAAATATCTGAAGTTAGAAGAAAAAATTTGAGTTTTTCACCACTAACTTCCACCATAAAAATACATGCTTCCTATGTTAATATTTAGAAAAAAACCAATTTGACACTATAGAGAAATATATGAATGTTTTCTCGTTTTAAAGCATAAAAAGTAATCTATAGAAGTGTTATGTTCTGTACAGACTGATCTTCTATTCATTAATTCATTTAAGTAATACCTGTACAGATTTTTCAAGTGTTCAATACAAAGAACATATTTCAGGAATAAATGAAGCAAAACCCCAGGTCAGTTCCCAGCTGATAAATAAGTAATAAACAGAAGCTGAGTACCTAGAGAGTTGCAGCGTTCTATCTGGTTGGAAACAGGCTGTAGTGAGGCAAACCTGGAATCTGGCCTGCAGCTTTTCAGTTTAACAAAAAGAGCTTTCTTTGGAGCACAAGTGAAGTATCGAGTTCCTTTAAATGTTCCGTCTGTACAACCCGCACATTCATCTTCCTGAAAATGCAAGTGAGAATTCACTGTTTTTCTTATTTCTAGAGTTCTGCAGTAAGACGTTTGGTAAACTATCTACCCACAAGTCACCCTTCAGGTACTCTGAAGCCTGACACACATTCCTGCATTTTAGAATACAAAGCTTCAGCTGAGGTGTTCTCTAACTAGATCTAGAGAGGAAATTAAAAGTTGCACTTGTTTCCCTCATGCTTAAACTTTCACTCCATCCAAAGAAAAAAAAAATCCATCAGAAGTAGCTTGAGGGAGGTGGGAGAGGAGAGCAAGAACTAAATATAGTCAATGTTAGGAACTTTACTAAGCTAGCTAGTCACTCCAGACCCCTTCTGTAGCTAGAAAGAGCACACATGCACTACCAAGCACCTTTTAAAACTCAATTAAAATCACTAAGCATTGGGTAGCGTGAATACTTCCAGCGTGACTGTGGCCTGCACAAGAAAAATTCCTTGACGTAGATTTTGTGAGTTCTGAAGCAGGTAAGACAACACAAACCAGGTATGAAAAATAACCAGTTATCATTTTTATCTTTGATAACATCATTTAAGGTATATTGTCTGCTTACTAACAATTGGTAGGTTTGAATGCAGAAATACATGATCCAAGATCCCAGTTTAACACAAGGCATCCAAAAGATGCAGTCTCAGAACACCTGTGGAAAACTATAGCTTGAGCTTGACCCAGAAAACCCACAAGCACCAAGATTTTTTCTAACAGGTCAAATTCCAGTCACATTCTCACCTACTTTGCTACAGATCTGTGTTGTTTTACCTAACTGTAAACTGTTTTACCTAAAATGTTATTGAATATCATCCCAAAATAAAGAACCCTATCCCACTAATTGCATTCACATTAATTAAACTGATAGCCAAGCACAACCTTGGCAGCAGCTGCCACAGGGTAAATGTTGGTACATAACAGCAATTCATGTTTGCAGCAACTGTGAATTTATGAAAGGCCTACAGGAACCCCTAAAGCTCATGGCTGTCAAACCAACAATATCACTACCATTCCTTATCAAAACCACTGTCATGACTCTGACAGCCACAACTCTGATGCTGACTGCTGGTATGCAAAAGACAGACAAAAAATTGACACTCAATAAAAACTCTTACAGCCAAGGCATTTTATGTAAACCTGCACTCAAAGAAACACTAAATATGGTCAGCTTTTTTCAATTAAAATCTCCATAATGTAAGCAAAGTTAGTGATCAGTAAAAGTCAGTTAGTGACCAAATTAAGTGACCAGTCCTACAAATTCCTATTGTGACACAAAGACATCTCAGAGCCTATGGGCAGAGTAAGGTCTAGAGTAGCCACAGAAGTCAGCTCATCCAAGAATTCATCTTGTTATAACAAGATCACATGGCAACCTGTTTGGAAAAATTCCTCCAGACTGCTTTTGCAAAGTATCCAGGCCCCAACTCTCAGAAACAAAACTAGTAACATGTAGTTAATATTAGTATGAACTACAATTTCTATTTACCAGTTCCAGTCCAGCTAATACTTCATTTACTCCAGGGGGCTGGCCAATCCAGCGGATTACTCCATAAAAAGGAGGATTTTCTTTAACTTCAGCCAAGGAACCTGCTTCAAGACCATGTGAGTTCCCAACTGGGCCTGCTGTTGATGGACTCTCCTGGTTAGCCACAGTATTTACATCACCAATGACTGACTGAACAGATAAAGAGAGAGGACTATGTCCAATGGTACCATTAGCACTTGATGTTTTTGTCAAGCTAAAAGGGAGGGAGTGAAATCTGTTTTCTGTAGACACAGAGCTTGTTAAAGGTGGCTGCAGTGGTGGTGAAGAATGCCCAAATCCAGGAGATGAATCAGTAAGTGATTTTGCAGGGTCTTCAGCAACTGTTAAAAGTAAAACCAAGATGTTAGTGTTTGGGGTTTTCTTCCCCATCTTACAAAATGAAAGACTTAGCTACCAAACCAATGAAGTGTATCTGCAACCACATCTGATTTAACAGGTGTCCTGTATAGGAAGGACCAACAGCTGGGGACATGTAGGAAGATGTTTGTCACTGCTGTAGACCTACCACTGTTACCACAAGCAATGAAAATGAACAGCACAGAGAAAGGAGATGCTAGCCAGAAACTACAGGAATGTTTAGATTGAAAACCTTTTTTTACCCTCACATTGGGCTTCTTCTTTGAATACAAGTGAACAGCCCCAAGGATTATGACTGTAATGGGCAAAACTAGGAAGAATTCATTGGTCAGTGTGATTGAGGAAATTATTTGGTTCACAGCTTATACAGAGATGAGCGATTGCTTGGAGACATGATTTGTAAATGGAAAAGCATTTATCCCCTGGCCATATCACAATATACTTTGGCTTTAACACAAGGAATCTATCAGTGTCTATAAAGAATAAAGGATTTAAATAAGTCATGACTAATCCAGTATGTGATAAATGAGATCACAAAGAGATGTAATAGCACAAGTGTTCTGTATCTTCTCTCATCTCTCTATACACTCTCCAATACGCAACTGGTATTCACAGAGCAAAAGCCTTTTCACCACCTCTGCTCCCCATGATGTTTTATTAACTGAAGTTACTGTCCAAACATTTTTTTTTTTTAAATTTAAGCCTTTACTTCCATAGTCCTTTCTAGACAGGATATTTATCTTGCTTATTTAAATTTTATTATAAACACATTTTTAAACAGAGTTCCAAGCTGTCAGAACAACTTCTGTTAGACAACCAAGAACAATTTTAGCCCATTTCCTTTTACAGTTCATGGAATTCAGGAGCTACTACTGCTTTAGGTTTCCACTATAAATGAACATGATTAGTTCAGTATTTACACCTTCAGTCACTAAGCCAGCCAGGCACACTTTAGAAAAGCTGACCAGGATTAAATCTGGAAGCAATGGAAGCAAATCAACATCTACTGATCCTCTGGGCACATGCACCCACACTTGTAAGAATTCAGAGAGAGATTTTACAGAAATCATAGAAAATACTAAAAAAACATGTATGCTTAGAAAGATTCCTCCCCACCTCTACTTCAAGACTCATTGGCTTGCATAGCACAGTATTACAGTTCCCTTAGATCTATAACATTAGCTAGAAAAAGACAGGCAAAATAAAATTACTGTATATACTTGGCCACAAGGAATATCTTCATATCTTCCTTCCAAGCCTCAGCTTTTATTTTGCCTGCAAAACACACGAATTCCCACAGAGCTGCACGTTGCCAAGAACATAATCTCCCACATGCAGAATAAAACAACAGGTCTGTCAATTAAGACAGAATATATTTTCATGGGGGTTCCAAGATGCTTTTTAGGTATAGTGTGTCTTCCACTAAGACAACATTTTCCAAATGTTTTACATTTCAACTCATACTGGTTTTATTTGAAGAACAGCATGCCTACATGTTTTAAGTGCATGCCTACATGAAAGGCTATCATCTTGCTTTACCTTCATCAATATACCATGGGGGTTTCATTTTTGTTTGAGGCTGAGAGTCAACTGATGAGCCATTTAATGTGTAGAAGACTTCAGATCTGCTTCGACTTCCAGGTTCAGAGGTAGATCCTGGAAAACAAGTTTCACTGAAGAGATTAATCTCTGTTTACAAAAGGTTAGCTATACTCCTATTTAGTAGTATGCATTTGTTACTATACTTCCAAGACGACCTAACTACCTTTCCACCAAGCATCAAAATCTCCCAACGAAAGTTAACACAGTTCTAAAGCTTGCAACAAAGTAGCAGTTTATCCCAAACCAACTTAATCCTGTGAGATGAAATTTCAATTCACCAATCTGAAAAGAAGGCAGAAAATACCCCTCAAGCACCATTTTTTCATTACCATAAATAAAGCATTTGATATGCAGTGTACAGCAGGTATTTTTTTGTTTTAAAGCCAAAAAAAAAAAAATTCAGAGTAGGCAAATATATTACCAGACCAATTCCAAACAGCTATAATTTCTGGCAACATACAACTGCAGTTACTACAGAGAAGATCACTTCTGCCAGCACCCAATGCCAGGTAGCATGAAAGCTTACACCCAAAATAGCAACTAGTAAACTCAAAAGACACTGAATTTTGAGTTCTGCCTTTAAAAAAAAAAATATATTTCCCTTGCAGGTTTTTTGGGGGTTTGTGGTTTTTTTTTTCCACTGGGATGATTTTCAGAGCTGGTCAAAATCAGAATCAAAAGAAGTTTATATCTTGATAATTCAATTTTGGTTTTGAATTACAGCAAAATTGACATATTCACTATTAAGCAGATCTGCTCCTAGGCTAAACATGTGGATGTTTCCAGACCTGCAGAAGACAACCACAAACTTTATTTTTCAAAAAATAAAGGCAGACCAAGCACATCCCACACTTTCAGAAAACCAGAATGCAGCCCTGAGCTGGTTATACTAGACAACTAAGGAATATGCTTTGAGATTTTTGCTAAACCTCAAACTGTTCCTTCATGAAAATGAAGGTATTTTGAGCAGTCTTAGCTTAAACTTTATACCATCTTTATTATGCTTAAATACAAGTACTCCACAGAAATTTAACATGATATGTAACTAAAAAAATACATGAAGTGGTAGAAATGCAAGACAACACTTTGACCCAAGCAACAGCACTCTGTAACCTTACATAGGTAAAGAAAATCACTTCCCATTCGTACCTGTAGCCTTTGGCTTACTATGATTGAACGAGCTTTTATCACCACCACCTCTTGAGGTATAGGCAAGCTTGGGAGGTCTCCTGTCCTGTGACACAGTCTCTACAATGTGGTATATGAAGACAGTATTAGTAAAAGTATAGAAAAGAGAAGCTATGTCATAGAGAAGTTCAACCTGAAATGTAACTGAAGCAAGGTCTAGCATCATAAGTTTAAAAACTGAGTGAAGTAAAACCTTGTTTGGCACATAACCAACACTTTATGTATATAGGATTTGCTTCTATCACATCAGCAATTACTTTACTCTGAAGCCCACTGATATTTCTTGAACACAGCAACTAGACTGACTCCACATTCTTCAATGGATGTGCACGCTTCCACTATGGGCAACAGATACGAGAAATTCTAAACTTAGTTTTATACCAATGCATCTAGAACAAAGGCTCTTTTTCCAAAAATGGGTAAGTCCCCATGAATTCTCCAGAAAAGAGAGGAGAATTCATGCAGAAACATGCATCTGGACTAAACCAACAAGTAGAAGGTGAACATAAGAAAAATTAGGCAAACTGAAGAGAGAGGGGGCAACCATTACAGATGACAGGCTGCACAAAACTGCACACCCCTTAGTATCTATCTTCAGACTGAACACAAACAGAAGCTTTAAATGAAACTTTTTTTTCTTCAGAAAAGGAATCAGATGACTGTAGTCGTTGCAAGTTAATATTCAGTGAATTACTATGTACTGAATTCTTCCACAGTCTTGCTATGAATTTTCAAGTATTTACTCCCAGAATGCATAAATTATCCTATCAATACATTTCAAGCAGAGAAAGAACAGCTTTCTGATCCAAGATGATTAAACTCCTAGAGCAAATTGAACATTCAACACATAGATTCCCTCTACAGACACTCAAATATTCACAAACACAACTGTATAGTACTGTAAATACCATACAATCTGACATTAATTCTGTTCAATATTAAGCCTTTTCTACTAGTGAGAGTAACCAAAAGGAGTAGGAAATTGAAGTGTAACACAGAAGGTTAAACTAATGCAAGGTATTAATTTACAGTATTGTTTTAATGATGTAACTGTGCCTGGGTTGAGATGTTATCAAAGTCTGCCTTCTGGTTAAGAAAGCAAAGCATACCTGGAATGACATCATTGATATGCAAAAGAAGTGTACTTTCAACACTTGCAAAACTGCATAGCTGTATTCCATTATATCTTCCATCCCAGTTTCCAATAGGATTATCCTAAAAATAGAAAAACATGTTCTGTGTATCTGAACAGAAGATTTACATTGTACAGAATACACACATATGTCTGTAGGAACATACAAAGTAGGAAAATGAAAGGTTTGACACCATCTACTTTTTCCTGTAACAAACTATTTAGAACAGTTCAGCATGACAATCTTTAAAGACAAACACAAACTGTTCTTTTAAGAAATATTTTCAATATTAATAAGCATTCCTCTACTAAAATCCATTATTTATACACAAGTTAGAACAGTTCCAGTGCATTGTTAAGCAACAGCTATTGCAATCAAGAAAATGGGAGCACCTGAACTACAAAACCAAAACACCTTTAACTACCAGAAATTCGAAAACTGTTCATTTAAAAAAAAATTCAAGTTGCTAGAAATAATTTTTAATTACAAGCTTCACATTTTCTTGAAAGATCAACTTTGGTACTTAAAACTAAGTATTTTTAATGTAGAATGAAGTCAATCAAACCAAAGGTGAAGGAAAAAAAAGCTTTTAAAAATAACTAAGAAAGAAAAAAGCACCCAGCCTACTTTTTTTAAAAGGCAGAACAAACCCGGTCTCGCAAAACAAAACACTCAACTCTATTACTTCAAGACTGACATCCAACATTGCAAGTAGCTCAGTGGAGGCTCCTCAGAATAACCAGAGTTTTCTCCGAATTGATTAGCATCGAATAGAATACCATTTACCTGATGCCAAAAAAAACAGATACCACCAAGAAGCATCTTTGAGCAAGTGTCTATTGCCATTTTAGGTCAGCCTCCGCTGAAGTAGCTTGTTGATAACATTTCTTCTCCTATATTGCATGTAATTCACTAGCTAACACACATGCAAAAGTTATTAAAGTCATATTATTTTCTTACCATGTCCACTCCAACAACGTATCCTAAACTTTCGTTTCCTGGTAAGACATCACAGAATATAACTGTCCCATACTCTATACTCTCTCCTATCTTCAGAGAAACCCTGGAGTTGATCTCCAGAGGAGGAAGTTCTACCTGCATTGCGTCAACAGGACCTGCATAGTCACTTTCCAGTTCATTGTCATCATCTTCCACCAGCTCCAGTTTGTCCAAAGCAACAAAAACCCCACAATCATCATCGCATCTGAAAAGCTGCTTGCCTTGGTACTGTCCATCAGTAAAGCCCTGACCGCGACCTTCTTCCTAAGTGTCAGAGGAGGAAGAAGAGGAGGGGGGAAAAAAGAAAAAAAAAAAGCAATGCATTTTGTGCAAAAGCAGACTACTAAAAAAGCAGTAACATAGTCAAATGTTTTGGAGAAACTGCAGTAGGAATTTGCCTGATGAACTGTAATTACATTGGGAGAATTCTACTGCCTGAATTTATGGCAAACATGCACACTGTCTGTCTTAGGCAAGAAACACTAAGATGCCATGAGATGAGAGAATAGCTTCAAGCAGAAGCCTTTTTACTTAGAGAAGCATGTTTTCTTCAGGTGCAAATCTTGCTTCCACCAAATTTTTGACAGATCAAGATGAGACTACTTCATACTAGACATAACACTAAGCATTCAAAAGTTTCACTCAGATGCCAGAGATAGAGAGCTGATTTTCAGAAGCACTTGGGCCTGATATTCCTGGAGGTTCTTAGAGGGAATTGCAAACAATTTAGGAAAAGTTTAAGGAGGAGTTTGAAAAAATCTACTTCCGATGCAAAAGCGGCACTCTCCTGAATTTAGTTATTCAAAAGCTTACAGTTGACATTGACTTTGCAGAAATATCACATATGAAGCACACATAACGGCAACATTCTCAATCTTAACTAGTTGCTGTAGATTTTTAGAGCTCCAGTAACCAAGTCTTTTTGCCAGCCCAAGCACCTCAACAAGCTTCACTTAACATGCAGAATGCAAGGCTAATGTTACGTGCCGCGTTATGTGGTCTATGAGAAGACTGAAGGTTAGAGAATGTTTAGGGGTAATGATGCTTCTAGCAAAAAAACCCATCTATTACAACTGCATTTTTAAATAGAAGATTTCTAGTTCATCTTGTAAAACATGTAAGACATTCCCCCTTACCAAGACACTTACCAGCAACTCTACTCCAAAGTATATCGCTGTAAGGGACCTTTCTTGCAATAAGGGTCCTCTGAAGCGAACAACTCCAGGGAATTTCTCATCTCCTGATCTCAGCTGTACTCTAACAGGTGAGCCAATATCTATCTGGATGCCTTTAGTTAACCTGCTTTTGCTTTTAAACAGACTGTATCTTTCCTCACAGTTAGTAATGGCCAAAAGCAACTCGGCTATTTTTTCATTTATTTCTATAACATCTTTCTCATCCACAAACAGGACTGCATAAGGTTGTTCTAAAATCTTAAATCCAATCTGCAGTTTCTTGCCTTTACAAGGAATATTTCTGGAATGTCCCACAGAAGAACGGTCTTGAAAAAACTGCCCGATGCTACCTTTGGGCACCTTCAAGAGCTTCTGAGTCTGCTTGTCTATGACACTGCATTCTTGGAGAAGCAAGTAAAAGATCCTCTCTTCCCAGTAAGATGAACTTGCTTTTTCCTGACTCCATAAGCCCGAATTCATTGTGATTACAAATTTAAAAGCTGCACATTAAGTCTTAAAGAACAATAAGCTGTTGATTTTTGTGCACTTATCTTGACAAATTCTACTAGAGGGTCCAATCTTTGTGAAACAATGCAATATTCATTTTGAAAAGAACCAAATCCAGAGTAGAAAGCCTAGAATAAAAAAAAAAAAAAAAAAAAATGAAATAGGGAAAGTACAGCTAGTCTTAAGCAAAACAATAGAAAATAATTTAAATCTGTGACCAGCCCCATTCCTGCTACAGACTAAAAATAGTTCAGAAAAATCTGAGACAGTCAACAATGTACCAAAACAGCCATAGTACTGCTGGTCACAAACACACTCATTTCTACCTGTTACTGCTGTGCATTTCCTCTCCTTCTCTAGTTCCCTGAAGCAAGGGGCTATGGAAAAAGTATAATGAAATGCAGAAAACACAGATAAGTGAAAGGAAAAAAAATAATCTTAATTTTAGATGAACAGGAATAAATATCCTGCTCAAGTTTACAAACAGTATTTTATGGAAGCTTTCCACTGTGAACATCTTTTCCCTTGCTTAGTGAGCACTTATTTCTGACAAAGTGTACTACATCTGTCATCCCACATAACATGGTGATTTAGTGAAGTAGAAAATTGTGTCAATGTAATAAAGCAACAGAAAATGGAAACTTTGGTAATTTTTAACAGCCATTTCTTTAAATAATAGAAATGGATAGTTCTAGTAAGCAATAAAAAAAATGAAAAACAAATTGTACCAGCAGTGCAACATGCAATTCTGAAGAAAAACCTGGAAGCTTTTCTTTTTATCATTTCAGAAAGATAAATCACTTCAACAAAAAAAATGTAATTTTCAGTTATTAAAATCCCATAGAAAAAAACACCTTAAACATCATCCTAAGATCATAGTTCACGACCAGTGAACTAAACAAGAACAATTTGTAAAACACTTCCTTGCACGTGGTAGCAGATACAGAAGTAAAATACATACACACATATATACATCTACAGTTTAGATCACACGTGAAGATAGATACACAGCACCTTACCAAGATTTGTTCTTCTTCTAAAGATGACAGAAAGGGTACCATACAAGTTAAGAATAGACTGTCATGTAAATTTTCCATTTAGTAAACTGTGATGCCACCGTTTGCATTCAGTTAAAGGAGTATCTCAATTATTATTTATGGATTTAACTTCAGTAAATAAAAAGCAAATATTCTTTGTCCTTGTGTCTCCTTTTGCTACCACATTCCTCCAGATCTCTTGCTGATGGCATTTGAATACCACAAAATCTATTGCTGTTTCTTCCACTCAGTTTGATTCCAGCTCCAGAAGCTATCAGAAAGCAATGGAATCCAGTACTACTGTAATTATTTTCATCAGTTGTTTTTAAACAAAAAGAGTATTTTACAAAACTCTTTCCCCCAAAGAAGTAATAACAACCACAGAGGACCTGACATTTGTGCAAAATAGCATCTTTGAGTAACTAGGAATTCACACATCCCTGTGAGCCCCCTGGCAAGGCTCTTGTACCAGACACCTATTCAAAGCCCTCACAGACACTACAGGTGGCCTTAATGTCATCATCACACTTCCACACAGCTGCTGCAGCAGCTCAGGAATGATCTGAAGTGCTTCCATCTGCACAGTAATTAACATCTGAGGGACAGAACCTGGATGGCTTCAGACCTCACTGAGGTCAAGTATGGTAGACTGCCAATCTGTTTTCAAGTTAAAAAATACTTCTTTTCGTTTTTGATGTATGTAAGCGGGCTTTTATGTTTGTTGATAATGATTAACAAAAAAGTCTGACATCAGTATCAGACTGAAATAGTAATGTTTTATATGGGAACTGATGAACAAAACAGAATCTCCCCCCACTGCCCCCAAATGAAACTGACTAAATGACTATTAGTTTTTGTAAGTCTACTCAGATACTAAAATAAGAGTTCCACCCAAGTTCTGTCCAGTTCCCTCCCCTTACTTTTTCCAGACACTGAAAAAAAGTCTTGTTCTTCATAGTTCCATGTTATGTTCCCAGCTTTGAAAGGCTGATGCACTTACTTTACTTTCCTTTTTAGGAGCCATTCCACAAAGTTAATCAATCCCCAGTACACTTCAAACAAGTATCTCTTAACATTAGAGGAATCATGACCTTTCCCATTTCACTTTTAGAAACAATCATTTTTATAAATAAATATGGAAACACTATATTAACAAAAATTCTGTTCAAAAGCTTTTAAAAAATGTAATTAAAATTATTATTTATCATACCTATTTTTAGTAAGTATTGTCTGCTTGCAGGTCCATTGCAACAGTATTACATCATCTTCACATGTTTAGCGGTAAAGAATTCAGTATGAAAACATGGTAATAGCTGCATTTAGTTTAAACAATGGTAACTTCATGTGGTGCATGGACAATCTTTCAGAGTTCTAGTCATCCACAGAGAAGTTAAGCCACTGAATGCAGTACCAAAACGTTTTTCATTATGAAGAAATTCATTATCACTACATAAAATGCCTTCATTTAAAAACTCATCTACCACCAGTGTCCCTGCCAAAGAACATACAGAGCTCTGGAAACCAAAACCTCGTATTTTAGAAAAATAAAAATAGTAAATTAGTATTTTAACAGCACAGAAAAGCTTGCTTGAAAGGACGTTAAGTTCTGGCAATTTATCAGAGATATATTTACACAGACCACTGATTGTAAGATTATTTTTTTTTCCGCCATTATCTATGGAATTGATTACTCTGCGAGTAAAGTAGACTTGCTGAACAAAAAGTACACATGCATCAGACTAAGACCAGAATAAACGATTAGATCTCACTATGAATTAACCTGGGAACCAAAGAAATTATGCTTAGCAATGAATCATCATTACACTTCTCAACATACCAGCAACTATAAAACTTGGTGCATACCAGAGAATACTTCACCATCACCATGGAGGTTTAAGTGTCACAGCCTGTTCCATTGTGTTCTTTTACTCCACCTACTACCTGAATTATTTTCATGCTCAAAGGAGTTTGGGAAGCAACAGTCAAAACACAGTTATGACTGCAATGCTACATACTTAGGGGAAAAAATAAAAAATGTCAGAAGTAGGCCGCCATAACCTACCTACCCTCAAAGCTTCCCTAACTGCCTTTTTTTCCATCTTGAATCACTGTTGTCACTACAGAGACATCTCATCATAAAAACAGCTTGCTCTGAAATACGAGAACTTTGTTTCTACCCTGCAGTAGCCTGAGATGAACTATAGAGAGGTCTTTGAATCAGCTATCAGGTTTCAGCATGAACACACAAGTCTGTAGCTCTGACTCAGTATAAAATGCAGAAGCTAAAATAAATTGTACAGCTTCTTACAGGACTTTCACTTTAAATACCAAGTTTTAAACAGCTGAGATGCAAAGTTATGTTCCTCAACAGAAATAATTTTCAAGGGAAGGCTAAAACTAGGAGCAAATAAATTTAGTTGCAGCAGAATGTACACAGAATTACATGCCTGAAATACAAGCCATGATCGGAAAAAAAAAGAAATTGTTTCTTCAAAATAGTGGCTGAAATATTACCTGATACAAGTAAAATCATACTGGCAACATGACTTCTAAAAGAACATGCAGCTAAAAAACTCCACTAAATTTTGTTAGGTGTTATAAATTTGATACAAAAAGAAGAACAAAAATCATTCTCAACTATCAGAGCAGTCTGGCATTACTAGATTTGGCAAGTATACATCAACACACCATCACCACTGTTCTGCCGACAACCCGGCAAATCTTCTCAATAAAACAAAATGCATACGATCATATTTTTAAATGAAAACCAAGTAACTATTTTTTTTAACTTTGTTCGGCAACGGAGTGTTTAATGGCAAAAGTATTGTACCTGATTACCCGGCAAGAGGTAGGATGGGACATATAATGTACTTGCAAGTCACAACGCTCGATACAAGGTTAAGTTTTTAAGAACAATTATTTCCATCCACCCCCCGTTCTGAGAATTTTTCCTACCTCCCCAGGCGATTACGAGCAGGACACCGAAGAAAAGCCCCAGAACACTTTTAAGCCGGAGCAACGGCCTGACCAGAGCTTAACGCTGAACTATGAGAAACGCACAGCAGGGCCCAAACTCGGCGGCCCCGCTCAGCCCTGCCGGGAGGTACGGCCACCCCCCAGCCAGCCCGGCCCAGCGCCGCAGCAGGGCCGGGCCTCGCCCCGCCACCGGGCGGCCACCGCGGCTCGGCCCGCAGCAATCGCCACGCCTCCAGCGCCGGGCCGGCGGCCACAAAAACAGCCGCGGATGAGCAGCTTGAAGCGGTGGGGCCAGGCCGCGCCGCCGCCTCACCTGACGGCGCCGAGCAACGACCCACGGCAGCGCCCGGCGCGGGCGGTCCCTGGCTCCCTCACTCACCTCCTCATCCCCGGGCCTCGGCGCCCCGCCAGCCCGCCGCACTTCCCGGGCGCCGGCTAACGGCGCGGCGGCCCGGCCCACTCCCCGCGCCCCGATCGTCGCACCAGCCGCCCAACCCTGCGGCCGGCGAAACGCTCCCTGCTGCCCCGGGCAGGCCCGCCCTCTCGTCCCCCGGCCTCTCTCACAGCCAATCACAGCGCGCCGGCGCCGCCGCTTCGTAGCGCTATTGGCGAAGAGCGCCGCCTGGTAAGCGCGCGCTTCGGGGGTTTCCACTCCATCAAGATTGTATGAGCCGCAGAAGAGGGGGCTGGGGATCGGAAAGAGCCGGTTGGCAGAGCGCTCCGCCTCGAGGGCGTTGATTGGCCGTCCCGAGCGCGAAGGAGGGACGTCGGGCGCTGCGGCGGGGCTGATTTGATGGCGAAGGACCGTGCCCGTATGGCGGCGGGGGTAGCACACGCGCAGCCAGAGGCCCGAGAGGCGGCTGCGGGCTGTGCGCGAGCGGCCGCAGGCGCTGCGCCCCGGGGCTGGGCGACCAGGTCCAGTCCCTCAGGGCCCAATCGCGCTGGGCGGTGCAGCCGCCCGAGGGCCGGGCCGGTTCTCTCCAGCAGTCTCTGGAAGAGGCCTGAGCAGATGGCAGTCACGCCTGTTAGGTCGCGGCGCAGCGCGGCCCCAGGCCTGCGTGCCGGGGAGCGCCCAGGGAGGCGTTTTCAGTAGCGGTTTACTACTCACGTCGGGTGAACCGTGACCGTGTCTCCGGATCCGTAGTGCGGCTGAGGGCTCGGGGCCTGCAGCTCCGGAGATTTTCGGCAGGGCCGAGCAGGCGCTACCGCCCGCAAGCCGGCAGCCCGGCACCTGCAACCTGTGGAGACAGGAAAAATGAGACTTGTCAGGGCCTCACAGCAGCCTAGTTAGCACTAAAAAAACCTCTCCCAAATTAAAAACCACTATCAGTTGACTGGCCTTGCCTGAGAAGATGGCAAGAGTAGTTTTCGCAGTGCTGTCGCACAACAGTCTGTCCCCAGTACACTACGTTTTCAACCGCTTGGTAAACATGGAGGGGAGGATTTAAAGTATCGCTCAAGAACGCGGGCTGTAGAGTTACCTAGAGACTGCCCATGAATGTAAAACTTGACTTGGCTTCAATATTCAGTTTTGAAATACTTTGACTCTCAAGAAATGTGAGTAATGCTACTGAATATTTGAGTTGATAAAAGCCAAATGTAGCTCCTATATAACAGACCTACTTTTGAATGCAACTCTCATCTGATCGCTATTCTATTTTATACACCTAGCATCACTGTTTTTTTATAAATAGTGAACTCTTCTTAAATAATGAATGAGAGAATGAACTCCAGAATAGACAAGAGTTGCTCAACAGGACAGTTACACTTAAAGGCTCTAGTCATGCATTCAGCATTTCCAGAAGACCACATTTATTTTTAGAGAAGATTTTTTTAATCATGTAGTTTTCTAAAGTAGTCCTATAATTTTAAAAACACTTCTCAAATTTTGTGCTGCTAGAAATGGACTCCTACAAAGAAGCATCTTTGAAAAAAATACCATAATACCTAAGGTGGTTGTAATAATGCTGACATGCAATTAAACACTTTCCTAGCCTCTTTAACATTCCTTTAATACAAGTTTTTATGTAATTCAGTAACATGCAGTTCAACATTAGCTAAAGGAAAGGCTATTCCCTATAGATGCCCAGAATCTAGAGAGACAGCTGGTAAGGACCCAGTGCAGTCCTGGATCAGAGCTGGAGTACCCACTTCTGAGCTGGAGCTATGGGGATCACTGCCCTGTGGCAGGAGCATGGGAAGGCACAACATAAGCTCTTGTTAGTGTGGCTACATGCAAGATGGAAAGATGCAGTTTGTGCATCAGAAACCACCAGGAGTTTACTGGAAACTCCTGAGGAAACAATGAGATTCCATATTCTGGAACGAACGCTCACACTATTCATCTTACTTACTATTTTAAAAGAAGCATTCCATTTTAAATTCATGCTTAATTTTAAAATAATAAATAGTAGTGAAAAAGCACTAAGATTGATGCCTCATTTTGCAAGGCATGCTGTAAACCCAAGTTACGCTCTGCTAATCCTCAAGGTGGCTATCTATGCACAGCAGCTGCATTTTCTTCCATTTGTAGAGCTGCCTTTTATGCTACTACAAAATGCATTAGCATGTCTGCTATAAATACTGTTATCCCAAATTTCATTATGTTTACATTTTGGATATAAATAAATTACACATGGAATGCGACTATAATTATTAGCTCAAGTACACCATAACTATATCTGAGAAGCAAAAGGGACAGAGACACTGTAAGAATAAAATATCAAAGTACTCGGTAGGAATGACTACATGTGGAATACCTAATAACTCAAAAACAAATATTTAAAAACATTTCTCTAATCCTTGTAATTATGTACTTAACCCTCTATGATTTCAGCAGGAAAAATGACCAGAATAGACCATTTAGAAAGTCTGTCATTCTACAGCCAGAGTAGTGCTTGTGAAATTTAACCCAAGCTAATATCCTATTGACCCACTGGGCTTGCATAACAGCTCTGTGTCACTGACAGACCACAGATGAAAGGCAGGCCAAGACTGTTATTTACTCTAAAGCTCCTTCATACTCCTGTAGATGTATAAAGGAGTTGTAAAGTGGTAACAGGGCTTTGGCAGTGTAAAATGGGCCTGTTACATTTCTTTCATGTTGAAAACCCCGTCAGTAACACCAGCATGAGGTATTTGCCATTAAACGGCAAATTATTTCTTCAAACTACACTCTTCTTAAAAGAGACATGTTTTGTAATAATGAAATGTGGTAAACAAATTCCACCTTCAAATTACAAAACACTGTAAAATTAAACATGATACAAATAGCATGGAACAGAATTTTGTGCTGTGCCAGCATAGGAATATGGTATTCATCTATCACAGCATCACCCCAAAATTGCAGAATATTCACACAGAACAGCTGAATTTTTCCACCACTTCAGACATGGAAGGTATTTATCCAGCTGCATTAAAAAACAGGAAAGGTTCCTGTAGAAGCATCAAAGACAACATTACAGCACTTTCTAAATGTTAGTTATGTGATAATGGGACTTGGATAAATATATTAGGTATTTCTCTCCCTCTTGTTTTTTCTCATAATCTACAGCTCTAATGAAAGAGTTGGTAAAATAAGTAAGGATTAGTTACATAGTTTGGGATCTGAGAGGGAAAAGCAGCAGAGAGACTGTGGGGTTACCTGAAGCTCTGTTTCTTAGGACAGAACCTGAAGAGTATTTTGTAATAGGGATATTACAGCCACATTCTTTAACAAAAATAAGACTTTGCTATGCTTATAATAAAATGCCAATAAAATCTGGCACTAAACTGCAGTTTATGTATAACTCTGGTTTAGCTCACAATTTTTCAAGTTGATACCAGCTTTGTATTCTACAGTTAAATATTGTGTCTGTCTGGGTTTATGTAATCTGATTGGGAAAATGTGAACTGCCCAAAGCAGCGTATAAATTAAGGCAGTCCCTTCTGGCTCTTTAATCATCAAAAACACAAACATGGTCTTTCAATACAGGCATCCTTAACATGGGATCATGTCGCAGGCCGAGATGGGTAAAGCCACGACCCACTCTCCCTCCAAAAGGGGATCGAGGGCTGAGAACTTTAATTATTCTGAAATAATTTAAAGCAGAGGTCATGCTTACTATACTGTAATATATACTTTCCTCTTTCCCTTTAGCTTTATTGAGGGCAGGACAATAGTGCGAAGCATCACAAAATACATTGCTTTTTGGCAACACATAAGTTAACAGATTCAGAATTCAAAGCTTAAATACATCTGTGAACTGTCAGCATGAGTGAAATGCACTGAAATTCCCCTTGGTTTTTGCTCACAATTGTAACCAAACCCATAAATCTAACTTTAAAAGAATAAGACTTGAGCCAGAAACCCATGCCTTGTCTACACTTAAAAGGGTTGGCTGGTATAGCTACACCTTAGAGCTGTATTGGCAAGCACAGATTTCTTTTCTGGTGTAACTTAAATCACTTTCTGCATGGAACACGCTAAACTGGCTAAAGGACTCTGCCAATATAACAGCATCCACACTAGGGCTTTTGCCAGTATGGCTGTAGCTGCATGGGAGTGATTTTTCATCATTCTGACAGCTATTTTGGCAAAACTTCTACATTTAGACTGAGTCCAAGTTAAAGTTGGCATTGTTTTATGTTGGAAATAAAGCAGAAGAGAGGCATTGCCAGTTTATGGCCCTGGTTTTACATTATTTTAAATTGTTTGTTCTAAAGGAATGTGTGGGGCAGGATCCATGTGGTCCTTTGGATGACTGCCTCCCACATTTGTGCTGCATTAAAATCGCTTGGTTTTTCAGTGAGTGAGCTTTGGCAATGGGGAAATTACATTACTAAAAAAAGATACCGTCCACATTATTTAGCCCAGAAATAGCTGTCCTGTTGCGTTAAAGCAAATTTCCAAAGTGAAGTGAGCTGCCAAAGGAAGCATCCGGGCCAAAGGACATGTGGATTAAAGCTTCATTCTTCTTCACTTTGTCCTCAGTTCAACAAAGAATTTAAGCACAGGATTAATTTTAGGCACACATATAAGCCCATTTCAAGTTTAGTAGTAATGTCACATGTGATAATGCTTCTTTTTGAACTTTAATTAAGCAGATATTTGAAATTAATCATATGTCTAAGCACTGTGTAGAATTGGGATTTCTATCAGAAGTGCAAGTTTCCATAGAATGAGGCTATTTATTGTGGTACCATCTGCATTTTCTTTCCTGAACTCAATGTTAAGTCTGTATTCTAAAGATGTCTCAAGGGGCGTATTTTTCCACACAAGTACATTTACATATTTGGCTGTTTTTTCCTAATCTCTCTTTTGCTAAGTGTTTTTTTGTTTTGTTTCAGAAATGCATGCAGAGAAGTTGTAATTTATTTTGTGATTGCACTTAATATTCAACTCTTTCCTCTGCCAGACTTTGTGTGTGCACGTGTAATCCTGACATGGGGGCTTGCACACCTGCTCTTGCTGCTGGAGCTGCCCTGCAGACGCCAGGCCATGCCTTGCCTGTGGACAGTACAAGGGCTGTTTGGGGCAGATAAGAGATCTCCTGCGTAATCAGTCAGCACTGAACCAGTGAGCCCATTGGACGAGGAAGTCTGATTTAATCGAGACTTCTTCCTTCCTTTTCGTAAAACACAGTGTGTTCCTGTTACAAGAAAACACAAATGAGTTTTCTGTGTTTTAAAAATGCGAGCAGGCTTTTCATGACCTCGTACAGACTACACATGCACCACAACTAAAGCCCTTCAACAGTTTCCAGGTGAGTGTTTTGTGCACTTTGGTTTCCAGTGCTTCAACTCAGGGAAGCAGCTGGAGTGGCAGTCACCCTGAAACAGAACCGGATGGGTGTCTGTTTGCAGTAAAATTGTCTCATTTGTTGCAGAGTGTTTGTATTGTTTTGGATTTTAAAAACATGTAAAAATAAATAGTAGCTTAGTTAGAAGAGCTCACAATGATTTTTAGCTGTGAAACTGTTTATAGGAAGTACAGATAGTTTTGAAGGCAGATACATTCAAGGCAGAAGACGTATATTGTAACATTCACTTCTGCATTCTTCTCTTTTACAAGCGTGTTGTGTTTCTCAGGTGAATATTGTTTTAAAGTGGTTTTTATATATGTACACGCATATATATAATGTATATAAAGCTATACATACAAAAATATATATATTGAATATAAATATAATTGTGCTTATAAGGTTATACCAATGCGCAGAAAGCTTATAATTTAAATTTGTTCAGCCATTTTCAGGTTCATCATTTAATCTACTATATTTGAGCTTACCTTTACATTAAAACCAAATATTTGCAAGTTTATGCTCTTGGAATAAACTGTCATGATTTTCAAAAGACTGAGCAGTTAGACAGTAAGTGACTACTCTTCATGTTCAAAAAGCCAAACTAAAAGATCAGTGTGAACTTTCCCCTTCTAGTCTGAAGTCCAAAAATGAAGGTTTCCATGATGCTCTTACTAAGGAGGATGACAACACGTGTGGACTTGCTTATCCAAGCCAGGCAAAGGAAAGGTTTCTGTTAGAGGGATGTGGTTTGCACTTCTATTATTTCCAGTGGGGGAAGTAATTTAGTTTCTTTTTATAGCATTGTAATTTCCCAGAAATCAATTGCTCTGCTGAAGGAGTTTCCCCACCTCTGTATCCAGCATAGCATAACTGTGTGGTAGACAAGTTGAGGCCAAATGATATGTAATAACTTCCCTGTCCTAAACCCTCTTATTACTCAACAACCACTGCTTGGGCATTATTTTCACATTTGTAGCAGGGGCACTTGTTTTGTCTGTTATTTGATTATGACCCGTTGACTGAAATGTGAGCAGCACTTCTCTCATGCTAACAGGACACAGCACCCTGGAAAAGTTGTTACGATCTTCTTAGAACTTTTTCAACTGCTAGTATAATACAGTGACGTAACAGGAGTTTGTTTGGTTTTTTAAAACAAAAACAAAACAAAAAAAAAAAAAAAAAAAAAAAAAAACAAAAAAAAACAACAAACCAAAGCAAAACAGCATCCTGGGGAGACATTTAGGTGCCAGAAGGGCCAATCTGGTCTATGGAGTAGAAGGATATTGTTTGAGGCATTTTATCAATATGTGGTAAAATAGTAGTCCTAGCAGAACAGGCATACAGATATACTACAAGCACAGTCTATAGGTTAAAAAGACAAGTAGAGAGAGAAGTATTCTGTATAATAATTAGAAAACTCAGTTCTCCTTCCACCAAGCCATTGCCAGATTCAGTTGGTTTGTTCTCACAGTACAGAAACAAGTGTCTGGAGAGAACTTGAAACTGTGAAATTTTAGATATCATCCTATTTTGCCCTACCCATTGTGATGAAGAACAGATGGCAAGTTTTGGAGTCCGGAGAAAAATCAATTCTAGGGGTATAAGAGAGCCAGGCCGCTATTTATACTAATTATCACCAAGATTTTAGTTCATCTGAACTCTTACTTGCCAGCTTGAGCAAAATGCAAGATGAAAAAAATCTGCCCCCACTGAAGTTTATGACAAAATTCTCATATATAAGAATGGAGTTCCCCACCTAACCTTATTCAACGTAACTCCTTACGTTTTCATGCTTTATTTTAATCTGCCAAAATGATATTGAGACTTTCAGTGACAATGGTCATAGGTATGGTTCTTCACTGGTAGCTGTGTAGATATTTCTATTTATTACTTTAGTTTTTATGAAACTACAGTTGCCCTCGTACACATTCACAGAGAACAATGAGTAAGTCAATAAAAAAGATGACCAGACTGGATCCTCTAAAGACGTGCTACTAAGAAATATCATATTTTCTGTAATCTTTCAGCAATAGTTTGCGATGGACCAAGACTCACACTGCACAGCAGAAAAGGAACTGTTGGAAGCTGTAAGCAGAATTACCCCTTTTTCTACCACAAGCCCATCTGATGAAGAACAAAATCAACCCAAAGCTGAAATTTCATGTAAAGTGAGAAAAGAAAACCCACAAAAAGATGACTTTCAAGGTTAATGATATCCTTTATTTTTCATGTAGCTATTTATGCTGTTAATCTTTTATATTAAAAACTTCTATCGCAGCAGCAGTCCAGATTTACATGGCTATACTCCTTTGAAAATAAACCTTGATTAAACTTGTAGTAATAACGTAGCAATAGTGAAACAGACGCACATCCTGGTGTGTATATACACACAGTTTTCCTTTTAAATCCTTTGTGCCTAAAATGTATTCCAGCCTTAGGAGCACACTTTCTGTACATGGCAAAATCTGAACTTCTTGGCAGCACCAGCAAGGATGCCAAGACTGAAGCTAATCTCAAGCAGCAGTCTCTCACATGCCTTATGAAGAGGCAGCACTGAACTTTTACCATGCCTAAGATTGTCATTATCTGTTATTAAATAAAATGTTATATATAATCCAATATATATGTAATCTCATAAAGATCTTCAGCCTGCAAAGATGCCCTGAACACCACCTCTCATAGGAAATCTGTGTTTTGCAGGGATTGAGCCAAACCCCAAAGACCTTGATTGAAACTATATAGCCAAATGATTAAGAACATGTAAAAGCAGGGCCACTGGAAGAGTACTGTTGTGCCTTTACAATCCTATGTCTGCATCCAGCTGTTATCTTCTCATTCATTTGTTGTCATTCACCTCCATTGTCTCAATGTTAGACACTTTGCAGACTGACTTCAGCTGACTGCATTGACAGAGACATTATTGATTGAAAATTGGGACTGGTGTGCCCATTGAAACGCAGATATTCAATTTCTTTTATCCACTTTGCTAGCCTGTATACCACCTGATGAAAAGTGTTGTCAGTAAATTTGAAAGAGAGATAAATCAAGCCTTTCAAAAAGCTAATGAAATTCCTTATAAGCAAACTCTTCAACCAGCTGTCCTTCATTTTTATAATGCATGTGTATATATGTTTGCATGTGTGTATGATACAATACTTCCTGACAGTATTTTTTCTATAACTTTGTATTCTGCATCCAATTGGTGTCTTTCAAAATTTCAGACCGTAATAGCTTTCCTCAAATAATCTGGACCTATCTTTTTTATCAGTTAAATGAATTATGTTATCAGTCTTTAGGTGTTGCTGTTACAGCAACAGAAATCCTAGGCTCTCCTTTCACAATAAATGCGTAAGGGTTTTCTTTCCAAGTGCAAAGGTTATAATCTGAAATACTAAATATGTTGTTTTTAGGTTCCAATCCATCCCTAAGTCCCAACTCTTCGATGACCACTAAGGAGCTTCAGGAATATTGGAGGAATGAAAAACGCCAGTGCAGAGAAGTCAAACTCCTTTTTGAAATCCCATCAACCAGAATTGTAGAGCACCACTTATCTAAATATGTGGTAAGCTAAGAAATTAATATGTAAGAAGATCATTAATTGTATTCACTCTACAGGGGTCTGCACAGCACACAGCATGCCTCACGACATGAAAGACATGCCAAGGGCCAAGTTTTGCGAGCCGTGATCATACCGAGTAGAACCTGTTCTCACTGATTGTATGGGTATAGTTGGTGGAATCTGCTCCTAAAAACCACCTCTGACACTCAGTTCACAACATCGGCAGCAGTGGAAAAGTGATATCAAGTAAATTAGTAGCCAGAAGCTTGTCAACATTACACAAGTATAAAACTATCAATATAGTTACACTTCTACTGAGCTAGCCTGCTGTAGCAACTGCATTGCATTTGTATAACTTCCACATCACAGATTTATATTAACACAAGTGCAAAATTATTTGATGTGGACAAACATGAAGACATCTTCAGTTAGATTGCTTGGGATCACTCCCCTTCCCTTCCCTCCATTAGTGGCATATTTCTGTCATATTTTTAAGTTGAAACATGAGTAGTTGGGACAGTAACAGAAGGGTTTGCATTTTTGTATCTTTACTCATAGTACTAACACTTCATTTTTATTTCTGATTCTGCTCCTGGCCTTCAGGAGGACTGATCTAGAGCAAGTCTCTTTCAGTACTCCTGTGAAATTCGTATAGGGATATTTTCCATGTTTGCAACAAACTCTGAGATCTGTAGATCAAAAATGCTAAGAATCATAGTAGTGTTGCTGATACTGGGTGATGCAGCCTGGTAGAATCTGAAGCATGTAAGTGTGTGCTCTGGAGACTGTCCTAAGATCTTGCTGCATGCTGTACACACTTAGGTGCTGCAATCCATGTATATACTCAGTGGTATTCAGCTTGTTGAACAGATAAAATTATTTTAGTAAAACTGTATGAGAACAAGAATATTCAGCATACCTATAAGTAGTTAAACAAAGGCGTAAGTCACACACCTAAGCAAAAAGATTTACATTACAACAAAATTTAGCTAATTTGAATGATAGTCTAATTAAATGGTAGTTCTTTCATTTTTTTATGCACGCTCCAGAAATAAAAAAAAACCAAGCACTTGTAAATTATTCACTTAGCTGCCCTTGATATAAAGATAGCTTAAAAAATTGCTCTTATGATTCTTTTGAATATGCATCAGGCATTTATACACTTTTCAGCAGGGAGCAGGACAAAGTATAGGAGAATGTCACAGTGCTTACGAATGAGAAGAGATGAGAGAAGTCAGCTCAAATTTAGAAGCCTTTCAGGGAGTGCTTGTAAAGATCATTTATGAAGATTAAAAGATATAATTTCTCTTTAAGGAAAAACAAGGAAGATAATCAGACATACACTAGTGCTAGTACTGGTTTGCACCCTTCAACATTTACAAAGAAAACAACCGGTATGAGTAGAACTGCTCCAGTTTCAGTATAATTCAGTGGAAACAGGGTGAAGTTGAATGTGAACATGGTCATCATCCAAAAGCCAGCAAGGTCAAGAGTCTGTATCCTTAGCTGGTGTATGGTGACACAGTTAATCTGGCCTTGGTGGTGTTCCACTAGTTTACGCACATTAAGGTTTTGACCCTTGCTCAACATCACTATGCTTGGATCAGGACCAGAAGAGAACATGTATTTCACACAACACATATTAAGCAGCTATCACATTTATTACAGTCATGTCGAGGCTAGTGAAGAGCTGAGGAAGACATACCCTAGAGTACTCTTAATGTAGGACAGCATTGCTGTTAGCGAAGGATTTTGAATAGCAAACAGATTTTTGTAGAATTGTTACATTTTTTGCATTATTTATATGCCAAGTAAGTTTGAATAACAAGACAATTACTTGGAGAGGAAAAAAGGCTTTGGAGTTGCTCCATCTTATTTTTGCACACACCAAATATTACTGCCAAATACTCCCTCTTCCTTTGCAGCATTAACACCCCCAAATCCCTAGAAAAGTCTGATACAAACAACATTTCTGAGTATTACGACCAATATAAAAAAGATTACAGTCAACATTAAGTCTGGGAAATCCATTCAGTTCATTGAACATGATTGCAGCAGCCATGGCTGTTATAAACAAAGTCCAGCTACAGAAATGCTTTGTAAGTGATTTTATGTGCTTCAGTCTGCTGCTAGTTCATCATTCACAGCACCTTGCAGGATGGGATCTGTTAGCATATTGTTTATCTACAACTTATTTCCATGCTAACATTAAGTCTGGTGACAAAAGTCCAAAACAGCAGGAGGTAGGAATTACTAATTTGATGGCTGCAGATTTCAAAGATCAGGTCTTTACTTAGCATGCAACATAATCTCAGGCAGCAACTGATTTAGCAGCACTGTTAGAAGCCAGAGGAGTATACAGGATTACACAAATAAAATTGGTGCAGGAAAGTTTTGGCTAGTGGAATACACAAGCACAAAGTCTTTTCAAAGCAATAACAGGCAAAATCTGACTGCACTCAAGCTAGAAATGGTCCTTCTCATGTTTATTTTTTTTTAATTTGGTTTAGATGTATAAAATCATCATTTTGCAAACGGGAAGTTTTGACAGCAACAAATCTGTAATTGAACGGCGTTACTCAGATTTTGAGAAGCTGCACAGAAATCTGCTGGAAGAGTTTAGTGAAGAAATGGAAGATGTGAGCTTTCCCAAAAAAACTCTAACAGGGAACTTCACAGAAGAAATAATCAATGAGAGAAAATTAGCCTTCAAGGACTACCTGAGACTTCTATATTCTATGAAATATATACGAAGATCAAAGAAATTCATTGACTTTTTAACAAGGCCAGAGCTTCAGGAAGCATATGGTTGCCTGCGGGGTGGCCAGTACACCAAAGCTTTGGAAATCCTTTTAGAAGTCATTGGTCTGCAGGAAAGGCTGACAAGACGCAACCCTGTCTCAATTGTCCCAACTCTCTGTGCTATCGTGGTGTGCCACAAGGACCTGGAAAACCCAGCAAGTGCCTTTGAATATGGAGAAAAAGCTCTATCACGCCTTCATGTGCATACCAGCCACAGGTATTATATTCCATTGTTAGAAACAATGATCGCTTTGGCATATGAACTTGGCAAAGATTTTCTGTCTTTGCAAGAAAAACTCGAAGAATGGAAGGCAAAGAAAGATCCTGTACGGGTTTTTACCCTGAAAGAACTTGCAGTTCGGGAGTATGTACAATGAACATAAGAAACCATTTCCTTAAAGAGCAAAGCTGTCAGATCCTTTTCCCAAACACAAACTGAAAGAGTAAGAACTGGAAGTCACCTTTCATGTTCAAAAGGGACATAAGGATTCATGTTGGAAAATGTATTTACTCTACAGATATGAGGAGCACCTAAGCTATTAAGGTTTTGGAAATAAATTTGCAACAAAAAAATCTTTTATTATTTGCTTATTTTGAACACAACCTACTTTGTGTGAAAATTCAGAATAGGAAAATACAAAGAATAAAGCATGTAAGAAACTTTAGTATCAAAGGCATTGCTTGCTCATACAGAGCTACTTCCTTTCTAGATGAGAAATATCTTCTCAGTTGATGCAATCTAAAGGATGCATCTTCAGACACTGAATGTAGTTTTTTTACTCTTCCACCTGAAGCCTGGTCAAACAACACTTGCCATTTCTGAGAGTGATGGGATTGGGCCTTTTCCTACTTAAGTCAACTGCTGTGGGTGGGAAGACCTGTGGGGAAAGTATACAATCAACTTTGGTAGCAGCAAAAAATACAAGAGATGTTCATTCCATCAGAGATGAGGGAATATGCCTAATTTCACTTTTGTAGCAGATACAGTTTTATGACTTTCATTGAAGGTGCATTCTTGTTTCAGGTGATCTTTAAGAACAGCTCTGACTGAGGTAGAAAAATCATACCACGTGCACTATATACATAATGGAAAGGAACCACAGAAGGCTGCTCTTGAGGAGAACATCTGGCTAAATAATGCTAGCATTTAACTCTTATTGTCAAGCTGTGAGACACATGGTTAACAGACAGTCTGTGTTAGGCATGTGCTTCCATGTTGCCTTTCAGAGGTTTATGTAAATTGCACAGTGCCTTAGTTTTACAGCCTGTTACACCATGCAAATATCATCTTGGTGGCAATTGTCATGTAACAGATAATTATTTCAGGGATCCAACTCACATGTACAAATACTAAGCTTGTCCTGCCCTAACACTGCTGTGTAAGCTTTGTAAGAGCTGAAAAGTCTGTTTACCTGCTTCTGTAATTTCCCTCAGCTCTATTATCTATCCCATACACTTATTTGAATAATATAGTAAATTAATTCTCATAGATATTCTAATTAACGTGTCATGCACGGATCATTATTCTCTGCTGAACATAGTCCACTGGGTTCTTTTAGGCCTGCATTCCAGGTACAGATACTGCATGCACCACAACAACACTATAAATTAGGAATAACTGTATTAACTTACCTCCTAGACATATAAAAGAATAAGCTAATTGAAAGTGCACTGTACCTGAAAAACACTGCTGTGCATTGTTACAAGAAGGATGGCTTGGAAAAAATACAGAACAATAGGAGTGTCTAGGGTAGAGGGTTAATATTTTAAGTAGCTATTAACAGCTAGGCAGTAAACTCAAAATACATGGATCATTTGTTATTTGAGAATTACTGTTTTTTCTATTTGTACCAGAAGTAAAAGAATTATGAGTAATCAAGTAAGAGATGTAAGGACTAATCTTGCCACAACATACCATATTGCAGGGCAGTTAAATGGATCAAAGATAACACCTTCTTAGAGGATCACGTCTGAATCAGTAACAAAATAGCGAAGAAAGCACTAGGGTCTGCATCACAGTCCAGCGACTTGGAGTTGAGGCAGAAAGCAAGCATGGCTGTCACACTGCTCTATCTCCACTGCAATTTGTTGTGAAAGACCAAAAATACAGCGAAAAATAACCTCTCCCTTTTTGCTCCCTCCCCTCACTGTGTGCAGTGTCCCAGGCTGACTACAAGATTAGAGGGTCCCTAAGTACAGGCTGTCCACTAGTAAGTAGTAACTACTGCTACAAGTAGTACTTGCCTACAAATACCAGGAAAGCAGCACATGACTTGTGGTAATGCTGTTAACTTTCCATCTCTGGAGGATTAACTGACCAATTTTTTGTTAGCATGGTAGCACACATTAGGAGTATGAGGAGGTGCTATTTGGCTAAAAGAAAAATTTGCATAATTCAAAATGCCCTAAAATAAACAGTGCCACCCCTCCCCCACACTGTTTTGTTGGTATAAGCCAAATTTCTTCTGAGAATGTTTTTCCATATAACATACTAGCAGTTTTGTCAGAAAAATGTTCCTAAAATAGGTGACTTTGTCCCTATCCAGCAGTCAGTCTCCTTTTATTATGGGGGAAAATGAACTAAACAAATACAGGAGCGGTGTGGAGAAAGAATAATGTATCTATTGGATAAAGCCCCCACATTGAACTTCTTTAATGGAGACCCTTTTCAGTGGGGGATCTGTGACAACCAGTTGGCCACGTCTTCAGAACTACCCAGGAAGAACATCTCATCTGCCTCACTCAAAAGGCTCATTACAATTTCTGTTGCACTGAGACTTCCAGCCAAGCCACTTCATGTCTGAATCCACAGAGCTTACAGTATGTATCATCAAAGAGTCAAGTCTAGTGTTCATAAAATCAGTTTGTGATTTCATTACTATTAGAATACAATAAAATTAAAATCTCACCTAACAATTCAACCTCCCCCAAGCAAATCATGTATGCATCCCCCTCCTAGAAACATAGCCTGTGACCTTTGGATTTAATCATCTCATCAGAGATGACACTGAAAATCCTTTGAAAGAGAAAGCTAATATGGTGATGGCAGTGAATGGGGACCCAGCGAGCCTGAATTTCACCTGGAGCTCTGCCACAGATTTGATCTGCACTTTGCACAAGTAACCTCACCTCTGTGCCCCTATTTCCTCGCCCAGTACTTGCCCAGTAGTTTCCTACATTCAGGTTTTCAGTATCCACTGAACAGAAAAGCTGTGAAACTTGACCAAATAAGTTAACTCCAGCATTTACCTTAGAAATGTGCATTGGAGTGGAGGAAATTTTGATTTATACAAGCCTATTTCATTTCTTGAAGATATCTTAAAATAGAAGAGAACTTAACAGGCAGTAAGTTGCCAAACCTGTGTGCTTATTGTTGATTGCATAGTCTCTTGCTAATGCAGTCTTATTTTAGAATCAGGCATTACTTTACTTATACACTAGAGAAGTTAAAAAATTATCTTTTTATTGCACTGGGTTGTAGTGAGACATGCTGGCTCATCAGCTTCACAGGCAATCAGCTAGTTCAGATTTCTCAGCTCTTTACTCTCAGAGACTGGTTGGACCTGCCAAAAGAACTCTGCTTTAATTTACTCGTATTTCAAAAGTCACCCTGTGCATATTCTTTTTTACTTGATTTTTACAGTGGCGCGTTCAGCAGTTACATGTTACTAAACTAAAAGGTAGTGGCATTCCTGTTCCCGTACTGACCCTATCTTCCACTCGGAATGACAGCCTGCAAGGACTGGGTTCCCTCTGCCTGTACGTGCGACTTTACCATCCACAGTTAAAAATGTGTAGCCAGGCAGAGCAGATTTCCTGCAGGGAGTCACAGTAAATTAGTCTCTTTCCCCATTAACATTGCACCCCAGTGCAGCAATACCATAGTGGCTGCAGGGTCTCCATTCATGTATTGAATCTGTTCTGGGTTTTCCATAAGATATATGAAAGTTAAATGGGTGCTCTCCACCTGCCACCACATCCTGTTTTTCCTCTGAATAAAGTTTCAAGAATGGCTTAAAAAGGAAATAGCTAACCTTTTCATCCACACCTACCTGTCCTGCTCTATCTGTTGTCCTTCCTTAACTCTTACTAAGAAGCCACTGGAGAAACAACTAAAACCTCATGCACTCTCCATGGGGTTTGCACACTGTCCCCAGAATACACATACCCCTTCTCTAGGTAGTGGGCCAGCAAAAGTCAATAGCACTGCATCAGTGAAGCTATTTTGGAAGAAGAAAACTCTGGCACTACTACATATGGAAGAACGGAACATAAGTAAGCAGGTGGTTCCTGCTTCCAGACAGCCATTTTACTTCCAGTCTTCATTTCTGTACAATATTTGAGTGATAAAAGCCTGTCTTATAAATAAATCTATTTCATCCATTTTCTGTCTCCCAAAACAATGTGTGCTTTTTACAGAAAATGTCTTCAGTTTAATAAAATAAATGGAAATGAGTAGTTGCTGGCATTTGTCCTGTTTGCATTAACATTCATCAGCCATTCTCTGTACCTGAAAGGCAGCTGGCGTCAACAGACAGAATGTCTGGGGACCCAGGTTCTGCTCTTGGCAATGTCACAAGCCCACTGAGTGACCTTGATCAAGTCTAATCAAATCACAGATTTCTTTTCAATACCAGTATTGCTTTACCCTCTTCTGTAAAGCTATGTGTTACTTGTATTTCATCAGGACATTCCAATGTATCATTTCCCCCATTCTACAGCTGCTGGAATTGTGATACAAATAAGAGAAGTGATTTTTTCCCAAAGTCTAATACAGGGGTCTGGAGACCACACAAACTGTCTGGGGAAACAGTTGAGCACAACTGCATCACAGCTTTGCAAAACAGAGACACCTCATGGTTGCATGTTCTAAAGTTCATCTTGCATGGACAAGCATGACACAGCTTAATTTTTGCCTGATATCATATACCTGAGACAATTGCATGTGATGTCTATGGAAAAGAAAATGAGTAAGTCTGACTAATTAATAAATTTGAAGAACTAATAAGTGGTCGAATAGGGAAAATACTTGAACCACTGTTTTATAAAAATAACAAAGCAGAAAGTATCACAGTATCATTCTGGTCGGAAAAGACCTTCAAGGTCGAGTCCAACCATTATCCTAAGTCTCACGTAAGAGATTTTTAGAATATACTAAAGAAAAAAAAATCTCCAGGCTTCAGTATCATTTTCCACAAGAAGGAACAGAAAAATATCTTCAAGTACATTTTTCCAGTTTTAAGCATTTCTTAGAACTCCAGTATTTCTTTCCACTGCTCTTGTAGTCTAAACAGGAAGAATCACACAACCACTGCAGAGTACCATATATGCTAGCAATCTGTTATTACCCGCTTTTCTCAACAACAGCACACAAGACATCAGAGCTTTTCTATGATCTTACTCTTCATACTGTCATTGACACCTCTGAAGCATAGCTACAACAGATAGCAATCCAAGTACAAATTATTATTTAACTTTTTTCCCCAGAAAATAAGGTCAAAAGGAAAACT
This sequence comes from Hemiprocne comata, assembly GCA_020745705.1. Lineage (NCBI taxonomy): Eukaryota > Metazoa > Chordata > Aves > Apodiformes > Apodidae > Hemiprocne > Hemiprocne comata. The sequence goes on from CM036598.1 coordinate 6,780,014, forward strand.
ATCCAACCAACATCTGCCTAGCATGTCTAACAAAACACAGGCTGCATACATAGAAGCCAGAAGAAAATTTAAATAAATTCTGGGCAGATCATCTCCAAGAGTCCCCACAGAGAGTTGTAGTATGATCTGTTGAGCTTTGCCCCATTTCCATATCAATTATTATATCATTTGGGGCATTAAGTAGATAATACTGTTTACACAACTTTCTAAAATAACTAAAGAAGCCCATGAGGATGCCTAGTTACTTATGAAACATATGCAGACAAGATGCTCTCTGTGCAATGCAGCATCTTGTTTACAGGGAATCCTGTGATCTTTATCACATAGTTATTATTAACTCCTGTTATCTGCTGCATCACTGGAGGATAATATTTGCTTTCCTGAATCTTAATAAGGCTAAATACATTGATTGAATTCAACAGATTTGTACAAGCAGCATGAGAGTCGAGTTCAGGAGACAGGATGAAATCTAGGTTTTGTGGCTCAGGCAGCAGCTGAGCAAATCAAATCAAGAATGTTTATTTTCTGATTAGATCAAAGGCAGGAGCAAGATGTGTTGAAAAACTAAACACAGTTGTACTGGTGTAAAATACTGAATGTCAGTTCCCATCTGGATGAGTTGAGAACCTGAAAGAACCAACCTATTTATATTAAGATCAGATTACAACATATGTTCATCACACTTTGTGAGTATATATTTGCTCTGTATACAGATATACAAGACACTAATTTTCATGTCAGACCAGTGAAAGTTGAGAGTAGCTACACTGAAATAAATTAAGCTATAATGTAATTGAGAGCAGAATAAGGTCTACTGTCTATATAAACATGTGCACAATCTCTGTACACGATGGATGGATTGGTTGATGAGTAGATAGAGCAAACAAATTTGAATGTTTTGATGCCTAATGAATATTTGCCAAGTGTTTTAAGAAATTCAGATCAAAGCTACTTTACAAGTACTGCATTATTATTTTCATACACAGATTCAAACATACTGCCTTTTATTAGGAATACATCTGTAACTCTCTGATTGTTCAGACAAGAAAAATACTGAAGAGAAATAGAATGGATGGACTTTCATATACTAATCTTTCTAAATTAGTGCAATTTAAATATAATTTCATTCCAGACAGCGCTAAAGCAGACTCTAACTGGGATAACCCAAAGGAAACTTTAAAGAATTTCACTAAAAATACAGAATTTAAATCCGAGTATTTTTCTTCGTCATTAGTATTTCTAAAAAAATTGCCTCCTCCCTGACAACTATCACTAGATGGAGCTGCAGCATTTGCAGGAGCTCAGGACTCCGCAAGCTGAAGTGAATGGAACTTTTTTTTAACAAAAAGGGTTTAATGACTTGACTTTATTTTTTAAAAATCTACTCGAAAGTCTAACATTTAAGTTTTAATGTGATTAAACTAAATGTATGTATATATAAAGTTCCACTGTGAGTTCAGACTGCAGCACAGAGCTTTCTAGCTGTCCTTCAGGACAATTTACGTACCCCTTTATCAGCCAGCTCTACGAGCTCGCTAGAAAGCTGAAAGAGAAAATATTCTTGCAGGCTTTTAGACCTGGTGAGTTCAAAGCCAGAGTCACTGCGGCATCTCAGTTCCTACAGTACCTTTTCCTTCTGATCAAAAGGAACCAAGTAAAACTCAAAACTCTTAAAAGAACTATTAAATAATAGGGGGAGGGAAGTAAAAATAAATGGACTCATAATGCCTTCTGAACAGTGCTGGGGAAAGTTTATTGACTCCATTTAGATAGCTGGACTCCCAAGTACTAAAACAAAAGTTGATCATGTTTTGAGTCCAGCTACTGTAAAATATTTTAAAGCTCCATTAATTTAATTATATAAAGGCATAAATATACCTAAGACACTATACACATATACATTTGATTTGGGGCTTTGTCCCTTTTTTGATAACACAGAAGGGGAAGACATGCTGACTAAACCTGGACTGTAGTTGCCAGTCATCTCCTTCATTTGTGCTCTGAGTAACAAAACATAGAAAAGGTTTTGAAAGCAGCCTCTGAAAAACACAGCAGATTCAGCTAGCAAAGGCCACAGTTCTGTGTGTCATACTAGTGATATTTATCAAGTTGCTGGGATGGCTCTCATTTGGAGACTGGCTTCTTCCCCACCCCGAGTGCCAGCTGCAGACCAGAGCTTGAAAGCAGTCTCCCCCTGCATCAAGATACTTTTTTCTAAAAGGTTTCTGCAGAGGCTGCCAGCTTTTAAAAGTGCTTCGGAAACAGCATGAGGGAACTGGGCAGTCCAGAAGCAGCAAAAAGCAGGAAGACTATGCCAACGTCTTTGAAAGAATACTCTCGGGAGGTGAAATCTTTGAAGGGGGGGTCTCTCTCCTTCCTATTCAGTTTCTTCCAGAAATCCTGGAAGGAAAAGAAAAAAGAGACAGAAGAAAAGAGAGAGATACAATCTCAGAAGATGAGAAATGGATTTGATTGTTTCTGCCACTGTACCTCACCTCTAGGAACAGCAGCTTAAATGTTTGCTGAGAGAGCAGGGGGGGCTTCCATGGACTCAGTAGTAATATACAGTACTTTTATAGTGCTTCACATGTTCAGAACATTTTATAAATACCAAGCCAGATTAATCCAGGCTTTAAATCTGCATAAACCTTGGCAGAGGGCTCTGGTGCCCGTGAGATTATGAAGTCTGCCATGAAACTAAATTGTGAGGATGAAAAAAAGAGGCTCAAAAGAGGCACAGACAGGAATAAAAGATTGTTGTTTGGGAATTATGAAGAGAGAAAAGAAATCTGGAAAGAAGCAAACAAATGATTGGTCAGTTGCAAAACAGATGGTTACATCTTTAGGGCTGATGTTGGGAAACTTTGGGAAAGGAAGAGCATAAAGTTTCCATTCATTTTATCTCCTCTGGAGAACAGATTTATACAGACATTTAAGGTAAAAACAGTAACTCGTAGAGACTGACAGGAAGAACTGTGTTTTGTTTATGCACTTATCTTTTTCTTATCCTGAGGAGACAACAGCGAGGATACTTGGTTATAAGTAAACATAAACAATGGTATAAATTATAGTCTCCACAAACAGCAGTAAACCCAGCTAACTTGCTCCTTAATTGTTATGCTCCATGTTCAACTAACTGGTCCGCATAGCAACTGTAAAAGGTTTGATTTGTACTGCATCAGAAAGAATGTATTTTAAATGTACTTATATTTAAAATATATTTAAAATTATAATTTGTCCTGCTGTGCAGTAGCTTAATGATAACTGACCTAATTTGCCATATAAATCTCATTTCCCTTTGGGAAAGCAGAGCACACTGAAACAGTCTTTGTCTGCTGCTGCCACCCCAAAACCCTTCAACGCCTAAGTTAAGAGGCAGAGCATGAAGGCAGTGTGAGAGACACTTCCTCTGATCTCAGGATGTTGTCCCTGTTTCTGCTACACTGTAGCATGCCACTGATACCCGCAGTGGAGGGGATGAGGGAGCAGTAAACAGCATAAATAAACAAATGGAATGCTGAGACAAAGAACAATTACACAGACAATCACAGTTAGAGAAAACACATGGTAGAGCTGGGCTGATCATTTGCGTGTCAGTCCAGAGGTTCGATCTTTCCACTGGATGTATTTATAGTTACTATTTTGCATCTGTTTCACAACATCACCATGTGGCTCCACAGACCTCCTCTCTGCCCCTTCCTCCCATCCCACTGTCCCTGCTTCAGATACTCAATTGTGTTTGGAGCAAAACAGATTTGCTACCTGTGGAAAAGGTCTCTAAATGAAAAACAACATACTTGACAGACCATCTCTCACCGTTGCCACATTTAACAATTAATGCACCACAGCTTTAAGGATTGGCTGCAGCAGAATAGGCTCCAGAGGTGCCCTTAATTTCCTAATTGACTTATACCATTGGTCTTTCGTCAGGCCCACATGGGATTTATTTACTGAACACTGTAGCCTGACTATACACATTCTCCACATTTTGTTTTCCTATTTGGGTAAAGTTCTTAATTTCACAAAAGCGCACACAGCCTAGAGTTGCCCAAAGCTCAGCTTTCAGACATGCACACTTGGTGTCTTTCCTCCCATACAGCCCAGCTGCACCCTGTAGTAAGTTTTCAGCTACGGTCTGGGGCTCTGAAGTGTCATAAGGCACACCACCACAGAGAATGCAACTTACTTTCTTAATCTATTAGCTATGATTACCAGACCTTTTGTCTTCTTGTACAGCTATATTTGAAAATCTAACATTTCTCTAAAGATTTTTTCTCATTGTTCTTTGTAACAAATGCCAGATTTCGAATATTGTCTTTCCCAATCATGCAGCTACAAAATTCCTCTTCCTTTCATTCCCTGCCATTTCAGGCTTTCCTGCCTGTTGCAGATGACCCTGAAGCATCTGCACTCATCATACAGTTGCCAGGATTTGAGGTTACCACATCATCATACACTGATGCTCTTTGTCCTACTGCTCTGGAAACAGCAGGGAGGTGGACTTCCCCCATCCTGACTACCACCTTTGGTACAGGCAGAGCTGTGAACAAACATGCACAACCAAGAGCATTGAGCTATGTCCATTCATCTTCTTGCTAGTTTAGACCATCATCACCCGTCTTAGACAGCAATCTCCCTTCTAATTTTCTCAGCAGGTTTGATGCATCTTCAGGTCCTACAGTTCTTTTCCATTAAGAAGCAATGGTAGTGATCAAACTATTGCCTTAAAGAAACATTTTATTCATTTAAAATGATCAAAATAAAATGGGGGGATCTACCACTTCCCTTGGGAGACTATTCCAATGTTTTATTGTCGTCATGGTGAAAAATTTACCTCGTGTCCAATTGGAATCTGCCCAGGAGCAACTTGTGCCCATTACCCCTTGTCTTTTCCAAAGTCTTAAAATGAAAGAGATAATACACTATTCTGACTTTCATTAATATCTCTAGGTATACTAAAAGATGTAACTCTTGGCCTCCTTCCTCAGCATGTCACCTCGTGTCAGCCTGTCCCTCCTAACAACTTCTGGCAACAATGTTATTTTTTTTAATCCAGAGAACCAACAGGAGTTTGCTTTTTCTCCAAGCCCTTTGCTCTGGCAAAAAGATTTGTATCATTTTGGATCCATGATTCACTTCCCTCAAAGCTATTTGTTTATTCCTCCCACTGTCTTCCTTTTGGATGACTGAGTCCATGTATCAGAGAGAACTGTGTGGCTTTCCTTTTCTTATTGGAAGCAGCAAATGTTAGAACAATGTGTACATAAAGGGAGATCTGATAACCTACCTATGTATTGCTTCACCTGCCACCTCGAGGTCATTTACAGCAATCATGCTGGTCAGTCTTGTTCAAGCAGTACATTGCACTAACTTGGAGAATCCAACTCCAAGCCTATTATAAAGCAATATACTGATTTAGTTCCTTGTCTGTAACTCTGGTGTCACAGAGAAGAACTTGCCCCTCTGCCTGTTTTCACGTGAACTCAGTGCATAGATTTCTACCTTCTTTTTACCAGTTGGTTTTGCTGGGTTTTTGTTCTGTTTTGTTTTTGTCTTGTTGATATTTTTTTTTAACTAATCTTTTAGGAATTTGTATGTAGTTCAGAGCTAATTTTAGCTTGATCAGAAAGTGCTCTGAGGATGCTTGCATAAAAGGTGCTGTAGAAATGTACTATATTGCATTATATCCAAATCAAATTCAACATAGTTAAAAATTAGCCATAGTGTTAAAAAACGCTGCAGGGACAAGGCTGACACAGAGCCTATGCTGGAAGAAAATGGCTAAATAATTATGGTCTGTGTATTTTCACAGGTTAAGACCTGGGCCTTCAAGGCCAGTTCGAATCTGGTAAAGAAAGGATTTATAAGCAGTGCATAACCACACTGCAGCCACACAGAAAAGCACTAGTGGATCTACGCTATATGTTGCTCAATAGCTGTGGGAAGGAGGGTATATTTGCCTCTCTCTTCTCTCTGCCCTGTTGGTAATAATGCAAGGCACATGACAAGGACATCAGGATAGGTGAATCAATACTCAGAACAACTAAGAAAAATCTTATTTTTCCATAGATTGAAGGAGCAGTGGCACTCTGAGGTCAGAGTTAGGCAGCCAGGTATACATGGATAATTGCAAGTATTGCAGCGCCTATATGCAGTCTTCACAAAAATACATGATTCACCACAGAATGCCTCCAAAAGAAAAGGAATTCTTAAGATTTCTTAGCATTCTCCCATGAGAGCAGGTTTCTTTTTCAATCCATTGTGCCACCGTTACAACCTTATTTTTATTTTCAAGAATTTTCATTGAATCACAGAATTCCTCTCTGACACAGCTAACCTTTTAGAGATATTTTCCAATTGATCTAATCCATCCATTCTACATAAGAACCCTATTTGCCTGTTTTTGAAAAAAAAAACAAACCAAAAACAAAAAACCCAAAACAAACCTAAAGATGCAGGATGTAAAATGTAGCATCATTAACAATTCTTTAATATATACAAGGAAATTTGGCAACTTTAAATCATGTTACTTCTTTGAAACATGCCACAGCCTGTCTTTTCCACTTTCTACTTAGCAAATCTTCATACAGTTTTTAATACTCTTTCTACTTTTGCCATGATCAAAGGAATTGCTCTCAGTTTGCTTGTTCCTCTGATAAGTGATAAAAGATGTCAGTGAGACTAATGAGAACTGCCTCCAGCTTCCCTCATAAAGCCCTGTAGAAAAGAAATCACAATGCATCGTCAAACCTGCTAGTCTTTTAAGAAATAAAGTGTGGAAAAATACTAGGCAAAAAGACAACAGAGGGATGGGAGCAAGGGGAAGGGGGGCAAAAAGCTTTTACAAAAGAAACAAAACAGGATATTGATGAGTAAGTAGAAATATTGCCTGCATCAATAACCTGTATTGGGGTAAATCCTAAAACAACTGCATATGCAAATGTGGAGCTTCATTTCACATTAGTATTTCATTTTCCCCCTCAATGATCCATGCTGAAAAGGTAACAGCTTCCCCCCACCCCATGATACAGCCATGTTAAAAATCAGAATCCAAATCCAGATTAGGCCTGTAACCTTAAGTGCTGAGTGACACTTCACTTTTTTCGTGATCTGCCAGAACAGAACTCTTCTCAGTTTCAAATTGAATTTTGTCTCAAGTGCAAGGCCCTTCATTCCAGTGAGGACTGAAGGCAGCCAGCTCATCTTCAGGCTCTAAAAACCACTCACATTGAAAACTGGATCAAATGAAGAGGGTGTGCATTGAGACCAGTCCCAAACAAGTGGCAAGATTTTCATTTGTGCTGTGAAGAGCTGCTCAACCTTCAGAGCAAACTCCTCCAATTCCTGTTTCTAGTTTGCTTCAGCAGATTTACTGACTCATCCACAGATCTGCTTGTATGTTTTTCGAACCCAGATAACAGTCAAATGCAAATAGACAGATATCCTGGTCAGGTAGGACAGGCAGTCTCAGTTCTTTGAATTAAACAGAAAACAAAGATGCAATGAAGCTTCAGGCTCATTTCCTACATAGCCTCCTAACAACAGTGCGCACACACACACCCCTCAACACCTCCTTCCTAGCAGGTGGCTAGAGAAGGTGCTCATGTTTTTCAAGACTGACACAGACATGCCAAAAGGTGGTAGCATGGTGAGTTTTCCTGTGCTACCACGTGTGCCTGGTCAATTGCATATTAATCCCTGATGGGGTAGACCTGTGGGATTTTTAGCAAGTTATATGATGGTTTAGAACAGAACAGCCTAATAGAGCATCAGGGTCTTTAAGCAAGTGGAAAACTTGGATTTATTTGTGTTTTGTTTGCATTGATACTTCTCAGTTATTTTTCTAGAGAGAGGCTACTGCCTGGTAACTTTTGAAACACATTGATTTATTACTACTTATAGCCATTTTACTATGTCTGCATACATAGTTGTCTAACTAGACACATCTAGTATAGCCACGATTGAAAGTAATAATCTACCAAAATGTAGATTATAACATAGATCTAATAATCTACAAAAATGTAGATTATACATGAAAATTTGTAAATACAAATTAATGCAAGTGTTCAAGGGGAAAACGTAAAGTTATCAAAATATGTTTTACTTTTGAAAGAAATAATTTTAATCAACAAAAGAAGGCCTATTAAAGTGACTTGCAATGGCTGTTTCTGACTATCATGTCATTCAAGATTTTAAAACTTACACTTAAGTTTTAACCATCAGTGGTAGAGGATAATAGGCATCCTGCTTTTTCAGACTCCATGCTGAGTGCCAGATATGGCAAAATGGATATATTTAATTCCAAGGGAAAATTTTAATATTGCTGTCTTTTTAGGAAAATAACTGACGAGTACACTGTGAGAAAAAAAGTCTCCATTGTCTTTGTGGAGACTTTAGTCGCTGAAATTAAGTGAGTAAATGAAATCTAGAAATGTTCTCTCTTCACTGCTAATGAGTGACTCTGACCTGGAGTGGAATCCTTGCCAGCAACACGTTTTGGGATTTTTTTCTTTAAACTTTGCATGATTTAACACATCAGAATAAACTGCATTTAATATAGGTTTAGAAGTTAATTTTTAATAGTTTTACTCAAGAAAGATTTTTTTTTAACTTAAATTAAAAATCCAATGTTTTTAAGTCATTGATTTTTATCCATCCTGCTTTTCCTCTTCATTAAGGGAAGATCGACTCTGATGCCTCAAAACAGAAACTCTGATCTTTCTCTTGGGGCTCTGTTTTCCCTTTATACTAATATTAAATATGAAGGGTCTATGGAATCTTAAATAAGAAAAAGAAATGCGTTTCTAGGCTGGATGGGGGAGGGATTAAGACAGGAAAGTAGCCTAGGGGAGAGTGGAGCTACTTAGACAGACACCCTGAAGCAGGTTCTACCACCATTAGCTCCACTGGGCTGAATCACCAGTTAACACCATCCCTGAATCTGGTCCATGCCTACGAAGTCACAATCACACATACTCTTAGGGCTGTGATCTTCTAAAATAGTACTATTGGTAATAACCAAAGCCTAATTACAACATCAACCATCAAAAAACAACACAAGTTGCTTTTGATTTTGATTCTGTCTGGATTACTGTTATCTCATGAAAGAGTCAGAGAGTGCACTAATTAGCATGGGAATAAGCTGATGTTTGAATTCAATTTCCTTCATGATCATATTTACTGGAAGAATCATTGTTTGGGGAAATGAGTATGTGCTCATTATTTAAAGCTCACAAATGCTATCCAAGCAGTTTTCCCTCACACAAAACACCTGCAGAGAAACAGTGCCTCTTGTATTCAAAACAATAGATCTTTTATGTTTGTGGGGTTTTTTTTTTCCACGTGACCTGTCCATTTCATGCATTTTATCAAAGAAACAGTATGGTCTCCAGAATAGCAGGACACTCTTTTGGCCTATTTTTTAAATCTTGAAGTTAAGTACTGGAAAGGGCATTTAGCAGCAACTTGCCAGTAGAGCTTGAAACAGAAAAGAATTTCAGCAACACAATCTGATTTTAACATCCAGTCCTGCTCCAAAACACAGAAATTTCTTAGAGATTGCACAGATGTCTCCCTGTACAGGAGTCAGTGATAACTTTAAGGTTTGTAGCCACAAAAGATTGAAACAAGAGGCTCTCAACTGTTAGAAAAAAAGGACTGCTTGCCAATCTTTATGACTGTGGAAAAAATACTGATTCTGTTTTTGGGCCACCTCAGGAAGACACAGGTTTTCACTTGGTATTTAGCTCTATGTTATTTGTCAAAACTTTCCAGGGCATGTCAAGAGAGCCCTGACACAGATGAAAATGTATGGATAATTTCCATACCTACCCAGGAAAAGTGGCTGTCAGAGAGGCATCAGGGAGGAAAGAGAATCTACAAATTGAAGAAAGGAAGTGGCAATAAGAATAGTGTTCTTTGGAGAACAAAGAGAGGAGGCTACTGAGCTGCTCATGTTAACCCTGTCCACCACTCAGACAGCTGAGTGCTTTTTGATGTCCACAGGTTCATTTGTCCTGACTTCCAGCCCCTCCACATCTCTCCAATTCTGCTAGGTACAGGCTGCAATACTCAGAAATACACAATTTAGAAAAATAAAATAAAATTGATTCCTGCAAAAAGAACAAACCCTTCAATATCTGTTAGCTGACATAGCTGCTTCGCTCTGTGCAAGCTAAACTGCAGCCTCCACTTTGATACTCCAGTTCCCATCCATCAGCACCCTCTTTCCCAAGTGAGCAGTTTCCCTGGGCAACTACTGAGGACCAGCGGCCTCCTGGCGGCCTAGACTATCAGTCTTCCACTGGGAAAGAAAAGCATGGGGGAAACTGTGGAATTTTTAAAAAGGGAGCTTATGCAAAAAACAGACGAAAGAAGAAATGAAAAAAAAGAAAGAGGATAAAGACAAAGAAAAAAAAGAGGAAAGGAGTCAAACAAATCTAGAGATATTTAAAATTACGAGGGAGGGAGGGATTTAAAAGAATAATGAAAAGTGACATCAAATTAAAATTTAACAACTTAAATGCACAGGGGAAAAAAAGGAAAATAAGAGAGCAGATCTAGAAATAACAACCAAAAAAAACCCACAAAAAATACATGTGAAAAAACAAGAAAATAAATGAGAAGACTAACATAAGACACCTGTGCCTTAGTTATTGTAGTATGTTGAACAGAAATCCAGAATAGCTTTCTCAAACCTACACTGTAAATCAAAAATTTAATGTCAATCTTTACCATTTTCAGCAAAAAATTAATTACTCTTTTCATGTTACATTTCTTAAAAAAAAAAATAAAATCTGACTGGAATCTTCCCAATCCTCCACAAACTACTTAAAAATTAAATTTTTCAAGTGAAAATGGTACTGCAGCTCCATGTCAAAATATTTTAGACAGATTTAAGGACACCACCTACTTTCCATTGTCAAAAGAAAACAAAAAAAATCTCAGAGAATCATTTAGAAATTGCTTAAAGCTTATAGGAGAGCTGAGAGTTTTCCAAAGCTGGTTTTATTCTACTCCCATAGGAAACATGAAGGCAGCTGAGTGGCCACATTTGAAGTCTGTCAGAAATTAGCTCCTACGTCTCTGCACTGTCTGCCTAGCACATTTTTATTATTCATACAGGTAACATCTCCTTTCTTCAGTAATTTCTGTCAAAGCCATTCTAAAAACCTATTCTAGAAACTATATTAAACTTATAAAAACATGTTGGGGACTTGCTGCAGTGATATGTTTTTCCAGGGAGATCAGTTGATTTTAATTTTATTGTATCACTTCTAGGAAGCGTCTAAGCCAAAGCACCTTTTTATACTTGATCCTTTATCATGTTATTTCTTTCACTTAGTAGGATTTTCAGTCTGTGTAAAAGACTAGGGATTTACCTGTGTTATTTTCAGGATACAGAGTACAAGGAAAAAAATACTAGTGGTGAGGCTTGTAACATGAATGTCATAGAAATGCTTATTCTTGTGATAAGTTCCATTTTGGGGCTGTTAGCCAGACCTCTAATAATAAATTTAGGCTTTCCTAAACAGGACACCTCAGGAAAATTCATCTGAAAGAACTGTAACTGTGAATTAACATTCCCAAGTGCCTTTACACAGACGTGCACTTAAGGGTTTAACAGGCCACAGTACAGTAGGGTTTGGGAATGTTCAGGATATAGCTGGGAGGTAGCACAACTTCTGCAGTAATTCTTTTTAACAACATAATTAAAATTGACTCATACATATCTTCAACACTTAAGTTTCACTTAATTTGCATTTTTTATCCTTGAGACACCCAAGGTAATGGAGCAGAACAACAGTTTTGCTTAGTGCTGCAGGAAAACAAGGAATAAAAGGCTCAATTAACATAATATTCAACAATGCAAAACCTGGAAAGTGGAATCCTTGTCCCTTAAGGCTCTCCTTAAAACAAAAACCAGAGACAATCTCATCTGGTTTACAGCTGCATGGACAGACACACAGACACAAATACCACTATGGACTGTATCAGCTATAGATCCTGTGGTTGTCTACTGAACATCTATATCACCTCTTCTTCTGTTCAGTCTCTACATCTTTCCAATTTCTACTATAATTTTAGAAATCTAATGCTAGAGCTGCATGCTATAGTCCTGTACCAGCTCCCAAGTGCCACACACAGAGGTGAACTCCTCTAATGCCATTTCCTGCTGCACTACTTGCATCATATGTTCAGTTGCTTCTCCATTATGGTACCCACACACATTTCACAGTATCTGCATTCCCAGTGCCACTCTTAGTCACTAGGCACAGTTCATGGCTCCTACCACTTGATTTACTACTTTGCTTCTGGGTATATAACAAAAGATTTTATTATTCTGGTTGTAATCCTACTTTGCAATCCAAGTCACCTGAAAGGACAGGTTTGCCCTCAGTTGGCATTCTGCCATCAACAGTATCACAACAGTGATGTTCCAGTGAAAAATACTGATTAATGCCAGGCTTCACACTGATATATACCATTCCTGGAAACATTGCTATTTGATGAAAGTTTTTGACAGCTATTATAAGACAAGTCTATCATCTAGTTCTTAATTATTTAATGTTTTCCATCTAGACAAACTATAATGTTCTTTATGTAATAGTTGCAGGATTTACAGAAGCCTAAATATATTCCTTATCTGGTTACTTCCCTTGACCAAACCTTTAATTTTCTCAAAGAACGAAGTTAGGCATGTTTGAAAAGACCTATTTTTCATGTTTCACCATTACAGTTAATTTGTTAAAGAAATACTACAACATCAATTTCAGCAGTTTACCACAATCACTAAGAACATCAGAATTACTTGAACTAATAGTTTTCAGTTCAAGTGGGTACCTGGTCACTTTTTAGAAAAGTTAAGAATCTTGGTAAGAGTATACACGAGGCATTATTACATTAAAAACCTCACTTGCCTTTACTGAATTATATCTTTATGTGAAAACCAACCCATTTTGGACCAAATTCAATCTTTATGTAAATAGGCATATTTTCATTGACTTCACTGCACTGCTACATAAATATAAGCAGGTGCAGGAGGCAGCCTGTGATACATTTTTATTTCAGATATTTAAATTTCAGTTTGAAACATCCTCAAAACCATAATTACTACATAGTAAAAAGATAGGAGACTGTGCTGTAGAAATCAAAGTTATGAAACACAGAGACCGGAAAGGTATCTAGGTCAGCATTTCTTCTCAGTGAAGAATTCTGGGGCTCACAGTCTGAAAGTACAACCACCTCCCACTTGCAGAACGAGCACAGACACAGCATTAGTTACAGTGGGGTACTAACAGCATCAATCTGGGAGATTGTACTCTGCCACTTTTTGGTACATGGACATTTATAATTTCATACATGAAAACAAGCCTTCCCTAAAATGTTTTAAAAGCTGTTCTTAACTGAAGTAACATTTAGTTGTGTTTAGTGCTGCTCAGCTCAACAGCAATATTCTCACTGACTCCAACATGTTGAGGATGATACTTGGCAAGCTTTTCAAAGAGAAGTTTTTTTCCACTTAGTAAAACACTAGGCTCAGCTGCAAGAATTAGGGTTTACTTCTCACTCTTCATCACCCTTAAAAGCAAGGCAAAAAGTAACTTAGGCCTTTCAAAACACTCACTCTACAGAAATTCTCGAGAATAGAAACACAGACAGAACAGCAGGGCAAAAGTCTGGTGTGCTGAAAAGTATGTCTTGTCCATCTGTACCTTATACACAAATTCATCAAGAAAAATCAATACCGTCCATCTGGCCAAGGAAGGCGCTTGAAGCAATTTGGAGCAAAAAGGCCATTATAGCTTTAAGCTCACTATATAAAACATATTTTTTAAATTTATAAACAAACTTAATATGCTCAGAGAATAGAGCAAATTATTAACTATTTGTAACAGATGGAGAAATGTCAGACCATGGCTACTAGTATTTCCTGCTTTCTACAGCTGGTTTTCAAGTATGAAGCATGGAAAGCCTTAAACCACTCAGATCAAATTTATTACAGTGGACCAAATTCTGTGTCCTTTACTCAGACTATTTTTCTGCATTTAAATGTCATTTTGCCTGAAAGCCACACCTCCTTGTGCAAAGTGCTTTCACTTAGGACTTATTTTAAAACCTCTTTAAGATGGTTCAGGAACTAAACCAAGTTTCCAAACACCTCCAGACTCTTTTCCTTCTCTTGTACCTCAAGGAGAGATGACTGTCCAGGTCATTCCTAGTCTCACCTAAAATCCCACATCTTTCCCTAAAGAAACTGGTAGTTACAGCAGTTGCCTTCCTCTCCCTTCAGTCTTTGATATATCTTAGCCTCTTCAACATTGTCAGCCTTGAAAAATATGAAAGGTATCTTTATTTCTTTGGAGAAGAAAAACAGGAGCTGTTTATTATTAAAAACATTTCCTCCTTGTTTAGGCTGTTGTAAACAGTCCCTGTAAAAAAACAACAACAAAAAAACCAAACAAAACCCCAACAACAAAACACAAACCAAAAACCTCCCCAAGAACAAACCACTAGTTTCATTATATTTAAAACAAAAAAAATAAAATCAAGATGACAGATGCAGCCAAAACCTGTGAGTGTGTTCCTTTTAACCTGAAACTCTGTCTGTGGGCCACATCATCCTAAAAAACCCTCTTTGATACAAGACAGGAACTAATGCTAGGGGCGTATCCAGAACTGCACAGTGGTACCTGCTGATTTGCCAACTCACTGGTTTTAAAAGTCTCCGAGCTTGCTCCTGGCACCTCTTGTCACTGACAGGAAGATCTTCTGTGAAGGGCAGTTTGCACAGCAGGGGACCTGCAAAGCAGCTGCCGCGGGTACTGCAAAGAAAATGTAAGAAGCAAATGATATAAAAATGAAATGGAAAAAATAGGGATCAGGAGAGGTAGGGGAGGAATCTGCTCTCATGAACAATGGGGCATGCAGTAAAGAGGGCAGAAGAGAAGGCAGAAATGAAAATGTCATAAAAATCTCAGAGTGCAATGCATGTAACTGTGGAAAGATATTAAAGGCCTCATGTTGAAGAAAGATTCAGCTGCATACACAGAGGCCTGGCTGTGCTCTGTGGATCACAGCTATGTGTGAACTGGCTGCCTGGGTCTCCTACTTAGTGGCCAGTCCAGGAGGGCAGGGATCTCTCATGCTCTCAGTACAGGAGCAGAACATGAGCCACAGCAGACCCTACTTTAAATGGTCATAGGCTATGGATAAACAGCTGGCACTTTTGTCAGGATGGCAGAGTCCTGTGCACTGCAGTCATGCCATCTCACAATGTGCTGGAGAACATCTCTATGTCAAGCAGAGGGACCATGTGCACATTTACAATATTCCCCTCATAGGCAAGCCTGAATTATTTAAAGGTACAAGAGGGAATACTTGAGCTTCAGCTACTCATACATGGAAAGGAGAAAACATAAAACAGTGCATTTAGTCTTTATACACCACAACTCTAAAGCTAAACACACATTAATTTAGGTTTTCTGCTTTACAGAGCAGTATTAGGTGTTTGGCCAGAACACGGCTTTGCTCTCCCATTCCCTAGCCCAGCTTTCTATTTTTCAGTAACTAGGTATCAATCTTTTCAGCACTTATCCCTTTTTCCTGCCTCTTTTCTCTTCCCTAGATATGTCATCACAAAGAATTCTCCTCACACACACATAAAAAAGAAACCTGAAACATCTATTGTAAGAATCATATTTTCAAGCCTTCTTTCTAAAGGGTTTAAAGATAGATAAAGCTGGCTTTGTTATGCAACTATACAGTATAAGCAGAAGATGAACAGAGTAAATCTAATAATAAAAAATGCACAGAGATACAAAGCTAAGTAACCATATTTTTACTACCAGCTTTTAAAGTTAAGTCAATCTGCAGGATTGTAAAATGTTGCTGCTAGTTGGGATGCTCATAGCTATGACTTGGAAGGTACCTGGAAATTCAGTCAAAGTATATTTTCAGGAGATTAAGAAGTCTCTCATCAGCCCTTGTGAAAGAGCAAGTTCTGGTGCAGCATCTGTGGCTGCAGTACCTTTAGGTGGACTGTTAGGCAACCCAGATCAACTGTATGTTTTACAGTGATGGAAAAGATGAGTGAGATGACACCCCTTGACTTATGTCTATGGAGGGGAGAAAGTCCTTAGAAGAGGCAACCAAAAGGCATGCCAGTCTGTTACAAGGAAGAGCTCACCAAGCAGAGCAATGAAATGGCAGTTTCATGTCTCTCAGTCACAGTTACCACTTCCTAACTGAAAAAGCCCTAATGATTGTCTTTACTTCAACCTGCTGAATAGAAAAAGGTACTGTTTGCCCCCCTCCTGAAAATGACCAGAAATATGATTCTGTGACCCCAAGGAGAAGCTGAAGGTAAACCAGCTTTTCAAATCTAACAGTGCATGGATTTTTATATATTAAAGACCTCAATCCAGCCTTGACATTTACAGCTTTAAAATCCAAATTTCTGTCCCAGTCCAGAGCTCCAGCTCCAGGCATGCCAAACAGCAGGCAGATTCAAAAGATACTTTTCCAACTTTTGCTAGAAATTTAAGAACAAAATGCCAAGAACTAGAGCAGAAATAATCTAATACAAACTTAATATTTTAAAGATAAAATAGAGAACCTGCAAGTTTCTTACATGGCTGTTCCAAGCTGTCCACAGCAATGTGTACTAACAGTTTAAACTTGAGACTGTGTAATTTCATACAACTGCAGCTGTGTGCTGGCTCTTTACATAATTAACCTAAACACCTATAGTATAAATGCCCCAATTTTCTAAATCAGCTGGGAAAGATATTTCATAGCAATAAGGAATGAATATTGTTTGACTTGTTAAAATCAATCATGACTATAATTAAGAGCATACACAGGAGTATCCATGAGAAAAACAGAGCATTGAAAAGTATTTTTGGAGGTAAAATTACATATTGATCCTCAGTGATAATGGGATAATGCTTCAGGTTTGCAGGCAGAACTACAGGTCTTTTGAACCATGAAAAACAAACACACCAGAAGTCAAGTGAGAAAGTTAATCAGCTACAGGTGCAGCTGAATACTTTTCTAGGTGGTAGGACATCTTCACTGATATAAGATTTTGTAAAAATAATTTGCATTTACTTTCCACTAAGTAAGTGGCTGTAGAAGACACAAAGATTATGATACAGGCAATGCTGAGTGATTGGATTCTCTCTTAGTAAGGAGGGTGCTAGAACTAAAATGATTAATTAAAATTGGGTTGATTGCTGAGCTCTATGGAATGCCTTAAACAGAAGCATTCAACATTGTCTAAAAAGGAAGGAAGACATAAAACAGAGGTAGGATACATTATCTGCCACTGGTGGTTGTGGTGACAAGAAAAAAACCACAACAACCAGGCACTCTAGGAGAGAGAAAAAGGGTCCACAGTGTTATTAAGTCAACAACCCCCAAAGAGTGGGATTATTTTAATGCAGGAATTTCAATGCTGCCAGATACATGTTTTCATTAGGACGAACAGAGCTCAGCTGCATACATTTCAAACCAACTCAGACTTGTGGGCTTAAAAATGTGCTCTTCTAAGTGAGCCTTTTGCATTCCACAGAGAAGCAGGACTCTCGCATTTCCAGCAGCGTTAGAAGTTGGAGCTGACCTGGTAAAACTATTTATCATCATAGCTATGTCCCAGAAGGTATGCATGGCAGTTACCAAAGCTAGCATCACTTAGTACCTCATGGCAGCATGGAAAAGCAGTTCAGGAACAAAATATGCTAATAAGGTATCAAAAAAGAGAAGGGAGAAGAGTAAGGCTGACACTGAAAACTTGTACAAGAGCCTTGCCTTTGAAAAGCAGAGAAATTTGAAATATACTTGCATTTATCATACAAAAAATTTTGTTGGAAAAGACCTCTAAAATCATCAAGTCCAAGCATTAACCTAGCACTGCCAGTTCCACCGATTTCTTCATTGACCTGCTCTTTATCCAGGTCCCAAACAAACACATACAGAGGTGGTACAACAAAGTAAGACATTTTGTTCCATAAAACCAAAATAATCTTTGCATTAGAAAGAGAACTCACCTATTTGCCTTGCTTACAAAGCCTCCTTAGCACAGACCTTCCAAAGGACAAATACAGCAAATGAGAAAGGAGGACGTTGAGCTGTTTTCAGGCCAGATTCTCAGCTGCTTCACATCGGCAGAGCCACTTATTAAATTGTTTGCAGCTTTTCTTGAATAAAAGAACCTTTTGATCAGACTCAGGTGAGCCACTAGAACAGCAGCTGCTAGACCAAAACTGTCAATCAATAGTTTAATTAAAAAAGCAAGTGTTGTTTTGGGGTTTTTTAACTGAGGGGAGGAAAGATCAATACAAGCCTGTAAAATCTAAAATCTTCAAGAAGGGATTTTTTTGTTAATCCTTTGAAACCAGACATCTACTTTCACCAATATTGTTATTCCTTCCTTTCTGAATTTTTGAGAACAATGAGATGTTAGAAGATATTTGGGCATATCAAAAGAATAGAAAATATCTATCTGATCTTTGTGTTTCACACAGTTAATCTATGAACAGAAATGTGACATCAGCTCTTGAACTCTGAAAAATCTGCCTTCAGGGATAGCAATTTTTACCCAAATGTCCAAGATAATATGAAACCATTTTTCCTCCCCTTTGCTAATTACCTTAGTCGCCCATCCTTACTTCATCTAATTTAGAAAGGCAGAAGTAATTAATCATTGTGTACAGTATTAGCATGAATGATGATTTGGCCAAAATGTCTTTTTCCATAGTTTGTCAGCACTGATTATGAAATGCACAGGAGCTTTTGCAGAGCCCATTTGTCTTCAGATAAGCTCAAGTATTTGAGTTTTAAACTCTACTTTGTTGTCATGAATCACTATTACTGCAATAGCAAGACCAAGGCACACTTCTATAACCTTCCTTATTTAAAAGCACTAGTACAGAAAAAATGTTAAAGAAAGTACTTTTTTGAAAGGTGTTTTTCATTAGGGTTTCACTACCAGGAGGCATCTCTCTGGAAGCCAACATTATGGAGATCATTGTGTCTGGCCTCAGTGTCATTGCTGAATTTATGTCTGCCTCCCATCTTCTCCCAGGCATCTGTATACAGATTATGCATGAAATCCTGGCCCTCTTAGTGAATGGCAAAATTCCCATTGACTTCAACAGGGTCTGGATTTCTCCCTATGAATGTTTGAATCAAGTCCCTGCATTTCATTCCAGGCTAATGCTGGAACAAAATACTTCTCAGCTAATTAACAAATGTATGACAATGGTGAACATCTCTGGAACACGGCTCCTGTAGCCTCTGTCCCTAATTCAGTCCCTAATATGTTGGTTAAATTGTATGGTATTTCAACCTCCAGTACTTTTCAGCTCAGGTAACACAAGCACTTCCAATGGATAGCCTATGGGACTACTTATGCTTAAAAGTTAAATGTAAATGTAAGTGATGAAATGTCAGGCTCATGCTTTCTATATAGCTTTTTCATTAGAGTGTATTTGATAGCCTTCTGCTGAATCAATCTAGAATATTGTTGCCATTAATAAATTCTACTATAAATTAAGAGAAATCAATAAAAATAATGAAAGAAGCAACCTTTGTATTATAGTTTATCATTCAATTGCTACAAGAAGAAAAAAAAAGTTGAATAGGCCTGAACAGGCACTTGAGAAATAAACCAGCATGAAGGCAGACAGAAGGGACAGGGAGGCAGAATAAACACAGGAAAACACTCAGAGAGGGACTGTATCAGAAGACCCCCTACCAACTTTCAATAATTGCATACATGTCCAACCCAAGACTACAAATGGTGTCATGGACTGTGAAGAGCCCAGTCCTTTTGTATACAAAAATCCATGGCCATGGAGATCCACATTTCTTTCACAGGCCTTTTGAGAAACGTCTCTGAGGCATCTCATTTGAACCACCCAGCCAGGAAGCATTAGTTCTCTCCACTGCCACACTACATGCAAGAGTGAGATACCACTAAATATGACTTCTGCTCTCACCTCTCTGTAGTTATTATAAAGTTCATGTTTAAAGCCACAAAGTAAAGGCTAAAACAGTTATTTGTAAGACATTCTTCCTCTGCTCCATTTTAGTCTATATAGATTAAAAGTGCTTTCAAGGAGGCACAGTTTACTTTTAACAATCTGTCCAGAGCCCTTAATACCATAGCTCTAAGAATTTCTAGGCTTCTGCTCCTACTAATCAAATAGATGTACTGTAGCTGAATGTTGCAAGCATGATTTAAACCAAGAATCTGAGGCTTCCTGCTAAAAAAAGCAGAAACATGGCTTATTTTGCTTTTTCTTTCTGCCAAGTCAAAATATGAGGACATAGACACTAAGAAGAGGACATGATTTGAAGAATACTCCTGTGTAGAGCTGTCCAAACCATCAGTAATGCTGATGCAGACTTCATTCAAAACTCAGTACTGTAGAGAAATCATAATGGGAAATTGCTACCCCCGAGCCCTGATAAAGTAGGGCTCTCCCAAGTGTTTGCATGATTACTCCCTTCCTCCCAGAGAGTTCACCAGGGCACAGCCTGCACTGAGCACACTACTTTCCAAGCTAGAAGTTAGATACTTAGGACTGCTCTCAAAAAAATCTCTCATCTACTTTGAGGCTCTTCAGTTCTTCTCATTTTGAAGAAAAAATGCACTCTGAAAGTAGGGAAATTGACAGAGTTGGGTGGGGAGAAACTTGATGAATTTCAACAAGGGGAAGTGTAAAGTCTTGCATCTCGGGAAGAACAACCCCATGTACCAGTACAGGTTGGGAGCTGACCTGGTAGAGAGCAGTGCAGGAGAAAGGGACCTGCGGGTTCTGGTGGACAGGAGGATGACCATAAGCCAGCAATGTGCCCTCGTGACCAAGAAGGCCAATGGCATTCTGGTGTGCATTAGAAAGGGTGTGGTTAGTAGGTCAAGAGAGGTTCTCCTCCCCCTCTATTCTGCATTGGTGAGGACGCATCTGGAGTATTGTGTCCAGTTCTGGGCCCCTCAGTTCAAGAAGGACAGGGAACTGCTTGAAAGAGTCCAGCGCAGAGCCACAAAGATGATTAGGGCAGTGGAACATCTCCCTTATGAGGAAAGGCTGAGGGAGCTGGGTCTCTTTAGCTTGGAGAAGAGGAGACTGAGGAGCGACCTCATCAAAGTTTACAAATATGTTAAGGGGGAGTGTCAGGGTGATGGAGCCAGGCTTTTTTCAGTGACGTCCAGTGATAGGACAAGGGGCAATGGGTGCAAACTGGAGCATAGGAGGTTCCATGTAAATATCAGAAAAAACTTCTTTACTGGGAGAGTGACAGAGCACTGGAACAGGCTGCCCAGGGAGGTTGTGGAGTCTCCTTCACTGGAGACATTCAAAACCCGCCTGGACACGTTCCTGTGTGATGTGCTCTAGGTGACCCTGCTCTGGCAGGGGGTTGGACTAGATGATCTTTCCAGGTCCCTTCCAACCTCTAGGATTCTGTGATTCTGTGACAGAAACACAACAGGTACCCTAAGGGCTCCACTGTGCCACTCTACAACAGTAGATTGTCAATCACCACAGCACTGCAGAACAAGCGAAAACTTGACACACAAATAATATAGTTTGGTCTCACTTTGTATCACTGACCACAGAAAATAATGGAAAGGATTTGATGGCTCTTTCCCCACTATTCAATACTGGTTTGGCTATGCAAAACACAATCTGGCCCTGATTTTTAAAGACATTCCAAAAAACAGAGATACATCTGTACAGAATAATAGCAAGTTTCTTTGACTTAGTGTTGCCATATCCAGGTAGTTCATTACTTGTCCTATAATATTTTAGTTATTTAAAGCTTCTGTTCCTTGCTTATCTATCCCAGCTTTCAGTAAAAGAAAAAAAAACAAACAAACAACAGAAAAGCAGGTGTTAATTGATATCCTTCCTGCTTGCAAGGCAGAACAAATTCCAGAAGAAATTAATGGGGAGCCAAATAACTCTCTTCTAGATGTCCTCATTCAAAACCTCATTATTTTTGCAGCCTTCCCATTTTTGATTGCTCAGGCTTACTGAAACTTTAAATTTGCTTAGAGACTTTTAGCAATACAAGATATAATTACGTATTATAACTTAACAGCTGTTCAAGCGTCACGTGTAGTATACTAATAGTGATGCAAAATAAAAATTATATTCATGTACTTTATTTTATGCAACAGGCAAGACAGACATTCAAACAATGTTATAACCAAGTTTTCAGCCTGGTTGTAAGTTTGCATCTGAGCAGAAAGCACTCATGCTGTAATTGTATTTTTGTTTGGCAGGCTGTCAGGAAATACCTTGCAAATATTATGATTAGCACTGTGTACACAGATTTTTTTTATTATTTTTATAAAGCTTTGTAACACCTGTAGCTGAAAGTCTTGCAACTATCCATACAGATTTGCAGACATTTGTCCAAAATGCTCAGAGACATTCTATATCTAAGTCAAATATGGTGCTGGGGTGTATCCATAGACCAGAATAATCTGAATGACAAACATTGTAATTACATTATTTACAATGTATTTCACAGAAAACATGCAGATCATTTGTTAAGCCTCCAGTTTCTATATGTGAGTAGGCCAAAATATGTCAAGATAGAACAGTAGGAGGTCAAAACATTTGTGGATGTTTTGCATGGCAGAGTAAGGAGATACTTGTTCAGGAAGTTCTGAGATCTTTGAAGACTGTCTCAAACTCTACCCTCAGGATGAAAAATAAAATAAAAAAAAAACCCAACAGTTTAAAACTGAGGGTTGTTTTTAGTTAGGAGAACAGAATAGATATGTCTTCACTGATCTTTCTTTACTGGTAAGGCTTGGAAAGATGATGAGGCAATAAATTCAGCACTAACCTCAACTGCACCTGTCTCTTCCAACTACAAAAGCTTTGTCTGTGTTAGTGTCTGTAAGACTAATATATAGAGTCAGATTAAGACATTCTTGAGAGCAATATGACCGAAATAACAGGACATTATGTGGAGCATGGACTAAGATGCTGTGTAAAAGAGAGAGAAGATATATCTCACTTTTTCAAAGCACTGGAAATGAAGGGTCTGTGGAAAATGGTCCTTTGAACCCTCAGTGCTAATGTGCCAATCCAGCAAAGAGTGAGCAGACAGTCAACTTTTGGGAATGTTCATGAGCTGAAAATTAAACAGCTGCATAGCATTTTCTTGCATCAGAAGCTCTACCAGCCTTTATGCCCTTCACAGTTCATAGACTATTCTCAGGATGCAGCTCTAAACTTTCCCACATCTGCTGATGATCACCAAGACATGCAAGAAGATGATATTCAAACATTCCTTCTCTACTTCAGTGACTTTAGTTAATTTAGCTTTTCATAAATTAAGGGGTCATAAGCAGCTCTAGAATGTGTCGGTGTCAGCCACTACTTTGCAGTTCTCAGAGCAGCAGATGGACCATTCACTCAGGGTTCTTGACAATTCCTACTCTTATCATAGTCTTGACTATTAGTGCCCCATTTCTTTTCATTTTCTAAATCCTGTACAGTAATTAGAGAAGTGTGCTGATCCAGGAACTGGAAACAGACAAAACTTTTGGACTCTGGGCCTTGCTCTGCAGCTAACACTGAAACATAGTACGTACTTCAAAGCACTTCTCTCATAAACATACACACAAGTGCTGTCAGTGTCAGTTTTTTCCACCTTGCTTTAACAGTCTACAAAATGTATTCAATAATATGCATCAATTTAATGCAGAAATATTTTGAGGATTACTTCATTTCAAAGACCACTGAGGATCTCAGAGAAAAGGCCCCAGTTGAGCCGAAAGTATCTGCAGGAATCTCAGTGGATTCCATTGCTGATAAAACCTCAGACCAGACAGAGATAATCTTACTTGGCTTTTAGCATTCACCCATTAGAGGTGAGTGGTGATAACACTGACTGAGCTTTTGTCTTGTAGGAAGGATATTTAACAGCACACAGTGTATCAAGCCTCACATTAATAAATGATGCAATTCATTTCAATCAGAATTGTTGCCACAAGCACCAAGAAGTGTAATTAATATCATCTGGTGTGCTCTGACTCCTAAGTTTTTATTCAACCTGAAGGATCATTAAGAGTTGTACCATTCTGAACAGAAAACTGCATCACAAATTCCTGTGCTAAGCTCTAGGTTAAGGATTTCCCACTGTAAGAAAATCAGGTATAAAATTAATACAGTGCTTTAAAATATGATAAAATTAACAGTGCTATATATCTTAGTATGGCAAATACCTTTTAAAAAGTTCTATGTTGCTGAAAGCCAGCTTTCTGAAACTGGTAAATGAGCAGGTAGACACATTTCTTAACCTGCAACAGCACTGTCACAGACTGCCACCCTACCAGAGTCTGCCAAGTAACATCCATCTCTACATTAGTGTAAAGCCGCAGAATGGAATTAAATTCTCTGTTACCACGTCAATGCACACACACAGATTCTCAAGTATCCTGTGTAAAACTGTTTCCCTGGATATAGTGATGGAAAATATATAGGTATTGCTACACAAGCTGTAACACTAATGTCTGAGGAAGTCGGTGCCAACTGAAATCAATGGAAACTGGATTTTCTGCCGAGGATTTTTCCAGTGGGAAGAGCTTGAGCTGCCTGTGTAGGATTTTCTGAGTTGGGTATGACACTAGGTGGCAGTAGTTGTTTTTGAAGTATTTTTTCTTTCTTTTTTTTAAAGATTTTGATCCATAAATACAAGTGAGAAAGCACATATAATGAAATCAGTGCTGACTCCACTGCCAGTTGATGAGGTGGGGAAATTTACAGAGACTCAATACTAGACAGTAACATACAGCTTGAGAACCAAGAAAAAATGCATCCAGACTAGTGATGGCCAGAGGACAACAGAAACCTGCAAAGGGGCCATACAGCCAGTCATGGGAAGCTTTCTCCTAAGGCATTCCCAGAACTAGACATGTAATTTCTTTCCCTTCTAGGGCCATTTACTACATTATCAACATATTGTGGGCTCTTTTCTCAATATGGGAAAAATACTGAAAGTTCACCTTTTTTTTTTTCTTCCTTCTTCGGAGATAAGTTGTCTTAGGACAAGAAGTACGTGCATTACTAGTGAACTGAAAGTTCCACTTTCTACATTGCATGCAATCAGGTATTTCTTAACTAACTATCAAAAATGAAATTTGATGTATTCCCATCACTTCATTTATCTAACAAGTAATAAACCAACTATTTATCTTTTTGGAATTTCAGCCCACCAAATTCTTTACCTATTAAACAAAGTTAATTTAATTCAACAAACAGCACTATCTCATTAAATAGTATGCAAAGAAATATTCTGAAATTTCTACACTTTCAGTATGCAGAACCAAGAATTAAAAACACACAGATCAGGTCTGAAAACTCAGGAGTGTTCTAAAAATATAATATACTTAAGTATCTTCTGAACTTGATATTGCATGGTTCTTTAAAAGTATATATAAACAAGTTTTTATCCATATCCATCTTCATAAAATGAGATGCTTACTTTTTTATGAAAACTAAGATTTTCACCTCATTATTGAGGCAAGAAATCAAAGCTTTAAAAAAGTGCTGTGACATTTGCAAGAGTTGGCAATGCTGAATTTCAGGAACTGCTGGAATGGTGCTTTCTGAGACTATGTACATCAGCTGTTCAGTGGGACCCTTCTGTGCAGCAAGAGAAGCAAGCAATGGTTAGGTCAGCAAAGGGGATTTAACAATGACATTATCCATGTTGAAATATGGTCAAGAAGTTCCTACTTTTAGAAAAATAGTAAGCTATTTTTAATTAGAAATTATTGGGAATTTGCTTTTTTCATCATGTCCAAAAGTGCGCTGCACCGTCACAAGCTGAGTTCCTCATCAGGTCATACTGGGATGTTGGCTGTAAGCAAGCACTAGGTTCTTTCTTAAAGACTGTTTGAGCACTGACACTAAATAATGAAAGCAGTTGCAGCCATGACACAATATTCTGGCTAAAATGGGGACCATCTCTCTAGAAGATTTCAATTTTCAAAGCTCTTCCATGTTCTAAGAGAACTGAACAGTCAGGACAGCACTGAGGATCACAGCATCCCAGTACAGAACAACAGCACTACTGGATTTCTAGTAAATGTGGAATTTCTGGCCAGAGTTCATACAGCATTTTTATTTCTCTGATCCCAATGTTATTTGCCGTCAGACCAGATATTTGAACTAATCTATCCTAATCTAGTTCTTGCATTCTTCTGCTCTCAAAGAAAAAAAGAAAACAGCACATTGATTTTTTTTGTCTTCAGACTGACAATGACGCTGTGCAGACTAATAGTGATATAGTTATGAACTCCAGCTGTCTTTGGTAAGGAAAAGCCATTAACATGGGCTTTTCCTTCATCCTTTTCTTTTATAAAGCTGAACTTTCTTTGTACCTCTTGAAACCCACTGTAATAATTCATACTGATTGCAAAAGACATGCTAGAAGAAAAGGCTGCAAAGCCACTTATTTGTAGTTATCTTAGTTGTTGATCTTAGCCAATAAACTGCTGACTGATCACTGCAAATGTTTCTGCTTATAGCAGATATGCAACAGGCTGATATTTAATTCATTTTAGCTTATGTTGCTGCCAGTCTTTCAGCAAGACAGCTAAAATGCTGTACAATGCCCCACCTCAGGCCACAGCACAAGTGATGCACCATGTCTCAGAAGTGGAGTGGTGCCTGTGCTGTTCTGAAACATGCCCTGCTGGACCATCTAACGTATGCCATTGGAATCACCTTCAAAGCACATGGTGATCTCCTTATCCAGCTGTTTCAGCTGCAGATTATAAGGGGAAAGACATAGCCACACTTCTAGGCTTGTCCATCATAGCTAGCGTATTTACAGGGAGATGGGGAAAGGGGCAGAGAGGCACCAGTGTGTCTAAGCACATAATGGAGGAAGAAAATGGGCATCTTAGGTACTACTCTGATTTCTATTGAAAGGTCTGTTCTGTCTACAGTGGTCCCCTGGGCTTTCCCCTGTTTCAGTTTTACCTTTGTAGCACTCACTGTGATGTCCCTTCTTTATCAGGACAAGGTGCGCTGTGTCTTGTGCTCGAGGGGTTCAGCTGTTCAGCCACAGAACAGAGCTCTTCCTGGTGTTTCACAAACAACCTGCAGTGCATCACTCTGCTTCAGAATGGGCTCTGCATTTATTTGTAGGACTCCCAACACACAACAACCAAGAAAGGTAGAATCTGGATGTTAAAAACACTTCATCTGTTCTTCTCCCTCGTCTCTAGACAGGCATTGCTAGCTGCCCACAGGCACTTTTATCTCTTAAACCCAAGCAGGAATTTTATCCTTCATATGCTCTTAGTTTTGAGCCAGCTATCCAAGTGCAAAACTAAGCCAGTCTGCATAAAGATACCCTCTCCATACCCCTCTCTCACTGTGAAGGTGACAGCTAAACACAACATGCAGCAGCATGCACAGTCATACAAATCAATATTGTCATTGCTTCTCTTTATTCGCTGCATGTCCACATCAATCTGCTGTTTCTTGTCTTAGAAATGACTGCTTTTGGCTAATGGACTGATTTTTTGTTCTTTCTTTGAACTAGATCTAGGTTTGCCAGCCCAAATTAGAGCTCCTACATGCTACAGTACTCCAGATGACAGGCAGCACCCCAGAGAAGCACAGACAGGTACACACAATGAACACCTGCCTATTGATAGCATACAGCATCTGCCGTTGCGCAGTGTCACAGTCATAGAGTCACAAAGTGGTTTGCAAGGGACTTCTGAAGATCATCTAGTCCAAACCACCCACAAGAACAGGGTAACCTACAGTAGATCACACAGGAACACATCCAGATGGGTTTTGAATGTCTCCAGTGGGACCATGCAAGGCCTGTGCAGCACTGTAGCTTTGTTGTACGAGATAAGGCTGCAAGTGATGCAGGTCCAAAGCAAAGGGATAAATTTCAGACATGTGGAGAATGTCTAACATAAATAAAATAAACTGTATAAATCAAATATTTAGCTTTTGAAATGCTAGCTGTTCCAGATGTAAAAGTCTAAACAATTATCCCTGAGATAAGCATCACAAAGTATATTTATATTTCCCCCTAGGTTTTATTTTGTGTTCATTAATATATACAACATTTTCCTTTTTAAAAATACTTTATGAGCCACATGCTCTCTCTGTTTACTTTTATGGAATTGCAGTTGGAGTTGGATGAAACTGCATTTGCATTCAAGGCAGAAATCAACTCACTATAATCATGCCTAATTTGTTGGAGCACTGAGTATTTAAATCAGATTATTATAATGTTTACAGGTCCCACAACCCCCAAATTGCATTATAATTGTCATATCATGCAGTTTATAGCTGTGCAGACTCTGCATTAAGACTGAGTGGATCATTGTGTACATTACTAATGAAACATTTGTTAATCTGAAGAAATTATGAGGAATCAAAAATGAACCTGAGGAGCAATTTCTTACTACCATGCTCACAATGCAGTTTAAAGTAAACCCACTCCAGTTCACTGCTGAAAATGTTCAGTCTTTTTGCCATTCATGTTCCTAGAGGAAGGCTTCAGCTGACATATTCAGAGGTTCAGGTGGTAAGCAGCCCCAGAATAAATAAAGACTGATGAAAGCTGAAACACTCTGCAAGCACATTTACTTCCTCAAGGTTATTTCTGGTATCAGACAAAAAGACAAGGACTGGATTGTGGAGTGTTCAGAAAGGAACCAACTACAAAGTACCTGGACAACAACTTGCATGCTGCTTGAGCTTCAGCTCTGTTTCCTCTGTAGAAGCAGCTCTATATGGAATTCAGCTACTGAATTGCAGACTTGTAAGCAAATACACAACACTGAAACACTCCTTACTCATTTTACAGCACTCAGCACAGTGTGGTAATGCTTCATAAGTAAGTTTGAAGAAGTCACTATAAAATCATTAGGTATAGTACTTTTTCATTAAGAGAGGAGAAAGTAAAGAAAGACAATTGTTTTCTGTCTCCAAACTATAATTCTCACCTCTAGAAAATACATCCAGCTGCTAGAAACCCAGTGGTGATGCCACTGCTAAAATTATTTTCTAGAAAGCTGGGAGAAATGTGTCCCACATTTTCCATTTCTCAATTGCAAATCCCCCTCCATGATGCAATAGCTGCTGCTCACTTCCCAAGATGTGCAGCCAGTGGTAACTCCATGTTCTCTTCTTTTAACTGAGTAATGGTGAATTAGTGAGGAATAAAAATGAAGGCACTGTAATGATCAAAGCGGAATTTTCGCAAAAAGGCATGTGTGGTTCATTGCTAACTGAAACACAATGTCAGTGGTTCTTTTTAAACAGGAAGCAGATTCTCCTGTAAACTTGTGGAAAGGCTGATGGAAACTTGCGCGGCCTTTCAGAACGGCTGTTTTGGAACATCTTCTTTGAGGGATCTCAGGCACACTGCTGGCAGTGAGATGGAGCAGTGGCAGAAGGGACTTCCTTGTGGCTTGTAAGGAAATCGATTATGAATAACCCCCTGGAAGGAGGCAGATTCTGTACTATCTATATGATGTTGTGGCAACCATATGGGCTGATGAGCTGAAAAACAGGTGGATGGCAGCAACTGCCAAATCACCATCTTGACCTCATCAATAGCCAATAAAGAAATAGAACAGAAACGAGTTACAGATGGCAAATAACTAAATAAAAAAGACATAAAGCTGCCAAGAGGAGCTCTTCTTGGGAGTAAATTTGCCCTGATACCACCAATTCTGACTAAGAAAAAGAGATTAAATTGTTTGCATAATTTAGTATATGTATTCAGAGCATGTGTATAATTTATATGTCCTAGTATTGAAAAGATAAATAATTTTAAGTATTTAGATGTTCAATAAGTATCAGTAAGGCAAATATTATTTATAAAGATGTAAAGATATTTTCATTCAAGAAAACAGAAAGACAGAAAAAGAAATAGATCCTAGAGATCAGCTTCTAGTAGTAGTTGATTCTAAAACAAAATGGAAAGCAAGAAAATGGTAAATTAAAAAAAAACACCTAGTCTTAGATTACTTCAAAAATCTAGAATGAAAGTAAGGAAAACAACTGCACCTTTTTTTTTAGAGTTGAAAAAAATTCAAGTTCAAACACACCTGCCAAAGATTCAAAATTTAAATTAACCTGTGGGACAGAAGCAGCAGACAAGCATGACCATTGGGATATGTTACAGGAAAAATGTGCAAGACAAATTAAACACAACAGCTGACGTATTCAAGTCTCTTCTGAGCCATGTTAATCAGAATGAACACGGTGGACGGTGATTCCCAGGTGAGTCCGGAAGTTAAAAAAGACAAGGACAAAACATTAGGTTAACAACAGCCATTTACAAAAGGGCAGAGAGTAAGTGTCCAGTTGGCACACAGGAAGTTGTTAGATAAACACATTACTGTAACAAGTGAGAGAAGAAAGATGGGAGCTAATGAGGAAGAAGGTGGCAACAATGGAGTTATGACAGTATTGCTTTGTTAAAATGTAAGACAGAATTAAGCATTGCATGCTACACTTTTTAAATACAGCAATCCAGGCAGAAAAGGAGTGGAGGGTTGTAGGAGTTTGTGCATCCACAATACTTTAGGGTAGCTACATCAAACAGGCAAATGCCAACAGGATGCTAAGGCCGAAATTCCAGATTCGGAAAAGTATCCATACATGTAAACTCTACTACCACTAATACAAGATAACAAGTCTTCAGAATTGCTTCATACACAGAAAAGGTGGTGCTGAAGATCTGCCTCGCCTGTCAGCCTTACCAAGATATTCCTTCCTTTGAAAAATCTCTGAAATAATAAGATTATTAAACTTTTCTGTTACTACCAATTTTCTTGCTGGTTTGTGCTTGTTTGTTTTGCCATTCAGCACAAACGAAACTAAGGTGACTAAGTTGGGGTGCATTCTTAAATCTCAAGAGAGCAAGTCTCAGGAGAAACAGAGGACAGACAGCAGACACAGGAAGCATGGTACAGCAATCTGTACTTGGTGCTTTGCCCCAGGGCTCCACTTCTGCCCCACAGCTGGGCTGGGATGGGCAGAATCCCTGTGGGAAATGCCAAACTGGAGCAGCCCTCCCCCTGTCATGTCATCGTTCCCCCCCCTTACACCTTTCTGTGACAGAGAACAGCACAATCCTATTAAATCACCAGTCCTGTGCTCTGTTTAGCCTGGTCTTGTAGGAGATGGGTGCTTGCAAAAAGGAGCAACCACACCTGAGGTGTGCTGTGAGCAGCTACGGTGCCACCACAGCACTGCTGCTGTTCTCTCTTGGCATTTTAGTGATGATCTGACAAATCTACAACACTCCAAAACTGAGCTTAGCTATTGCAGGAGGCCATGTCTTCATGAAGCTGTGCCACAGCTGTCAGGTCAGCTTGTGAGCATTGCTGCTGGCCTGGTCAGAATGGTGGCCAGGCAGACAGACTTGAGGATTTCTAGGCAATGAAAAGCAAACAAACACATTCTTGGAGCATGTAATCTCAGGTTCCATGAAGCCTCTGCATTTCAGATGTTACCATGCTCAAAAGTTCTCTGATTTTCTTATAAAAACAAGTGACTACTTATTAAAGGTAATTATTAAAATTTAAGTTTCAGCAAATGTTTAAAATACAGTATGTTGTAGAAGCCCATATAAACTGCACCTGTAAGTGACATCTTTGCAGCACTCTTGTACAGAGGAGGCTCAAAGCTATTTCTTGCCAGCAGCAGTGATCCACAGACTTTAGATGTTGTTAAAAAGCTTACAATATCAGCAGGGCAACTGCTGCCTCCATTAGAAACATGATACTAAGATGCTGATTAATACCAGGAGGGGGCTTTAATCAGCCCAAGCCATATGCTATTTAACTTAAGATGAAAGTGCAAATGATAATCATTATTTCAGAAAGGATGTATTTAAAAGAAGAGCAGAACAGCAAGTGGCATCTTTTTATCATTAGAGCTTCTTCATGCAGCCCGTTTTTTTCTAAAGCTTTACAAGCTTTTATGAACATCTGGATCATTTCTTCATTATATAGGCTTCCAATATCATTATGTTTGATGTAGCATTTTTTAGTGGAACTATGCTAAACTTCTAAATATACAATTAATTCCTATTAATTATAGTTTTCAAACTGGTGAAATTATCCATCATTAACTTAATCACTTGTATCTTATCTTAAAATTGTATTCAGTCTTTTATAATCCCTACATCTAAAGCCATTTCTTCCCCAGGCTTTGTGTGATGTTTTGCATGCTGTTTGTAGAAAGGTTTGCCAGCCATTTTCAACTGCTTGTAGAACTGAAGCTGTCAGCGGCAGACCATTTTAAAATAGAACCTAATTCAGCTTAGTTGTTTTACCAAGAAGTGCTTCAGAGAGAAGGGGGAAAAAAAGAGGTGAATTTGGATCCGTAAAGGGCAAGACTTCATTAGGTTTGATGAAACTTTAGTGCTCTATTCCTTACACCATGGTGGGGGTTGAGGGGGGCTTAACAAGAGCAGAGTAAAAGAAGAGAGTTATTCACTGGCTTCCACTCACTCCATGTGGCAGTAATTCAGCACGAATAGAGCCAAATGGTTTGGAAGTCTGCATCCACTGTACTTGAAGAATTAGGAGCATCTTTAGTATCAAGTTACAACACATCTAAAGGAAAAAAAAAAATCACCAAAGGTTTTTCTGAACATTCTGGCTTCATTTTAGGCTTATTCTGTGACTTAACTGGAACTTAAATTATGACACCTTCATTAAATGCCTCCCCCAGTTTCCAAGCCCAAAGTTAAGATGGATGTTTCCTTTTCTTTGATATGACATTTGCAGAATGAAAAGAGACAGGATCAGAGGGTTAAAAGCACCAGAACAGACCCGCTTAGTTCTCATAAGCCTGCTTTCAGACACTGGAAGTCAAAAAGTGTGCAGGGAGCCAGAACTGCTGTGAGCACTGATGAAACACAAGTATCAACTTTGTGGGGTGTGGTATGTCCAGCATGCAATAACCCAGTTATTATCATTGTCAGATATCTCATTCTCAGCACTCCTCCTTCTTGCAGAATACCTGAAGGGGGTGCTCAGGCTGAAAACGCTCCTTTCACTCCAGGCAAGATGTACTCAAGCCCTGAAGCCCAGATTGCTCTAGGGCTCTCTCCATCCAGAGCCATTGACCCTTCACAGTACAACAGAGCATGGTAAAGTGGACATAGATACACAGACTACGATAGAGCACAGAGTCTATGCAGCACTGCAGTCCATCCTGCTAACCCAAACTTCCTTGAGAGCATGTCATGATTAGAGCTGATGCCCATAGAAAGCTGCCCACCTTCTGGACTCTTACACTATCACAGCCCAGATATACCTCAGGTTTGTATATGCCTTAAGGAATGAAGCCATTGGAAAAAACAATTCTCTTAAAGGTTCATCATCACAAGCAGGTATTTTCTAACTCCATCACACCTCTACACTTTCACAGCTTTTTCTCTGCTGAACCTGAAGAAGCTTAAATAAGATTCACATGTGTCATTTACAAGAAATGTGGTATTATCCTGTTTTTGTACTGAGGGCTCACAGAGTGTCTCCTCTGCTTGAATTAACCTAAGAACTGTTAAATACATCAAGACCACAAAGACCTCTAATTCACACACATCAAGCTGTCTTCTCCTTGTCTTTATTTTCACTGGCCTTCTGTGATAGCAAATTCTTCCTGTAACTTCATTTCTTTAATTCAATTGTCTAGTATAATTTCAGTCACAGCTCTGGATGTCCCATTCTTCTACTCAGGTTATTTAGGGTATTCTTCTCTTTATTAATGATTCAATGTGATATTGAATGACTATTTTGGGCTCAAGGTTCCTTAAAGTAATACTTTTTATTCACAGTTCCAACTGCCTTAATATCACAGAATGATGTGCTTCTGCTCTAGATGTCTCCCAGGCTCCCATTTTGGAAGGCTAACATACTTAAAAATACAGTTCCCAGTGCCTCAGATTACAAGGAAGCTCATTCTGTATTACTCCCCCTCTCTTCCATCACATGTTGGAAAAATCTTGCGTCTGTCAAAAAAACCCAGCTTGACTGACACTGAAAATTCTTGTTCTAAGAGAGAGACTGAGCAGGAGCTAAAGTTTGTTTTATTCCTTCTGCAGTGAGACAAGGTTGTTGTTGGTTTTGAAAACTTGTGGCAGCATGTGAGACCCAGCAGCAAAACTGTGCTGGCTGGGGATGAAATCTTTCGGTCTGTTTTAATCATGACTCTATTTCCTTTCAGCTCCTGCCCCTCCTTTGTCTCTGCTCTTCTATTTTATTCCCATTTTCTAAATGGAAATTTAAAAAATAAGACTCAGGCATTCGACCCATGGCTCACCTCCAGGTGTGCCACAATATGCCTGCTTGTCATAGGGGCTGCTTTTGCTCCAGAGGGCAAAGCTTTTACCTTTGATCACTCCAGATGTATTTTCTCCTTATAATAAACTGAAAATTACTATCATCCCTTTTGGGTCTCTGACAGCTTATTTGCCCATTACTTCTTAAAGGATAGAATGAATACCATGGTAAAAAGCTGCACAGTCTAATGTAGTTTTAAACCGGAATTCAGAAACAGTGGAAATTAACTGTCTTTCCCCCAGTAAATTAGCTGCCAGGAGCTCCAAGATAAGACAGCAAGATCTAGATCCCACAGGGCTGGAACTTATAGTTTAATTCAGAAGTTTCTAAGTTATGCTAACAAGGATGGCTCAAAGCTGACTCCTTCTAGTTCTGTGTAACGTTCGTACCTCTCCTTTGCAAATCACTGCTCACTAAACAAAGAGAACAGAATACTCTCAGTTGCTTCTACGTAACACAGACGATGTTCATATGGTCACTTTACAAACTTATCTGGAAAAGAGACTGCAGCTGATTGAAGGATTTAAGAAATACTGGATTAGGCCAATGGTACATCTAGACTAGCATTCTGTTCCCAGCAATGGAGAAGTAACATTTAAGCCCAACCTTTTTTTTTTCTCCTGTCTTTGAATTAGTTTTCAATAAAATAACCTGTCCACCAACCTCTTGGCAATGTAGTTTCTTCAAGGTTTATTTCACCTTGAAAAGAGTTTTTTGAAAATCAAAGTATTGATGTGCACATGCTTATTGACACCTCACTGAACAGCAGCAGGTTAGGGGCAGGATTTCCCTTTCCAGAAGCTCCTGCTCAATTCACCACATTCCTCTACAGACTGACTTAACTTCTGCTATATGACAGACTCTGCCCTAACTGTCCTGTTTTTCCCAGGATCCCCTTTAGAGCTCAGACTGAATCTGAGATTTATTGTGTGCTTCAGGCTTAGTATACTCAATGAATGCCAGAGCTGGGTTTCAATGGTCTCTGAGCATCAGTCTCTGAGCATCCAATGGGCTTGGTCCATTTAATGGTGCAACAACTGTCCAAAAGCTTGCAGCTCCACCTAGCTGCATGATATAAGACCAAACTATTGTACCTTCACTGCTGCCCAAATCACTCCCTTTTGAAGACCCCTTTTTTTTTTTTTTCATGGCAAGAATCTTCAGAACTAGTACGCAGCACCTTTAAAAGATTAAGGTGCTTGGCTCTTAATGGTCCCTTTATTTACAGAAGGGGCTGGAGCTTGCAGGCTAGGGAATGCAGGGCAAATAAACAAAACAGCCAGTTTAGTCAGCAGCAGCAAGGACTAAAGCCTAACAGGCTCAACTCTGACAGGCTGCAGGGCACTTTAAAGTCTTTCTATATCCACTGCACTCTAATTATCTTGTCTGTTTAGATTGTGCTCTCTTCATGTCAGTGATTGACATGATACATTTGTACAGTGCCAGTAAAACAGTAGTCATAGCACAGCCCAGGTTTGGACCCTGAGCTGCTGCTTTAGGAACAACCTGCAGCCTCCTCTTCTGGCATTGCAGTAAGCCATAGTTACATTATAATATCCACCTGCTTTGGGACATCTGTTATGCATAAATGTCCCTGAGTCTTTTTTCATGTAAATATAACTGTCTGAAGACTCTTCTTATTGTTACCAGTCACTGCTTGTTAAGTGCTGTCAGAGGTTTCTGCACCATATGGGAGAGGTAGATCCAAGGAGCCTTATAGTCCAAGCAGCGTGGCAAACTGTTTTGAGACAATGTGCAGTGTATGAGCCAGGAAGCTGATTCCTGTTCAAACTGTTCCTCAGGAGCTGACTGCACTGCAGTTACAGCAGGTTTTCAGGGAACTGGCAAAGGGAACAGTGTTTGTATACTCTGTTAGCAGGCATGCCTTTAAGCATGGAGGGAGGTTGCAGATTCAGGAAGTGCAGCAGGTGACACTGAGCTGAACGAGGAAGGAGATACAAAGACAGAAGGGTGTGAGGAAGTCAAAAGGAACAAGAGGATGGAGAGAACAAACCCATAGCTGTTCTCTAGGGAGGGACAAACCAGATCAAAGCTCTCAAGGCTAAAAAGTTAAGATTTATATAGAAGGGATTAAACAGACGGAAAGTTTCAAAATGGAGGGGAGGAGGCCTTGGTTGTCACACACCTTCTAGTGTTCAGCATCTCATATTTCAGAAAAGGTAAGAAAGATCCATTTGAGACCCTACCATTCTCTCTATTGCACAGCCCCATCTGCCTTCCTGTGACAACAGCCCTGAATTTCTGTGCTAGAATATGACAGAAAAATGATTCTGTAACAGATCTGTTCTACTAAGCAGGGATTATCTTCACATAAGATTTGTATGAAGTGTCTCACACAAGTGAAGCTGAATAGGGCTTTTAGGCCCAATGACAGTACACATGATAAAAAGAAAGTCATTGTCATCACTGCTGTAAACTGAAGCAGCATGGCATGCTGTTAAGGAATACTGCAGCCCAACAGCCCACGAGAGGGAAAATACTTTGAACAAATTAATCCACTGGTTCTTCTGTCTTTTCCAGATTCAAATGCCAAGATCACCCCTTACCTGCCAGTCCTATTTTAATTTCCTGTGTCTGGAGAAATTGAAATGAAAGAGGATCATAACAAAATGAGCTGATTAAGCCTCCTAGAACAAAAACTGTTCCTTCTGCACAAGTGCAAGAATAAGAGCTCTTTCTGTTACTAAATAACAGGCAATTTTAGTTCTGCTCCTGTACTCACTGCTGCACAAGGATCTCC
Source organism: Hemiprocne comata (assembly GCA_020745705.1). Taxonomy (NCBI): domain Eukaryota; kingdom Metazoa; phylum Chordata; class Aves; order Apodiformes; family Apodidae; genus Hemiprocne; species Hemiprocne comata. The sequence continues at coordinate 6,817,150 of CM036598.1, forward strand.
TTCTTTGATCTTATTATCTGTTCAACCCCCAAAACAAGATCCTGGAGCTTTGGATGGGGAAAGCTCAGTGAAGCTTTGTGTGCGATGGCATTCAGTAGGAATTTTTCCAAGAGTTCTCCAAAAGTAAGTGCAGTTACACACCATTCCAAGAGAAGCTTCCCCATTCTTGACCTTTCCAAGACATTTCTTTAGTAGACATGAATTCCATGGTTAATGATAAAATCCAAAAAAATTTAAAGTCTAGAGGTATTATTTAACAACTGAGTCTTACAATGATGCCAGATCTCACTTGCATATATCCATGAATCTGTAAATTAGCATGTAGTCAGCTCACACTAATCACAATCAGATCTCTGTTCACTTTTGTCCTACCTTAACTAAGAAAAAAAATTCTTGCCGATGACTTTGGACTTTCCCTGGGCCTCTTCCATACCTAATCCTCTTCAGCCAAAAAAGTCTGAATCTGCTAGGGAGATCTGGTTGAAATAAAAGGTCCTCTTTTATCCTTTTTTTTTTTTTGGTCTCTGCCCATTATTTTGTAAAGTAGAATAAAGAGAGAGGAAAATTCAAGAAATACAAGAGATGATTTTTAGGAGTCATAGATAGCTTTCCAGAGAAAATGCAGACATCCTGTCTAGTAATATTGTTATCTTCTCACAAGATGTCCCACTTTTAAGAACAAAACCAGATAAGGTACCCATGTTCCCAGGCATTATAATGCGCATCCTCCTTTTATGAGTTAGGATCCCAAGGCTCCAAAGTTTCCAAGGAGATTTGGTCAGCTCTGAATGATACGTTTTTTTAAACAGGAAAAGTCACTTCACAGTTATGCTTGCCTCTTCTCCATCTTCAAAGTGCTAATTATTATTTTCTAAGTATTCCCAACTAACAGAAGAAAAGATGATAAGAATTTAAGTGCCTTGACCAAAGCTATGGAGTTTTACCTCCTGTTTCCCTGGATTCCTGTGGATGTCCATTCCTCAACCATCACACATCAAACATCCAGGCATCTCTGTTTTCCAGCAAATATTTCTGATCCTAGTGGGCAAGGGTCATTTTAGTGTCATACAGATGAATACACACACAAGGAGCCTGGCTATGTCTGGAAACTCAGCTTTATGCATTACTTACAGAGCCCACCACAGCAGGCAGCCATTGCAGGGGTTTTATGCCCTGTTAATTAAACATAACTATTTTGCAGTCTCAGTCCCATTTCTAGTAGACAAAGGGTAATATTAAGACAGTTACATATTTCAGACTTGAACCTTGCAGGGCTGTCTCAGCGAAGAAAAAGTCTGAGCTCCCATCAGAGGCCCCGCAAGTGCTCCCTTTCCCAGGGCAGCACACCCAGTGCTCTTGCTCACAAGCAAAGCACACACAGTTCAACAAACCAACATTTTCGGTAGCTTCAGGAGTAAAGTATAGGAAAGATAAATTCAGTGCAAGCAGCAGGATGATACAGAGTAACACCCTCTTCTACAGCTAAGTTTCTAGTGACATCACTAGATGTTCTGTGACTGAAAACTGTGGGGTTTAGGTCCAGCAAGTACCTTCCCCTTCATTCCAAAACTGCTTAGCCTCCTCAAGTGACTATCACTCCATTACAGTCTCTAGATCATAGGTATGAACCAAGTTAAATAATTGACACTTGCCTTTGTTTAACTTTTGCCAGTGCTGAGACACTAGACACCACAAAGCAACTGCTATACATTTCTGAAGTATACTGTGCTGGTTTATACTTTCCTCTCTGATGCTTTTCACGGTATTAACTCTGTATCTTCTCAAAATTACACATTGTCAAATTAAGCACAGTGTGTGGCGCATTTATCAATGTGAAGTAAAACCACTGAAAGAACACTAATTTCTTATGAAACAACAAGGATTTTTACACAATTCCTGTCTTGGAATTTCCACATTTAAAAAAAAAAAAAATCCACTTATTCTTAATCTCTTACACTTGGGCTAAGCAGAGTTTTAAGGTTTGCAGAGCTGTTCTCCAGCTGAGTGTTTCCTTTTAGATATGCACACCTCCTTGTTGGACATTCATTATCAAACCTTGTGTTTGCCTTTTATCTACAAGTCCTCTTCAGTGTTCAGCACAAACTACATGGACACCTTGCAGATTGACATTTCTTCATTCATGCTTTACCTTAAACAGCATGCGAAGACATCAAAGAAGAGGAGCCGACTTTGATGTTACAAAATGAAAAACGCCTCATGATTTGCCAAGACATGGGGAACTTGTAGTTTGCTCTTTTTTACCTTAAAGAAATACTACTGCTTTTCCCGGGAATGTGTGCACATCTTTGCCATTTTCACCAAATTTGTATAAATATTTTGTTCCCAATAAAAGAACAAGCTACATCTCATTGCAGTCCATTAAATATGGGCCCCAGTGCCTAAACTACAGTGGCTCAAGGGAACACACGCAGTTTTTTAAAGAGCTTATTTGTTTCGCATCTGTTACTTTTACACACTCCAGGTGTCATGACCCCCAGTGTCACCTCACTAACACTGATAATAGTAGTGCATGTGCTGTGTTTGTCATTCACAGGTCACAGAGAGATTTAGAAAAGCAGGGTCCTTCCTGTGCTGTAGATGAAGAAATTGTGCAATAAGATATATTATTTGGTTTGGCCATATAAGAGAGAGCCAGCAGTAAAACAGAGCAGTCCTGATTCCTATGCAAATGCTCAATTCAACAGCTCACCCTGGTCATGAAACCAAAGGCAATGGTGCTCAGCACTGTAGAAGACACAAAAAATGCCAATAATCCTGGGAGGAGGCCAGTCATACCTTATCAGAAGGTGCTGCACACCACAACAGGAAAGACTTGATTTGGGTCATAATTTACATTTCTATTGTTTCAAATGCTATCAAGGAAGGTTTTCTTTCATTGTTTGAAGTGAAGAGCTACCCTGTCCTTATAAGGACAGTAGGAATGTGCGTAATTAGTCCAAGGCACAGAATGGAATAGAGACATTCAAAATTAACATTTGTTATTGATTTCCCAGACTGCAGTGGAACTGAGAAGAATATCATGAGAGGCAAATATATGCAATTAAATTAGATTTGTTTGAATGCTGCCTAGCTAGGTCATTGCATATGTATTATTTGACTGCATTGCTTCAATGTAAAGTGCACAGTTCCTCTCCATGGTACAAAATCCTTTGATTAACCAGCCTCCCTTCATGGGTGGAAGGGGCCAGCCCTTTTGTTGTTTTGCTGCTGGCAGTGTTGCTTCTGCTATTTCTTTAAGACTCTTCATCAGATGTGGTTTGTCAGGAACATGCCTAGACTGTAAGTCAGAACAGAGCTCATTTTCTTTGACGTGCATTTGTCATGTGCCTACTCCAAAAGGAGGGGAATGAAATCTTCGGTCACACTGTTCATCTGCAGAAACTACATTTTAAGCAACTGGATGCAAGGAGACTCTGCACATACCAATAGTGCTACTCCTTTCAAACAGAATTTTATCAGTAATTGGTACCAACACAAGAACATATGTCAAACATTTACCACAATTAATTCAGCAGGAATGTGAAAGCCCGGACTTTCTGCAGTAGAGAGACGTTTTCTTTTCGGTTTAGGACTTGAAATTTTCCAAAACAACATTTCCAAAGATACTTTCCTTCATTTCTTGCTGTATTGCGCTTGAAGACCAGCACAGATATGATCAGTTTGACTATTTGGCTCTTGTGTTGTAGGTTTTGTATGCAAGGTTTTTACTTTTGAGCAAGTATTTTGCATACCAAGAAAGTCTGAAAGTGAAAGGGTTACACTTTCTTGAAGGTCCACTTGAATGACTGTGAGAAGAGAGCCAACATGGTAATCAGATCCCTATGATATCACATTGAACGCAGCCATGCCTATTTCACAGAGTCGTCTGATGTTGCAGGGGTCTGTAAAACATTTAATCACTGGAGTTTCAAGAAGGTGAGGTTTGTTGTGAGCACTGTAGAGAGCACTCATCTTAGATAAAATGCTGCCTGGTAATGCTCTTACTGCTACATGAGCCAGAATGCAATTGAATATCCATGGTGATTTAGCCTTGCAGCATGGTCCCAATGAAGGGGATACAGGATTTTCACAGCTATATAGCAGTGGATTAATATAACTGCTCCTTACAGTTCATGGGAAGCCTGATCCAACTTCTGACAAAGTTGAAGAAAATATGCCATTTGACTTTACTGGGAGTTTGGATGGGGTTTTGTGTGCCCAAACCTGTAACTGCCCTCCACTACCACAAAAGCTTCCCCACTCTATTACTCTGCTGCCCAGGTGGCACCTATATGGCTGTTGGCCTGCTCTTATTACCCAGTGGAGTGCAGGTGATCCTAATTCTGTCAGACAACTAAGCATTGGTACAGAGAGGTTTAATAGCTAAACCTTGGCTAACTTGCTTTTCTTTTATTCAAACCTGTGACGTTCTGACTGACCTTCAAAATTAAGTTTGGCATAAACCATGTTGATGCCTGTCTCCACCATCCAGTTAATCTTGCACCAAACAAACCTTTTATTAAGCCTGGATTTTGAGAAAGCCCTTCTCTAATGGATATGGTTTGCAGCTTACTTTGAAAGAGGTAGAAACCAAGCTAAAACTGGATCAAGAATAAAAAGCAAATTACTCACACGGGTCAATCCAAATGACCCCTTCTGGTTTCTTGCAAAACCCTGAACCTGTAGACGTTCGTTGGACCTTATAACACTGAAGAAATCTGAAACATAGTTTATGTCTCTCAAGTGGTTAAAAGAAAACACCTGAGCCTGTTTTATGCTACAGTTCTTATCTTCACTACCACTACCAAGCAGCAGAACAAGCAAGTTTGTAGGTACCAAAGCTAAAAGATGGTTCAGCATATGGTCATATTGTGTTCTTTCTGCCTATGCAAACAGAATACCTATTAGTTAAAAAAAGAAAAAAAAGAGACAGGTACAATGTGCTTAATAATGCACAGTGTAATCTAGACCTTATAACAAGCAAATAGGAAAAATTATCTGGACAATCATCTGGGCTGCTAGAGCCAACCAAATAAAATGGATCAAAGAGCACTGAGTTTTCAGAGTCTCTTGAAATACACTAGGTTTGAAAATGGAAGCGTCAGAGCATCAGTCCTTTCCCCTTGGCTGACAGGCACTTGCTGAAGAACGGAAGAGGTTTTCCAGCTGCCACTTTGAGTGTCAGGAAAAGAAAATAACTTGTGAATTAATGCGGATTTTGAGGAGAATTATATTGCCTAAAAATACCTTTGTTAGTACAGGGTTTTTTCAACAGATTTGGCAGATTTCTGCAGCACCTTCTGACTGTATGAAGTTGTGTGTGTGTGACTTAACCTTTTTATTTCTGCCTTTTGGAGTTCAATCTCTGTCACTATTGCCCTCTGCATTCAAACACTCTGCAGACTCTCTGCTCCTGACACTCATTGTTATTCTGCCCTCTGCTTTCAAAACTATTCCAGCAAGAATCCCTCCTGTCAAAGCACTGACTCAGTCTACCTTAGAGGACTGTCTGTTGATCTCTAAGACACATGTGAATCTTTCTGGTTTTGCTACTGTTATTGCTGGCAAAGAGTGCCAGGATTAAAATGTTTAACAGAAATAACGTTCATGTTATTTATATCACTTACAGTAATAGAAATATCACAACAATTTAGTGCTCTGCTGCACTTGAAGATTATACTTTATTGCATTGTTTTGCAGCATCACAATCCCTTTTACCCCCCTTTGCTGTTTGTGCCCACGTACTGTACCACAGCACCTTTTTCAGGCTACCTATCAGATGTTGTTGAAAAAAAATTGATTGGAGGCATACGGATTAGCCAGGTGAAATTCTGCATGCTCCCTTTGTTTCCCAAGCCAAACACTGAAAAGCACACCATCTGCAAGCCATATTTTTCCTCCCTTTTTCTTGAGCCCAAAATAAGGCCTGGTCAAATCACAAATCACCTGAAATATTCTCATTAAGCATTAGCCTATTCTTAAAGAAATAGTTGTCTGTGCCAACTCAGCTGCAAAAAGCCCTTCTTAGTTTTGTAAAAGCTGTGTAGCAGCAGACTAGAGATGAAAAGGTAAAGGAAGCAGATTAAATTCTCAGGTGGCAGTTATACCAATTTAAGGTGCCTACATCCTGACACAAACCATGCCTTTGTCTGTAACAGCAACAGTACACATCTCTACCAGTATCGATGCTTTCAGGTTAGGGAACTTTCCTAGTCTGAATGGGCCTTATTTCCAGGCATGGTTTCAGTCAGTCCCAGGACTTTTTGAGCTCCAGCCAACAGGCTCTGCAGCCCCCTGAGGCTAGGCTGCATCTTCTGCTGCTCCTGTGCTCCTCACAGCCCTGCCAGGACCCTCTGACACCCCAGCACCTTGCCTGAGCACGCTTGGTGGCTCCCCAAGAGAAAAAGCAATCCACTCCTCCCTCCCTGAAATCCCACCACCTACTAGAACACTAAAATACAACCACGAACAAAAGTAGAAAACTAAATACTGTGCAGTCAATAAGGGCAAGAAGAATTTCAATTCCAGAGTTCACTGGAAGCTGTACTGAGTAAGAAAAATTTGAAGTCAGCTCCATGCTTCTAATTGAAACAGTTTAGCAACAGAAACTTAGAGCTGAATATTATACCTAGAAGAAAGAGCTAGCGTCTCTTCACACTGAGCATTTTCATCTTTCAGTCTCTATCTGAGCATCATTACAAGGAAAGAATTCAAACCTGTCACGGCCCTTCAGCTTTAAAACTTACAACCTGCTGCAGAACTACATTTAAGCCAAGCTTTTCCCTCTTTAACTTGCTAGAGCAGTTCATGGGATTACTGCCCCAAAGTGTCCCTTCTGCCTCCTGTTGAAGCATCATAGACTTTGAAACATCACAAATTCATTTTCCAAATGGAAGGTGATTTTTAGATCAATTTTTTTCTTCATGTTTATCCTTGAGATAATTTTCTACTCAGAACTCCGGGGAAAAAAAAAAAAAGAGGTGGGAAGGTGGTGGTTCTGTCTTATATGCAGTCTACAGCAAAAGTTACCAGAGCTAGAAACTGGTTAGGAAGCAAGCTGACTGACCTAATCAAGAGCCAGCTGGGGCCCCTGGAGGAAAAAAAAATTATGACTGAAAGACATCAGAGAAGAAAAAAAACCCCAACCTAAAGTCCATAATGTTGTGCTAAGCTGGCCAGAGCATGCCCACTTCACCCTACTTAGGGTGAAAGTGTCTAATATTAGAGCTGGTTGGGGAAAAAATGCAGGAAAGTAAATTCAAAAGTTCTCAACATTTTTCACACATTTTTTTGTTGACGCTCAATGCTGCTGACTGGCCCCAGTTACAGACAACAGAAGCTGCAGTCACTGCCTTGTTATAAAATGGCTCCATGTTCGGGCTGTGCAGCTCACCATGAGGGCAACACCGACAGAGCAAGACCCTCTGAGAGCGCAGGGAGTGAGGGTTCCCCTGGCAGCCACAGGGAATGACAAATCAAGCAGTTATTTTCATCAAAGTGATAGAAACAGAGCTGATCAAAACAAGCAGAAGGCACTGTTCTGTTTGGTCTGTACACTTTGTACACTGCCACTTGGGAACTTAATTAGTCTGCATGCTTCATGTTTCTATCTTTAGTCTGATGGCATACAGCTGTTCTTTTTAACATCGCTGTCTACTGCCCTTTCCCTGCTGTTGGGGTACGACTGTAAATAGACAAGGCAAGACTGCCTCAAGTTTAACCCTCTTACCAGTGTGGCCTACACATCCAATGGACTGCAAGCCTGGAGAGATGGACCAGCGGTGGGAGAGGCCCTCCATGTGCAGGGAAGGATGGTTGGGGAGGGGCAAGGTGAGTGCTGTAGGCCAGCCGTCATGCCTGATTAATTACCCAAACAGCACCTGGTAAAGCTGTCTAAAGGCAGGGAAATAGCTGAATGCCTAAACCGGTAAGTTTTGGCCCAAATCCTGAGGTAAATTTTTTCATTACCTCACAGGAGTTTTGTTTCATTGCAGTTAGAAAGACCCGACTGCATGGGGATGGATCCCACAGCCTCACCACACTCGTGCCATCACAGGGCTGCCCTCCAAAGCCAAAATGCTAAAAAAAACAAATAAATCTACCCTTTTGAGGGCAATCTTACCTGTCAGGGTGCGAGGGGGAGGCCTCCTGAGTTGCTGCCAGCATGAGGTGAGGGGGCAGCACTGGCACTGCGCAGGGGCTGGGGCGCCCGCAACGGCTGCTTCCCGCCTCAGCCGGGGCGCCCGCAACGGCTGCTTCCCGCCTCAGCCGGGCACCTGCAGGCGCCTTTCCACTAGCTTTCTGTGGGGGCCATCTCAGCTGAGGCAGGTTTGGGGCAGAGGAACAAGTGCTGGATATAAAAGCACATCACAAAAGTAGGAAAGGATATAGCTTTTTTCAGGGTACTGAGGTCTGGAATTTTCCCCCAAAGGATGTCCAACCATAACAAATGGTGACCAAGGTTGTGCAAGGATTTAGATGAAAAAATAATAAGGCAGATTAGATTGAGCAATGAGATGTGAGCTCCCACTTCTGGTTGCCTTCATGTTTAGGACCAAGGCAATGTTAGCACCTCAACACACAGGGAGAAGTGCAAAACTGGCTTTACATTCTGAGGAAGAGACTGCACCTCTGCAGTACATGCCAGAAATGAGTCTTCAAAATCCCTCACTTACATCATTTCTCTCACAGAATGTCATAGCCTTGCACTTCATCTGGGACATTCAGATCTCCCAGCTGGAATGCAGTCAGCATCCCCAAGCCCAGCCATAACCACCCAGTTCAGAGAGCAATTATTTTTTCCGAGCAGTTAAGAAATCACATATTCATCTACTCCCAAGATTTACCATGTCAGTATCCTCCATCTCCTGCCTCTCTCCCACTCGTTTTTGTCTCTTGTAATATTTTTTTCTTATATCCTAGAAATTCCTGCTTCCATCCATACCAGCACCGTTATCGTCAGGTGCTGTGTATCATGCCACTCTCATGAGTTTTACATTCCTATGACATGGCAGATTTTCATACAATTATAGCTTGGCTACAAATCTCAATTTATGTTACAATATTGCTGTAGTAATATCTGAGACAAATGTTTAATTCACAGAACCTCAGTTTCAAACTACAGTCCCTGAATGCAAACAGCAGACTTCAATATTTTTTCATCTATTTCCTAGTTCATAAAAATCAATTTTTCTAGAGTTTTTACACTGTACATAAAAGACTGAGGCATCAATTAGCCTTAATTCTTTTTTTTTTTCTTTCCTTTTTTTTTTTTCTTTTTTGGAAACCTCTTTGTAGGAAAATCTCATATTTCAGCAATTTGCATTATCCACACAATCTGCTTTGAAGTTCTAAGTTATGGTAAGAAAAGGATCCACTTATCTGCACATAAAAAATGTTCAAAGCTTATAAATTCCCTGAAACAGATGTACATTATCATTGGATTTGCCTTTCTCTCTTTGCTGTTGCATGGCTAATAGAGTTTCATGTGCCCCCTCACATCCTCCCCATTTAGCATCTTTTCTCTACAGAAGCATGCACCCTACTGTGCCAATCCACACTTCAAAGATTTCTGTCTATCTATTAGAAACAAAGCACAAAGTGAGAACATATGGCCCCTTTTAAATTTCCCACATTTAAGTCAATATCGTTTCTTTTCTCCTTTGGCAAAGAAACATAATAAGGTTTATCTTCTCCCTTCCTAAATCTGCTGGCTCTCTCAAACTGCTTGTGCCAATTCAGCAGTTACTTTGCAGTATCAAACTTGGCAGCACATATGAAAACAAAATCTCTAATTTTTAAATTGCTTTTATTTCTTCAGATCAAGAAGATGCATTTAAATGATGAAAAAGGACAAAAAGTAACTGCACACTTTCAGATAAGTGGATTTTAAACCCATGAAAGGGCAGAGCAGAGAGTCAACAGCAAAAAATTGTCAAGTTCTTTTTCACGGTGACATCTTTCCAAGCGTTTCCTGTCTCTGACTAAAGGGATGGAAGAGCATTTTGGAATCGAAGGCCTTACTGAGTACGAGCATCTGCTTGTCCTGTGTCCCAGAGCATCCACATAAACCCAGCATACTGGCATTGAGGGGAGTGATCAGGAAGTACGAGACATTAATGCTCCTTTTAAGGAACAGTTACTTGCCTCAGAATCACTGTGGCTCCTCAGTTTTCTCTGTTGGAGTTGCAGACATAGTGAATGTACTTCTTTGGTGCCTGGAAGCATAAATTTTGGACAATTTCTTCGAAGTGACTCTGTACTGCACATCCTCAGGGAGCTAGGTATCAGAGCACGTAGGATTCTCATGGTGGGGTCTGCTGTTCACAGGATTCGCTTTACATTTGTGGGCAATAAAAGCATTATCTATATGAACAAAGGCTTCAAATAAGTTTAACTAACTATTGTTAGAAAGATCAGCAGACACATAATATCCCACGATGCTGAATTTATTATTCAGTTAGAAGGAAAGAAATTGAAGTGATGATGTTTTTAGCAGAGGAAGGTATGAAAGTCTAGTCCCGCTGGTACTTACTCTTTTAATTCATCGTCACTAGGTAAAATGACTCCATCTTTCAGATTCTTAAACTGTCAAGATTGTAATCTCTAAATGCATTTATTCTAGCATCCCTTTACTAGATCAGAAAAATTCTCATAAAAACCTTTCCCTGGTCAGTGCAAGCTGACTGCGCCAGGACCCTGATTCCAAGCAAGTGTAAATTGAAGTATGTCTGTTTACATCTGCCAATCCAGTAAAGCTGCACAAAGTTTCCACTGAAACCTGCGGAAGTCACATGAGCAGAGCCATTGAGGGCTATGGCCTTAACAGACAGCATACTCAAACAGCAACAAGTTATGATTATAGACTTAAAAAGTAAAAAAATATTCCCTGAGAAGACTGTAAAGAGACAGGAGGAATGCGAGGCCCACAGTGCTGCTTTTTGCTTCCCTTCATACTTTTGTACTTACTGGAAACTCCAAGTCTCTTTAATTGAGCTTTTCCTCCCTTCCACTCCTTGCAGGGTGAGAAGGTTAATCGCTCTGGACTGAAACATTAACAATTTTCATACTCCTGCTTCCTAATGGCACGTTGGATCTGGGATGCCCTGGGCACGCATCACACAGGAGTCCATACACACGCAGAGCTATGATGGAATAAATAGCTCCAGACTCCACGGCCAGGGGTATCTAAAAAGCACCATATCTATGACTTTAAAAATCAGCACTGGCCAAGTGAGACCTTCATGCTAATTGCCATAGCATTTCACTGTTTATCTTAGTTGAACTAGCATTACGATTCCTGGTTGTTAACAACCTCAAGTGGCACTTTATTCATCTATCAACAGTCTTATCCTGTGAACAAGTAAGTGAAGAACTATAAACACCCACTCTAAAGTCACTTTGTAGGTTTAAGCTAAAGCCCACAGAAAAAGACCATTCACAGAACTCCAGTGAGAACAGACAAAATACAACCTCCAAATCAATGTTTTAATCTACAAAGTTTTATTTGTCTTTTTAAACTTGTAAACCATAAAAAGAGCTTATCAAATATCTGAAATTAGTACAAGAAAAAATGATGAGTCATATAGCAAACTGCATTTGAAGGTCCAAATTCCAAGACATGCATAGGGCTCTTCTGGCTTCCATTTGTGAAGCTGAAGACAAATTTGGCCCAGTTTGTTAGGTGTTTTATTAGAAAAATCACAAAGCCTCAATGTGCTATACTTTGGGAACAGAACAGAATGGAAAAGATTAAGTGCAAGAATAAAAACTCAGCACCAGAAGGATCTGAACACCCTGACTTCATTCACAAAGTACAGGCTCACCAACACAGAACGTCTCTTAGCTGGTAGCTATTATAGGCTGCTTTGTCTAGATGGACTAGGCACTCAGGAAGACACAAACCCACTCCATAAGCATGTCGTAAGAAGCAGGAAATACAGTGCTCATAATTACCAGTATGCCTAATATTGTCAATGTTTGCCCATTGCCAAATTTATGAAGCCCCTTAACATTGTCTCCAGCATTCTTGCAAAAATCCTGGAGCGTCCTACTCTCAGACCTTGAAATGCTAGGCTGTTGAGAAAACAGATAGGCCCAGTCTGCCATTTCTTGTCATATAAAGATCATACTTTGTGTCAGTAGATTTCCAAGGCATAACTAGCGCTTAGTGTTCAGAAAAATCAGGACATATATTGAAGCTTTGGGCAACATTTGATTAACTTACATGTGTTCGTAATCCAACAGGAAAAGAACTGATACTACTAGTCAAAACATGTTCTAAGGAATATTGAAAACACCTGTAGAAACACCTCTGCTTCTAAAAAAATTTCCCTCGGCTTGGACAGGGACTCAGGAAACCAGGGCATAATTTCTCACCCTGCCACAGCCATAGTGGTGATTATCTACAGCTTTCCTTCCTTGCACCTCCTGCTGCACACTGGAGATTGACCTCTTCTAGAAAGTCTTTCAAGCTTTCCCAGTGAAAAGCATTCTATGAACTACTGTTGGTGTTTTATGAGCAATAAATGTCCCATAAGATATTCAAAAAAGTAAAATGAATATAGCTTCTCCATGCAGGATTTTCCTGCCTCTTGTCTGTCTACCCTCGCCTCTCCATCAGACAGTTCTGTGCTATCCCTACACTTCTCAAATCTTTCCATCCTTCCCTTGCCAGTCTTTCTCCACAGCTCTAACTCTCACAGCAATCTGTCTGAATAGTCCTTAGGTCCTGCTATTTTAAAACAAAGAAGTTAGAAGACCTCATCCATGAATTCTATAATTTTAGCTTGGTAGGATCAAATTATCTAGAATTAAATAGAAATATAAAAGTAAATCGAAGTGTCATTGCAAACCTCATTATTTAATAACTATAATCCAAACTTCAAATAAGATGCAGTGCGATGTCTGCTGAATAATTTCAATATAAAGTTATTTGCTTTTCTATGTCTGTTACTTCAAGCCCATTTCGAACATATTTTAAATGTACACAAGCCAGAAACATCCCAAAATAGCCCTTTCCAAGTCAAATCAACTGAACAGCTGTCAAATATACACAGAAAATAAATCTTTATGTGATAAAATTGAGGCTGGTTTTGCTGCTAAGTACATTAGAAAAGAAGAGAGATCTTCTTCCAGAAGCTATTTAGAAAACACATTAAGTTCCATTTTTATTTCATGGATTTACAAACATGTTTCTGCTTGGTATTTTCAACAAAAGAAGTCTGACAACTAACAGGATGCTGAATATCACTTGGTTCCCAGCAAAACCATGAATAAGTCATGTTTGAAAGCATATTTTCAGATCTTGATAAATTGCATCAAGGTAATTAAAGGTGAGACTTGATTAGCTGACATTTTTCCAAACATGAACATTCTTGCCTATACTCCAGGCAAAAATTATGGTGAATGTTTTTGCTAATTTTCTATCATGATGAATTTTTCTCAAGTATAATCTAGGTCCCAAGGGGCTTAAATTTTCTGTTAATTGGAATACAAATGAAATCTGTCATTCAATAATTGAGGTACACAATGACATATGGAGAACAGTACATATTCATCATATCTGTATACTTATGTGGCATCTTATGGACTGTTGAGCATACACAGTACTTATCCCTTTATCCCTATATTCTGACAGAATCCATCTTGTGCCACTCACTAACTTCTGCCAGAGCACACACATATACATATATATACACACACACACTTACATATACACACACACACACACACACAAACATACACCTTTAAGGTACTTCTCCAGCTATACTTGGCTGTTCTGTGCTCATGACTGGAGTAGGAAGACAGTTATTGAGGTCATATATGTGGCTTTTTAATTAGGTATGGCCTTAAGGGGCGGGTCTGCCAATATGCCAGAAGAACCTGTACTTTATCATCTGAGGGCAGAACTGGGGCTTAATTTTTAACAGTGACTAAATGACGTGTGGATGTTTCAAAGACATTTGGATGTGCCTTGACATCCTCCAATGACATGAGTATAAAGCACAGTATTTGCTGCTAATCTTAATTAACTTACCAGCTTGATCTCTTACAGTAAGACTTGCATTTAATATTAGCTACTACAAAACCATCAACAGTAATATACATGAAAAATAAATACTGAAATCGCTGTCTGCACATTACCTAGATTTCAAACCCACATTCCTGGAATGAAATTATAGGCACCCTGAACCCAGTGGGAATCTGGCTGTCTTGCCAGAGGTTTCACAGGGAGAGAGATTTTATTTTGCTATCTTTAGTTTACTTTGTGTTAGGTGGTCATGAAGTTGTGAGAAGAGCTTAGCAATCCTCTTTTTCAAAAACACAGCTTCCCAAAAATTGCAGCTGGTAGGACTGCACAAATTTTTGAGTTGAAATTTTTTTCAGCAAATAGTGCAAATTTTGGGATTGGCTTAGTTTTTTGCTGAATTGGTTTGTGTAAAACCAGAAGAAGTAAGTGGAAAGGCTGGAGTTTTCATTTGAAATTACTTCATGCCACTCCACTTTACTTATAAATCATAATCATATACTCAACTCTTGGTTTATTTTTTTTCTTGAAAATGAAATGTTTTGTTTAACCAGCAACTAATCTTTTTTAAATTTGGATTCAGCCACAGTTTTGAGCAACTTAAATACTATTTATTCTTTTTTAAAAGGTTTTCAGAATTAATAACAAGCTGAAAAATCAGTTACTCAGCACAGGTCTAATAGTAGGGGACAAGAAATTAAACTGTGAAACTTGACAGTTTAAATATAAAAATCAAAGCATAGCCAGTCCATACCTTATGGCCTGATCCTGCTCGCAAAAATGTTAATGCAAACTCTTTCATCAGTGGGATCCTGCAAGCACTGACAGCAATTGCAATAAGCCCCTGAAATCCACAAGAAGAAGAAGGAAATATACTTTCTGAACTAGTAAAACTTTAATTAACAGGGGGTTCTCTTGGCACGGTTTTCGCTGTTAAATAAATAAAGCATTTAATCAAAACCATCTATATTTACTATACAAAATACTGAAAAGCAAACATTTTTAAAAGATACGCAAGTTTAAGGTTCTGTGAAAAGGTACTGTGCTACACGTTATTCACACTTAAAGCACATAACAACTGCAACACAGTATTTAGATACTGTATGTTCATACATGGCTGGTGTAAAGTTGTAGCACGGGGATGCCACCTTATTAAAATGTCCTTGTATTTCACAGAATCTGAGCAAGGCAGAATTTGTCTTTTGAATCTCCAAACAGAATAAACCAAAACAAATTAATGCACGTCTGTAACCAGTAGTTGGTTGGGTTACTTCTCAGAGTTCACTTGGCACAGTTAGTACTGCACACTTTTCAATCAGGTGGGATTTTTTTTTTATTGGTGCCGTTATCTTTTTCAGCAAAATATCTCTGGGTGAAAGAGCATTTATGCCCCTTTGCTGCCCTTTCTTAGAAAAGCCCACAGTTCTGAAAGCACTCTCATGTTCCAGTATGTTTTCCATTGCATTAAAAAGAATTGACTAAGAAACAATTCCCACCTCCCAGTCTTTCCAGCATACTCTCTATTGAAAAGAGAACAGCTTTAATTACATCTTCAAGACAAATAGCATGGCATCCCTTCTTAGATGGAATGTACACTTGTGTGTTTGCATGCGGTATAACGTAAGTCACTTGAATACATCAGACTTTGTTAACACTATAATATAAATAAGCTTATTCCTTCTACTAGACATATAAATGCCTTTTTGTTTTTGCAGTCCATAGTTATATATACATTGAAAAAGAATGATACACAAGCAGCAAAAAAGGCTTAGACTAGAACAACTCAGTGGTAACTAACCAAATTTGTGGCCTTTTCATATTTTCAATACAGAAAATTCTTCATATAAATATTTTTGGACTTTAGGAATTTTAAAAACAAACAGAACAGTATAGTTGTCACAGAGATCAAACACATTTTAAAAACATTGTTAGATTTAACAGAACACGCTGTTGACAGCTAAAAAAAATAAAATAAAATAAACCAGATTTTTAAAGAGGACAATAAGTCTAAACAACTACTGATCCAGGGAGACAAGAGATGGACCTAATTACCACGAAGCAGTGATTCTATTCCAATTCCAGAAGAAGGCAAGGCTTTCCATTTTTCTTTAAAAGTTTATGTCTCTATGTTCTTAGAAAGGACAACATCCCTCTAAAACTGATCAGCAGTAAGTTAACACTCCATTTTTGACTGATCAAAACACTAGTCAGAAAAAAAAATACCCTAATCATAAAGGGCTTGTAACAGTGGGGCATAGTTACATTTTACAATATATACTATAGACAAAATACCACAACATTTAAAATAATTAAAACCAAAAGCAAATATGTTTATAGAACAATTATGTTTTTATGTGAGGAGTTCTCTAAAGCTCCAAAAGCAACGTAGGTGTTTTTCAGTCACTTTCTACCTGCAAAATGGTGATCTGTACAAACCCCAACTGAATGCATTATAAATCTGGGCCCCACAAAAAGTAAAACTTGAATGTACTAACCCTTTTTTCACTTTTCCAATTTGCTTTTGACCTTCAAATTTCTCAGCAGCCACTAAGATCTTGTGAGTATGGTCTCATTCTCCTTCATGGAATGGAAGCCCTTTGATACAGAAAAAGTAGAAGTGGCCAGAATGATTGTGAATGATATTTTTTTAGATGTTGAATTGTCTCTGAAATGGGAGAAGCACAAACTGGTAGGTGCTGGGGAAATTTAAATTGGAGACACTCAAGAAAATGCCATGGCATATATTTCTAAAAAGTCACTATTGTGGAAAAAAAAACACACTACAATGTTAATATTCAAACCACAGATTTCTAAAACACAACAAAATGTACCTGAGAGTGTGCATATTTATATATATATATTTATATTTATACTTTATATATATTTGCCAACATTTAAAGTGAGAAAGTATATTTTCCTCAATTCTTTCTCAAAACAAAGAACTGTGGATTTAAACAAATAAAAACCACCCAAACAACCCCGCTCCTTCTCAAACCCCTATTAATGATAGTTATGGCCCAAGCACTAAAGTCTAGTGATGCTTTTGAAAACTCCATTTCACATCCTCCTCTTCCCAAATGGTTACCCCAAACAGAATGGAGAGTAAGCAACAGAAAAAAAAAAAACCCAACCAAAAATAAAAGAAGTATATTTAAATATTACCCAGCATATAACAGACTGTACTTGTGTCAGTGAAGAATGTCCAAGAAAATAAAGTGTAAGTCATACAAATGCAGCTCTGTTGACACATATGACTAATATTTCTGTGTAATTATTAAGCTAATTTGAAAGGATGTGAACACAAACAGGCTACATGAATGCAGTATATTAAAATCCCCCCCTCCCCGTAGCACATTACAATCAATAACAAGAAAATAAAATCTGAATAATACTAGAGGTAGCAGCTGTTTGTATTTTCTGTTATTCTGAGTATCTCTGGAGTCCAACCCCTCGAACATTGCTCCCCTGATAAAGGCTCGTGTGCGATCAGCCGACATACAGCAGACTGGTAAGCTAGATGTCTGCAATAGTGTTTGAAGTATCTTTCCTACTACAATGGAAGTAGGACTTGTAAAGAAGTGCGTTGACGACCTGTATTAAATCACAGCTCAAAAAGCTATAGCTGTTTGCTGTTTTACAAGCCACTTAAAAAAAAAATCCACAAGGTGTTTAAGTAAGCTACGCAGTTCCACAACATATAAATAGAGTAAGTTTCAAGAGTTCCATATAACCTCTAAAATATATGCTAGCTGAATATTAATGGAGTAACAATAATGTTAATCATAGTAATGCCTTAGTTCTGATATCACAAGAACACATTTCCTTCATATGGGATGATTCTTGGAGGACATTCTCTTCTATGTCTGGTAGAAGTGATGGTAGTGGTGGTGGTGCTCATGATGGTGGTGATGCTCATGTCTTTGTATCATTTGTCCAACTTGGCCTTCATATAAAATGACTGTAGGCAGGTCTCTCACATGTTCCTTTTCCACAACTGTCCCTGGAGACTGGAAGGTTTTGCACATTTGGTGATTCTCCTTTGCCCTCTGCTTATGCTTCTTGTGAACCTGTTGAGATTGCAAGGGGAGGTAAGGAAGATTCTGGCCCACCCGTGCACTTGGGGAAGCCATTGGCATGGGCACCCCCTGAAAAGGTTTATTTCTTACTGCCCTTCCGGGATGCACAGGAGCACCGTTTTTGCCCTGGGCCTTGGGAGACCTCACAAAGTGCTTGCTTGAGTCCTGGTTCCGGAGCCTTTGCTGGATTTCTGCAATCTTGACATATGAACTCTCAGCCAGATTGATGTGGCTCGGATCCAGCACTTGAGATTTCCTATGGTGAGCATGGAAGGTTTCAGGTTCATGAGAACGGGATCTTGTCTGATTCACAACTCTGCTTGGTGGGTCATGTTTTTGAGCTGCTGGAGGAGATCCTAGGAAATAACAAGCTGAGTTAGTCATCTAGTATTTCAAGTTTTAATTAGGAGCATTCAGTTGGCAGGGATAGCATTATCAGCAGAGTGAATTTTTCCTAAGGAAGTGAAGCAATTATAGCTGTCTACTTTAATTATACTTAATAATTCTGACTAGTAAATAATACACACACAAATACACATACACATCTATATAAGAGTGTGTGTGTTTGTGTATAAAAGTCTTACATTACTTTCTCTTGGGCCTTATCTATCTGAAATTCATCAAAATATCTGTGAATAGAACAGCAAAATCTTGGCAGAGGACAGGGTAAGGGAGGAAATCCAAATCACTTTAATTTGAGGACAGAAGCCAAAATTCCAGGTAAGAACCCACATTCTCAGATTTTTGGGTCAGTAGTGAGCACAAAAGATGTGTGGGTATCATCTTGGGAACAAGCTCCAACATCAAAAAATCAGTCCTCACCTCACCCATAGACTAAACTTAACAATTTAGATGTAATGATTCTTCTCCTAGGCTCACCTCCAAGTTTAGCTACACAAACAAGTACTTCAAAGCAGGTTTGCAGCACATTTGCCACTCCGTTGTGATACCACCTTCACCAGTAATTATCTTGCAGTACTCACACAGTCCTATTCCTTCCAGCAAGTTACTACAGACAAATCACAAGGGTTCACAATTCACTGTCCCTGATGTTGAACATGCAACTAAAGAAATAAAAGATGAAAAGGTTGCAACATAAATTACCAAATTACCTGGCCCAAACTTTGATGTGTAGTTTTCTATTCCCGCAAGATCCAAATAGTGGTTTCTCCTTTCAATGTTCTCATCGACACAATGACGATAGCACCCACTTTGCTCTGGATTGTTCTCACTCTGGTGATATCTGTCAGCAGGAAGCAAAATTACCAGTCAGCAGAACTTCTTTAAAGTTGTTATCACCATCTGCAAACCAACAATTAATGGACCCTTTGAAGTGACAGGATTTGCTCAAAAGAAACAACAAATGCTTGAAATTCTGGATGACCGGATTTGCAAAGTTGATAGGCCTGAACTGACTGTTCTTTCCCCTCATATAAATCGACCCCCATGTTGCAAAGCAAAGGAGGCTTCCAAATTGCGTTACACATGCAAAAACAAATAAAAATGCTCCTAGGGTTTATTACATTCTGTCTTAGGGCCAAACCATTCAACAGATTCTCTAATTTGGACGTGCCAAAGAAAACCTGCTGTTTGATTCATGACTGTTCCCACTGCTGTCAGGAAGCATTGGGGTAAGTCTCATGTCAGAAAAACATTCATTTATATGTGCTTCAGACAGATAGGCAGCAGCACAGGTGTAGTAACTAAAGAGAGCCTGAGAAGAGTTGTTGGTAGGACACCCAGAGATAACTGCTGCTTTCCAAAATACAATTAAGAAGGTCAGACCAGCCGCTGGCTTCAGAATCTCGACTCCTTTTCCTGCTCAGCTTTGCAATTTTATTTATAGCAGAACTATTTCCTGAGAACGAATATCTGGAATACCATTCATTTATGAGGCAGAAAATAGGCAGAGGTTTACAGTATTGTAGCCCATAATGGCAAACAATTTAATTCAGCAATTTTAATAGATGTCTGCAGATATGAACAATATTTTCAATCTAAGAAACCGGATAAGCAGAAAACTTAAGTCACTGCCTGTCATTCATATAGCTCAGTCTCCAAGACCACAAGGTGGGCTTAGCTCTCTCTCTATGGAACTGCACTGATGTCAACCTAAGACCAGAATTTGGCCTTGCATCCTACACCAGTTGCTAAATATGGGCTCTGTACTGTATGGTGCCTAGTACTCCACTTTTAGTCCATTAACACATTTCCAGGTTTCCATTGGCTGCTGATCCCACTGAGCTTTGGCACGCACTGCTTTCCTGGTCTAGAGTAGTACTGTTCAGGGACATTACAGAACTCAGTCTCCTGTGTCTCTGTCAGACACAGGTCTATGGTTTCTTTGATAAAAGTCACAAGACTTGACCTACCTAGATGATCATTTTTACTCTACTTTGATAGAGGTAGAGTCCCCTGAATGGAGGAGAGTCTGCCTGGAAAGCAGGCAAGCTTTAAAGACTCTGAGTCAGCTTTGAACTCCAGAAGTGACATGGGGTCCTCTCAGAAAAGAGGGAATGTCCAGATACTATTTTTTGGATACATAGCCAACTCAGCACCTTTCCTGCCTCAGACACACCTTTGCAGGTTGTTACACTTTAGCAGGTCAACATAAAAGATCTCTGGGGCTAGAACCTGGTTAACTGAAGTTGCCAGGAATGAATTGTCTACAGAAACCACTGGGACTTGCAAACATGTGCTGAAGACAATGCACAGTTAACCAACCCAGAGAAAACATCATTTGGTTTCATCCAGTACAATTAAGCAACACTGGATACAGCACTGTCTGTTGAAAATGAAGTAGTTAGTAGGGAACCAGGTTTTTTGTTACTGTAATAAATTCCATCTCTCATCGAGACAGTGAAGAAAAACTACGCCACTACTGCCACAGCCCTGCATTCTAATAGCTTTCTTACATGCAAGATGACATTCAACAATATTCATGCAAATACACACTGAAGCAATTATATACTGATGAGAGATGTGCTCCAATGTCAAAGAGAACTGTAAGTACCTTTGAGAACTGGAGTGTCTGGCATCCAGCCCCACAATGCTCTCCTGCATACACATGGGAAGACATGGGCATGCATCAACCATGCATCAAGCACAGGGTGTAAAACTATACAGTGTTGTTACTGTTTTGTTTTGTTTTTAATAAAAAAGGTATCTGCTTAAGTGTTTGTGGAGTGTATGAAAGTCCTTTCTAAAATTCCCACACTGCAGTGTCATCCTGATGGTAGCAAGCACACAGGGCAGGAAAATGCCAAGACATTTCCTGAAAGCTATGCTCACTGATAACAGACTTTAAGCCAGTCAGTGAGAAATCACATAAGCAGGAAAGAGAGAGTGCGAATGTCAATCTGTGGGTAAAAGGAAGATGTTTGAGAGGCTGGTGTGCATCCTATTTTCCCAGTTGCACTAAATGAATTATAAACTAGATGGCATGAAGATACCTGATCCACAGAGTTGCCTGCCAGTGCTCTTCCACAACCCATTTTGTACCACATGTGCCAGACAAGCTAGCTGTGAATTTAGTTACTTGATCTTGATACTTGTATTAGTCCTCCAGGGGAAAACTCCTGCCTGTAGCTTCCAGCAGATGAAAAATCTAACCCATCTATCTCCCACCTTCAAGATAAAAACATTTCTATCTATTTTATCTTGAATATTAATCACATCTTGCCTAGAATTCCTAAGTGACTGAATTTGTGAAATGTGTGCACTTCTCACAAATCCTCATGGCTGCTTTCAAAGGGGAAACCTCTGAATTAATATTGTGAGATACTGATGAGCCTCAGAGAGCTTCATGAAGGTTAGCAATCTGGCCAGAGTGCACAAACATCCCTGCAACATACACAGTGTGAAGAGGACATTATTTGTCCTGTCCACATTTAATGAGATGCAACAAAAACTGTCAGATGCTGAAGGCTGTCTGATGCTGATCTGCTCAGATCAAGATACAGGTTTGTCCTGTCTAGAAAGCGTCCAACAAAGAGGCTAAAGGACAAATGCAGCAGAGTCAAGATTCTGCCCCAACATTTGGTATCTCTACGAGTGTGCATTTCAGTGTAAATGGACAAATATCCCTAAATTAAAGGAAAGCCAAAACTGGATTTTAATTTTTGTTTTAAATTTGCAGCTGAAGAAACAAATGCAACTAATGATTTAATGTCCTTACCGTAGCATTTCAGCAACCACTTAGCATGAAACATAAAGTCCTAAAAACAAACCTATACACCAAGATGACCTATTTGGAGCAACTGATCTACATTAAAATGCATCAAAATCACCTACTTTTAATTCATTTTTCTATCCATTAAAATACTAAATTCAGAAAAGGAATAGCACACCTAAATGTGACCAAGAGATTAACATTTTTCTTAGCTGTAAAAAAAAATTAATGCTTGAAAATTACATTGCAAATTATTATCACATACTCTGAAGCTCAGTGCAATAATATCTATCAGGTAGGCAGAACTCATGATAACTGGGTAGACACCCATGATTACACATTTTCAGAGAAAAAAGGCCTGTTCTGGATAGAACAGCCAAAATAATATTGTACATTCTGTTAGGGAAGAACTAAAAACTTTTTTTAATCTAATCTGTAGGTGGCTGCAAGTGTACCTGTAGCTGTTCATAAAAGAAACTACTGTGCTTGTGCTTTATGGGAAATGGAGGTGCTCTGAGTCACAGGCTGGATTCCATTGAAAGACAACAGACAGGTGTGTTTTCAATTGGTGAAATGTACTCTGAAACTTATGAAAAAAAAGATAATTTATACAAATTTCCCTGCAAGATTACATTAAATATACTGGTTCTAAGCAAGCAGGCTAATTCCTACATGGGTACTACTTAAAAGCTACTTCTGTAAAGCAGAAGTTGACCCAAAGGTGATGTGGCAGTGGGGAAGCATGGTTTCTGGTAGGTGGGAGGTCAGCAGAGATAGCCACTCTGCTAAGTCACTGTGAGGTAAGAAACAGGTGAATTTACTTCTCCTACCAAGTGCACAAACACACTTGGTAAGTGGAGCTGAGTGACCCCACAATTGCTATAAGCCAGAACCACCTCAACAGGATGGAGCACGGAGCAAGCAGCGTGGTGGAAGCTCTTGCTTGTCGCTTACTTGGCAGGACAGAGCTTATGTAGCTCACTTGCTATAAAGCTGCTTGTCTGCTGCTCTGCTGAGAGCTCCCTTCTTCCCTCCTTCTGCTAGGTACTGCAGCCCGTGCCAGCTCAAAGCTGCTTCCTTTAGGAGGAAAGGTGGTAAGGAGAAGCAGATCTGGCTATGACCTGGTAAACAAGATCAAGTCATTAAAACTTGGAGCTGAGTTGACCAGTGAAGAAGATTGGCTGGAAGGAGGACAGAGAAAGGTTTTAGGACACTTTTAGCCAAAAGGCTGAGCTATAAATTCCACTAATTGGTACAATATTTGCAAACAGCATCTAAAAAGACACTGCATGTCCTCCAAATAGCCAACAGAAGAAAATTTCAGTCATGGGTGCTACGAAGTTCTTTTTTGTTTTGTTTTTTTGTTTGTTTGTTTGCTTTCTTTTAATATACAAAGTAACCACCCATGGAATCTGCTCAGGGTTCCAAAGTGAACAATGTTGTAATTCCTTTGTTTTAACATATTTTTTTAAAATAAAGCAAGCAAGCAAGAAATCAGTGGTTGAGGTTTTTTTCATAGGTACCCAGTGCCTGTCAGGAGACACGATTCTTTCCCCTTACCTGAGAGAAGCCCGCTGCTTCTTCTCAGAGTTTCTTACTTCTTCATTAGCTTTGTTTTCAGCTCTATGCCTGGCACTCTGCAAATCTGCCAACAAGAGAAAGTATATTATTCTCACATCATTGTCCTTGCTGATGAGCATAACTAACTTGCTACACTGCAAATATATCTTTTCTTGTCGGTAGATAAAGATGTAATGTATGATTTTGTGTAACCTTCTCCAAAGTGCCTTTGTCCACAAGACAGATTTAGGCAGACATAAGGACAGCCTGTAGGACATTAGTCAGGGTTAGGCTGCAAGCCATGTGGCAGGTTAAATGAAGCCACATTCACACCGATACACTTGTCCCTCAGGAGGGGTTTGGTAGTTTGGAGCTCAATGCAGTGCTAATGCATCACACAGCTCCCCAAATTTGCTCATGTCTGCATTTGACTGAGTGCATGTACGTATTAAAACCGAGGTAACGAGGCTCTCCTTTTGGATAAGGTGCCCACATTTGCTACTGAAGTATTATTATAAATACTTTTAAGTATTTAAATTTAGTACTACTTTATCTACTGCAGTAATTATGCTGATACAACTATTATTAGAGTGCAATTTTTATGCATAGATTCATCAAGGTTACTTATGCTTAACTGCTTATTCTTATCCAGCAGCAGTGATAGCTATGCATTTGCAGAAAACATTTTATACCACTACACCTGTTTCCACACTAACTGAGTGCTTGAATATCAGCCAAGTTAAAATGGTGCAAGTTGAAAAGGCTTTAAATCTGCCTTGCAGCACATAAAGACAATTGTGTCTTTGTTGTTTTTTTGTTTTGTTTTTGTGGTTGTTGCTGCTGCCAAAAGAAAGCAATCAATCTGGAGAGGGAACCCTAATTTGCTTAAAAGACATTGAAAGGACAGTAGACAATTTTGTACGTGGAATCTTAAAACAGGTTTGTGAGCTTCAAAATTCCCACATAATTATTTGCCTTTAAGTTTACATTTATTTGTATTGACAAAATATGAAGGTAGATTTTTAAGGGATACTGGAAGTTTTTAGTATATTTTGCAACAGCCGATTGCACATCCTTACCAGTATGATTTAACAAGATACTCTTTTTCTTCTGGCTGCCATCTGGTGCAACAGTAAGTTTCACTCGCAAAGTTTTGCTGGAACTAGGAGAATGGTTTACTGATGCATCAACTACCTCATAGATGGTATGAAGCAAGCTGGTAATATCCTATAGTTGGGTTGAAACACAAAAAGACACACAATTGTGAAAAAGGTATGAAACCTACAGCTCTGATAGTTAGAACTGTTTTGGACTTGGGGCTGTTAGATGCTGAAATATCCTCAGAAGTCACTGAATTTAAAAAAGCCGAACTTGCACAGAACCTTACAAGAAAAGACCCATTTCTCTGCTTTGTTAACCCTAATTTTTCTAATATAGACTCAAATATAGCTCACAGACACAGAAAAGAATTATTCAAGTACATTCCATATTCTTCATTAACTGACATATTTATGAAATGGGGCAAACCAGATCAAAACAATAATAACAGTACAAGCCATTCAGGTTTCCCCAGTTGTGAATCTGCAAGATTGTGTTCTGCCTTTTCTTTTATTTAATATCAACAGAACCAAGGGATAACGCTTCATACTGTACTGAAAATTGAATTCACATGACAAAAACAAATGTCTTAGTACTTCTTGTGTTTTTTTCTCAGAATATTAATGGTTGATTATCTAGAGAAAAACCAGTAACAGAAGTGGCAGAAATGTAAACCTCAGGCTTGGAAGTAAATAATGTCTGAATGTCACTCTACTGCACACATATTGGAATGCAGCTTATTTTGCAAAACTCAGACTAGTTCTAACCTTTCATTTTTGAACAGCAGAGATTATCCAGTCAGGTCTGTTATGGAACATTCTTTACACACCTCTCTGAAGGCAATGGGGCATGAACAACTGCTTACATGTCTGGCTATACCAGAAAGAACACTAGCTAATTTTAATAAGCCATTTGGTTTAAACAGGAGAAACACTGCTTAGTAGCTGGTTATGCTCAAAGGTCTCACAGGTTGATCTAATCCAGCTAGGCTCAAATAGGGTGCTACCTATTGCCAGGATGAAAAGCAGATCTCTTGGCTCACTGCTTTTCCCCAGAGGGATTTCACCAAAATTGATCTTGGGCATCAACCTAAGGCCAAAGCATATTGGTCATTGCAGGCTATAAAGATGCCATGCAAAGTGTATCTGAGAATTTATCCTATTCTTTGATCAAACCTAGTATCTAAGTTCCTTCCAGATGCCAATGAGCACAAAGGAAATCTTGAAATCATCCTTCATTAAGTATAACTGGTTCTAAGGATAAAGAGTCATATCTATAAACATTCAAAACCTCTACTTCTCCTTTGCCCAGGGGTCAATGTCCATAACAACAGCAGCTTGAAGTTCAGTATGCCCTAATAAGTCCCAGCACTTCATAAGACACAGTCCTCATTATGTAACCAGCTTTAAAGGTGATACAGAAACACAAATTTCTACTCACACAAGATTTAGGGAAATACTGATCTTTTGGCAGGGACAAATGGTTTTACAGTAGGTGATTTTCCAGCTTAATAGGCAGAATGAATGACTAAATCCTAAGTGGGTCCAGACCTTTTTTTTTTAACATGTACCCTCTCTGTGTAATTTCTCCAGACTTGTAAGTTCAAGACAACATTTTCATAAACAGAGAGCAGAATTTGCCATCTCTGTTGTTTCCCTACTGACACATTTTTTCTACCACTACAACAAGAGTCTCTCTATATGGGCTGTTACTATCATGTCAGTAGCAGCTTCCAATCATCGTGACAAGAGCAACCGTCTAAAGCTTGAACTAGGGAAAGACTGCTCAGTGACAATCTGGGGGACACCTCACAGCTCTTTAGCACATCTCAGTTCTCACACTTCCACCCGAATTTGAATCCTAGCCAGACCTCTAAATAGACACAGCCATATCAAAAAGCCAGCTCAAAGGATTGGAATTTTATTTAATCTATGAGAAAAACCCATCCAAGCAAGAATATAGACAAACAAAACATACCTGTTGTTTTATATACCCTCCATAAACAATGTTCTAGGATCCTCGTATTATAATCCTGCACCTTGGTAAGCCAAACCTTCCCTTCAGCAGAATGCTGAGGCATCACATTTATTCTTAACAGTGCTTCATACACTCAGCACCTTGGTGAATGGAGCCTTTCCCATACATTCCTTAACAAGTACTGGTTAGCCAACATGGCATTTCCACACAAAGCTACTATCAAGAGGTTATTATCAACCCTTTCATTCACAATAATCTATCCTCCCTTTTTTCAGCTATGCCAGATGTTTGTACAAGCTGATCATCTAGTCTACTTTAACTTCATCAGGCAAAGAAAAAAAGTCTTTATACCCACTATCCTTTTACATGATTTTTCCAGTTTTGAGGTCTAACTTTCTAACTGGCTTATGATCTTCCCCTTGTGTTCTGTGAGGGCCTTCATCCAATGTGCCACTTGACTCAGCAGTTTAAAAAGTACTCCCAAATGCTGCCAAGGAAGGCCAGAAGCAGCATTTGTGTGACACATACTTGGCAAGTCAGAAATATATACACACAGATATTGCATCAGGACAATTTACATCTCTCAGCCACAAAGGCCCGAATTAACCCAAATTAACATCCAGGCTCCAAGCAGTTGAAGAGGCTGCAAGAGGTACCAGGACACCTTTTGGCCCTGTGCTCTGCTGCCTGTGCAGCATTTCATTACATGTTTAATAGCCATCTTCCTCCATGGCAATCTGAACTGTTTTGCATCCCAGCACTGAATGAACACGGTCTTCAGACTGGATGTGTACCAAGACTGAGGTTAGGGATATCCATAA
This sequence comes from Hemiprocne comata, assembly GCA_020745705.1. Classification (NCBI taxonomy): domain Eukaryota; kingdom Metazoa; phylum Chordata; class Aves; order Apodiformes; family Apodidae; genus Hemiprocne; species Hemiprocne comata. The sequence goes on from CM036598.1 coordinate 6,844,882, forward strand.
GTAACCACTTAATGCTTATGCTGATCTTTTAAGTACTGACAACAACATTTTAATTACAGGATTCATTTACTTGTGGTCCTAATTTGGGGTTGGAGATTGTAGTAAACTGATGGTTCTGATTTGGTCACACAAGTTTGCTTGGGTCATTGACTACTCAATCATCTACCAGGGTCCAGGTTGAACAAGTACCAGCTATAAAGCAGCCTGAATCTCCTGTTGCTTTCCAGTTACTGTTTCACAATTACAACGTACAAATTCCTGAGGCACTGCTCTGGTAGAAGTGGTCTTTATCAATGAATTTTGAACAGTGACTAAAACTGCCTTCTCACAGCCCTTTTTTTGGCAGCTAATATGGTAATGGGTATCAAATTAGTGGCAGTAGACCATTAAAATATGCTATAAAATTTGTATTTTATAGTTATGTCTATATTTACCCCCAGAAGAATCTTCATCTTCCACTAGTCTGCTAGAAGATGGAGGCAGTTTATGTTCCTCTTGAAAGCTGTCCCACTGAACATTATCTGCATTTAAATTCCTTAAAGAACTGACTAAAAACATTGACAAAGCTTTACCTTCTACACTCCAGCTTATGCATTTCACAGTCCTCAAGAAATTTAGCATCCAAGATCAAGAATAAAAACTGGTTACATTTTTCTCTCTTCAGGTACACCTCAGAGATCACCTACCAAAGAATCTAACTTCTGCACAATGGATGACGATTTTTACTAGACACATGATTATGCAACTGCTTTGCTTAAGACTGCTCAGCACATCCTGCACAAATTTTCATCCCACATTTGTCAAACTTTCACCCTTTAAAATAAACAAGAACAGATTTTTCAGTGTTTCCCATTTTGCCAAAAAATAATTTGCCTTTTTTTTTTTACTGAAATGTACTTTTAAACCATTTCTAGTATAAAATCATTATAGTTTTTTTAAATTAGTATATTAAATGGGCAAAGAGAAATGAGAATTTTAAAAAATTCTCTCCTTTATAGCAAATGGATTATATTTGGAGGGGATGAATCTAACTTCTGAAGGGCTTCTAGTATGCAGAATTTCTGCTGGAATACCTAGTTTAATCAAGTAGGAAAAACGATTTAAACGATGATATTTTTCCACAAAGAGGAAAACAAATGCTTGCAGGGTATTATCCAAACAGCCAGATTGTCAGAAATACTTGCATTAGAAATCCTAAAAAGCAAACAGTTAAGGCTACACATGTATGCTGCACTCACACAGTATCCACAGAATACCTTATAGATCTCCAGGATGAGATCAGCAGGAATTTAGAACAATTAGAGAAACTAATGGGTCTGTAAAAAATAACAAGAGCAAGTGACATTGAAGTGTTCTTCATTCCCTACAGAACTCCAGTGGCTGAAAAAGTCTCTATTGCAGGTATTCAGTTTTTTACTTCTAAGGAACACTCATGGTACAGGGACAACCCTATTTTTCCAGTATTAGCATAGCTTATCATCATAGGACTAGTCAGCAAACTAGAGATTCTGTAAAGGAAACTGGGAGGTTTTCCACTGAAAATAAGCACAATAAGACTTTCGCAAACAGGGCCCAAAAAAACCAAATAAAATTAAAAAACCCAAAAAACACAACAGCAACAACAAAACCAAAACCCACAGAGTTTAGTAACACTGAAAGAAAACACTCGGTTTGATTTTTTGTAAGTTGTTTTGGAGAGGGCTCTTTGGCTTCCCTCAAAACCAAAAGACAAAGTCGTATTTTCTCTTAATAATTTGCCCTGGCACAAATTCACCAAATCTAATGGCTGACATGATGGCCTCTCTGATACAGACAGACACTACTGCTCTATCTGTTTGTTCCACTGCTGCTTCTATATTACGAGTTAACACAATGTTGACAAATCAGAATGAGCAAATTCCAATGTAAGGGTCAGGCTGATAAATGGCAGTCCCAGAACAGCCAGTGTCCTTCCTCAAGTCAAAGTTTTGGTGCTAAGTTCTGAATGGAGAAATAAGTTCAAATCTTTTCACTTATTACAGAGCATATGAGCAAAAATAATGAAAAGGTAAAGGAAAAAAAAAGAAAGGAAGCATAAGAGGAAAAACTGGCTATTTAATGTAAGATAGAACATTTTTAGCATGAAAAATGCATGAAAAGAAACATCAATATCCATTCATTACTTTTCCCTCAGAAAAAGAAAAGTACAAATCTCTCATTTGTATTTTGTTTTTCATCTGATTTTTACATACAGCAGGATGTTTTTATTGCAACATCAGCTTTGTTTGATCGCATGTGTTTTTGAATCATTCTTATTTGGAAACAGAAAGGAGCTTTACTTGCTATCTACTCCACAACTAGTCTAGATGAAATTCCTTTTTTTTTACTCCTGAGAAACAACTTTCTTATGTGCTTATTTTCCTGTGCAGCCACTCACCAAAGAAACTCAATTATCCAAGAAAGGACTGAAAAAAAAAAAAAAAAAGAAGAAAAAAAAAGCAGCTAGTGTTTATGAAGTATAATTACATTCAGAGAGCTCAATATAAAACATCATGGATCAAAACACATTAGTTCAATTACCCAAGTTTCAAGTCCGATTACGAATACCCGAGTGAAGATAATTAGAGTGCAGCTGTCAGTTCTAAAAAGGCCTGCAGTACATAATGAATTGTCCTCTTATGGCTTATGCAATGAAGAGAAACATTATCAGCCAAGTTTCATAATATACATACTAGAGCAGGAAAAGTTATCTCCCACTTCACCAAAAGGACTGAAAAATGGTTGTCTTCTATGACAGAAAAAGCAGTAGTTTAATAATGCTGATATAGCAGTAATGCTAATCTTACAATTTGCCATCCCAATAATTTTGCTTTCATAATGGATGTTTCTCTTCAAGAAGCATGACTAGATCTGAATTTCTAATTATAAGGACTATGGAATAAGTCATACAGACTCTAGGAGGAAATCAAAGCAGTTTTAAGTTCTGAAGATGTTGTTAAGATCTATAAGAAATTTCAAATTGAATGCTCTTTGAGTAAAACCCATGGAAAATTTTATCCAGTAACTAAATCCATATCTTATTTACAATTTTCAAACATTTTAATGAAAAAAACATTTATTTCACTTGCACCCCACCTATATGTCTTTTAAAAACTTAATTTAACACTGTGTATTCCTTTGGAAACTCTCTAGACATGAAGTCCAATGTTTTAAATGCAATGACTTTGAATCAAATGAAATGGATGTGGGTGGGCAAGTCTTCCTTTCCCAGCATCTCATTTTTCCAACATGAAAAACAAGAATGATAAGACTGACTTCTTTTTGTAAAGCACCGCAAGGTTTACAGATAGAAATCTGACTTAAGAAATTTCATCTCTGTTAAATCTGGCTATAAATCCAGGAGACATTAAAGTGAGATTTTCAAAGAAGGAGAAAAGGTCCACACTAAGCTTTTCTCACCAGAACACTGGACCTTTGTTTAGAAAAGCTGACTGGTTCTGAAAGCATTTTCACCAGCTCCCTGAATGGCACTGGTGCAGATCAGCCCTTTTCCTCAGACTGTCCCTTCTGTCCCTCACCCAGCAATGTGCTTCACATACTTTTAACTCAAAGCTTGTGTTCCATTCATTTTAATTGAAAGCATTCACACATTTAACATTCGCCATTGTTAAGCCCTTTGCTGGATCAGGAGCAGAGCTGCTTAAAAAATGACAGTATCAAGCCCACTATGTTGACTGCCAGTCTCTAAGGGGCTAACATAACAAAAAATTCTATGTCATTTAAAGAGACTGAAATTCCTCTTTTGTGGCCAAGATTATCTATGAGTTGCTATCGTTAATCATTCTTGCACAAACAACTCTTAAATTGCATCTGGACTCAACAGAAGACAACAAATAAGATGGATTGTACAAATGGCACTGGAACAGTTTGCAAAAGAAATGTCTAACATAACTGGGAAACTCTGCAATGGTGCATACTATTTGTTTCTATCTTTGGTCACATGCAAAGAGCTGAAAATTATCAACCTATTTGGTCCCTTGGTTACAAGAATTTTTTTTGGCATTGGTTCAAGCCTGAATATAGCAACCTCCAGACCTCAGAGTAGTATAATTTTCAATCCCTGCACAGATTTGGTTTCAGTTAAGCTGCAGTCTGCTCTTGTAGCAGGGAGAGGTAGAATTTGCCTGTAACATATTCTGTAAGTCCAGTCAAATTAAGCTCTTTGGTGTACCACATAATCACAAATAATTATTGTATACATACTTAAAAGCATATTCTTGTTATGTTCAGCACATGGAACTCCCACTGACACTAATGGGAATTCCATGCCTGAATGTAAAGGACACCCATGTGTGTGGGTTTGGGCTTTGTGGGTTTTTCCCCTATTCTTTAGGAGTCATGATAGTCTTGTAATGAAGACTTAGCCTTGGGTTGCAAAAGATCTGGGTTCAGTCTGCCACTAGGTTCTTGTAAGACTTCAGGCAAGTTATTTAATTCTTCTGGTCTCTGTTCCCCATACATTAACAAATACATTTCTACTTCTCCACCCCTCCTCTGCTTGTTTTCTCTTTATAGCTCATCTTCCCATTTGAAACTCTGGACTTGGCCTGTAATGTTTCATCTGCTTATTCTCTTGTGTGAGGGACACAGATTTAATTTAACTATTCAAAGCACTATCAGAGAAGAGACAATTAAAAAATCCTAGTAATGATGTTCATATAGATATTAAAAACCCTGAACAACCACTACATTTGGGAGTTTGATCATAAATGTCAACAGAGATTTGCTCCAGCCGTCTAGGAAAATTTTCTGCCCTCACTTGGTGTCTAAGGCCACTATACTTTCAGTATTTACCCTATTCCTTTTGATCAGTTCTTAGTAATTTTCACAGACACCACCATAAAAGCCAAGAGAGACAAAACTTGTCAATTTTCAGCGGATCATCTGAAGGCATGGGAGCCAGTAAACACACCTCACAAAAAAATCATTGAAGTAAATCTCAGAAAAAAAACTTATAGAAGTAGTAGTATTCAATTTGAATAGAAATAGTTTTGAAAAAGTTCTATATTCTAATCTACACATCCTATTATTTGGCTTATTTGCACAGGAAATACGATTTCAAGATATCCTGATATTAAAAAATTCACAGGTATGCTTTGACAGCCATTCAATATGGTCTTCCAGCAAGTATCATCGATGTTATTTATATTTGGATGAAGAAAGCAGAGATCAGCCTCATCTTCATGAAAACAATAGAATAGTATAGTTAGCCCTACTGGAAAGAATGTCAGAAAGCAACCTGCCTATTTGGTTAGCTTAACTCTGAAAAGCAGGATAGAAGCCAGAACAATATACATTTGCAGGGGTTTATTTTGACAATGTGTTTAGTTGTTCAGTTGTTTCAGATATTTTTCCTACTCAAATGCCAGTACTATTTTTTAAAGGCTAATCCCAGATATTAAACAACATCCAGCTCAAAAAGTGGTACAGTACATCTGAAAACAGTAAACTACTGGTAGGATTGTTTCTAGGAGGGAAGGGTCCACGGAAACTCCTGTTTAAATTGGCAGGACACCTCTGTTTCATAGAAGAAAATGTTCCTGTTACAAAACACTTCTCTTGTTAGCAAACGCTGCACACAAAGGGGCAGCTGTACTTTGCTTACCTCGCGTGTGACTCTTCCGTTGTTATCAAAGTCATACAGTGTGAAGGTCCATTCTTGCCTGTTATCTTCCTCTACAGACACATCACATTGCAATTCCTAAGAAACATGCAAAGAGCAGCTGATTACCTAAAGCAAAAGGCCTGTTTGCAGAGGAGACTCTCCACAGAAGGAGGCTGGCTGCTTTCTTCCTTCCTTCCTCCCTCCCTTGCAGGAGGAAGCTTTCAGGATAAGTCCTAGGGAGGTCTCTGTCCACCACAAGGAAGGAGTCTCATCACAATCACATGATAATCCTAACTCCCTTGGGGTAGACTTTGGGCAATCTGCAAGATGCTTTCTACTTCATTGTAGAAAACAAAAAAAGGTACAAGAAAACTATTCCCTGAAGCTCTTGAAATATAGTGAGATTTTCCACTAAAAGTGAGAAAGAAAACTGCTTAACTCAGGATGAGAAAGATAACAGATTCACAGAATGAGGCAGTGCACCACAGTGCCAGGAGCAGTCATCAGAACGAAGTGGACATATGGCACAAATCCCCACCAGTGAGACCTGTCCTTGACACAGATATTTGATACCCAAAGGTTGTCAGTTAGTGCAGTACAGCATCATGCCACTGGAGCTCCTGAAATGGAGCCTGCCTAGAAACTGGCAGGTAAGAATGACCTGGGCCTAGTGCCTGGTCCTTATTTAAACTGTGCTTCTGTTAGTGAGTATGAGATCTGTGGAAAGTCTGAAATAATCGATTGGTTAAAGGGAAAAAAAAATCCCCAAACCAAAACCAAGACTTCAGTCAAGAACAAAGGATGCACTTTGACTGACTCCGGTCACCTGGGTGCAATTCATTTGCCTTCTCTCAAGATCTGTGCAATCACAATTATCCAGAGCCACAACAAGGCAAAACAGAAAAGTTACAGTGCAATTAAAATGAAAGCCACTGTATGCAAGTAAAATAAACAGCTCCAAATAGCTTCAGCATGATAGAGCTCAAAATACCTGGTTGATCTTCTGACTTGAAATCAATTCCCTACAGCAGTTACGGGTACCCCCTGTCCCCTGCTGAGTTCAAAGGCAGTCAGTCTTCTCTCAGTTGTAGCAAGCCCGGCTGAAAGCTGCCAAGTGCCCCACACTCTACTGTGGAAACACAGTTTCATATTACATAAACATTCCTGGCACCTTTAGAGGCCAAATCACATCCACCTCAGATTTAGACCTCTTGTCTCAACACTAGCGTTTCTGATTCCTTTATACCTTTGAAGCATTTATCAATCTCTTAGCTTTCAGCTTACATAGCTGAGAAAATTTCCTTTGTAGAACAAGGGAAAAAATATCAATACTTGGTTTCGGGCCACATATTAATACTTCCCTGTCCCACATTGCCTAACATAACATCTTTATAGGAGGATGTGCTCTGCTTAGCTAAGAGCCATGGCAACCTTCCCTGCATTAGTCATGGTGCCTAGTACCAAGTGCTAACCTTTATGGCATGCCAAGAACTACTTGGGAGCAAACACAGACTTTGCCGGTGCAGAGGAGTTCCAGCTACTCTGGCATCAGCCATGTTGACAGGTGTCCTCCAACATCCAAGTATCAAGGCACTGTTAATTGCAATGTATCATGCCTTTCCTGTCTGCAAACGTCTGCTACTCAAGGGAGAATACAAAATGTGCCTAGAAAAAGAGTTATCACTGTGCAAAAAACAAACAAAAGAAAAAGGCGGAAAAAGTTGCCTCCCCCCTGAAGGCACACAAGCACCCAGCAACACCTCAGCTGCCTATAGGAAAGCCATCTCCTTTAATCAGCCTTAAAACAGTAAAAAATAAAGCACACCAGACTCCTAAATCTGATCTAGAGAAGGAAACGAACACTCGAGCCGTGCTGCAAGGTGGCTGCATGGTCTTTTAAATAACAATTGAGGAACGCAAAGCTCATTACTGTGACAAGCTGACAGCACTGAAAGGTAGAAGTTTGCCACATCTGCTGGAGCACAGAGAAATGAAAATTCCTGCTGTTCCTTGCCAGTACCAGAGTATCTTCCTCCTGACACAGACAACCCTCTAGCTGGATGACAGCATGTTTCAATACTCTTCTTTATTAAATCACTCCCTATATAAAAAAACCCTGCCATCTACACACAATGTCTGACAGTTTTATGATTTTAAGTCTAAAAGGAAATAGACCCTCAGACTCCTTGCCCTCCAGGATCCTTGTCCTCCTGCCATGTGATCAGATGGATTTTCCGTGTAGCAGGTCAGGGTTATTTCACTTTGGAGCACCAGGCACAGAAGACCATGCTTAAGGAAGCTTTCACAAACATCTTTTACACTAGGCAGATTTAAACAAGTGCAATAGTCTATAAAAGTCAATCAAGATTTGATCACATGGTAGCTGCCATAATAAATTACTAATAAAAGGTTCATAGATAAAAGCACTAAACTGCATGCCTGTTCTTTCTATACATTTCAGATCCTACAGAGGAATGATTATCAGATTGTTTCCAAATCTGGAAATAAGTCTCTCTAATCACCACCAACAGTAAAACACTGACTTGTGTCAATTCTGCTTCCTCGTGTACCCATTATAATCTTTGGAAGCTATACACATGCATCAGAAGACACTATTTGGTCCACAGGTTATCTTCCTACCATAATTATGTTGGTACAGTGCAACTTTAAAATATAGAGGACTTACTTCAAATTTCAGTTGCTTCTTGGAACCTTTGCTTGTGTCACTTTCTTTTTCTGCTTTCTTTTCATCTCCACTGCAAACTCCATCTGTCTTCTCTGGAGGCAAAGCCACTGCGAAAACATATTTAAGAAAAATTGCTCAGAAGGAAATGTCAAAGCAGTCTTATATTTGCAAATCTGTCTTTATATTTAGGGTGAAATTGATTTCAGCAAACTTGTATGAGAGGATGATTATACTTGATTTGCTTTTGTGTTCACTACGCATCTGAGATAATTTCAGCAGACAACCTATGAACAGCTTCTGGTGCACAGCCTCTCCTACAAATATCACTTGGGTCACAGGAAGTTCGAACACCGTATTATGAGAATATAAATCAGCAGAACTGTTACTGTAAATAACTTGAATAATTTGCAGAATATTGAAAGCATGTGACATTTTGCAAAAACACATTGCATCCACCAGCAGTGAATGAAGTAATGAAGCTGAAATGCAATCCTCCTTCTGTTCCGAATTCCCTCTCCAAATAACACACCAAGCCTTACTACTTCCCATAAAGGTAACATTACCTGCCAAAAAGGTTAAGCTGTATATTTCAAATATGTATAAAAAAGTATATTTCCCAAATTTTCAATTTAAAACATTATGTACTTGTATAATGCAATAGCACTCATAAAGAGCATCAATATTAACATATATCAGACATAACATATATCAAACATATAGCATAAATATATATACACCTCTCACATGGATTAAAACACAAATGCCCAAGAACTTAATAGCTGTGCCTTTGGCTCCTGCAGAGGCACTCAGCCTCTCATATCTGAAGAAAATTAATTCTATGTTCATTAGTGTTATGAAAACAAATACAGACTTTTGAACCCTACCCTCAAACTTTCTAGATGTATCTTTTATACATCCACATAACCTCTGCCAGCAATGTTAGGCCCATACTTCATTAGGCATAGCAGTAATCCTGCCTACTCCTCAAAAAAGAAAAGATGTTGTGAGAATGTGGGTCTTAAACTCAGGTTTTTTTCTCTTTCACTGCAGCATTTGCATTTACCCAAAGCCTTTATCCTAATGCTATGCAGGAACTGTTTCTTGGGGATGCCTCTGTAAGTAAGATCTCATGTACGTGCCAGTTCAGTGAAGTCAGATTCCTTACAAAAAAAGAGACATGATCCCTTCCAGTTCACGACGACCCATTTCAAACTGAGTTTACTCTGTGGCTCTCCTGATGTTCAGCACTACTGAGGTGCCTCCCAAGCATTCTCACAGGAAAGGAAGTCACTAAAATGCTAGAAATGAAGTTATCAGCCATTTTCCAGCATTTGCTTTCACACTTAAAATAGAACAATTATCTTAAAAAAACTTAAGTACATCTACCCTTACCATAGTTTTATACTCAGAAATTCCAAAAGCTAAGATCTCTGAGACAACACTTGCACTATTGTGTTACCTTTTGGTTTTGTTTTCAAAACTGTGGTGTACAATAAAGGATTCTGGCTGTGCAGCAAAGAGAGGGGGAAGGAGGCAGACACCCAAACCTTGCAGATTTCCCAACTTTAATACTTATTTGTAGTTTTGATGTTATACTAACGCCAGCTTCCCAACACACACATTTCCTTCGCACTGTACAAACGCAAGTAGACATGGATTTTATTACACACATACTCATACACTGATACACCTTGATTTCTACTTCCAGCCATGTTAGGATCTCTACACAAAGCACAATCGAAGCAGGAAGCTCAGCTGAAGGAAGAGAAAAGCTCACTTCACAGCAGTTTCTTCCCTTGTCCTTTTAAGCTGGTGTTATTGAATGAACAGGAGCTGTTTAATAGGAGAGATTTGTACAGTATTTATCATGGTGAAGTTTCATACTAATATGAACATTAATTACAACACAGAACTTCGAAGTGTATCTGAAGAAGGGTCATTTGCTTTATACTCACTTTGTCCATAACTACAACTCCATATTCCTGGAAGTTCAAAGCTAAGGCCACAAAAAGACCTCCATAAAACAAAAGACAACATTTGTTTGTCTATCTTAGCCCAGCCTTACTGCTTCCTTCTAAAATCAGCAAAGGTCAAGTGTGCCTTCATCACAAGCATGGTTATATTGACAGCAGTTCTTCATAACTAGTAAATACACCCCTAGATTTTCAGTGGCTCACGTGTACCAGAGATCAGGTTTTCACATGAACAGTACTAACTAAGCTGATAGAAACATTTGTATGAGAGGCTTTTGCAAACCCTCACAATCTTGCTCTAGGGAATGTGAAAGAAATTAAACCTATGACCCCTGTCTTCGTTGGAAAGTGGACAACCAATGGAAAAGAAAAAAATCCAGCCCTTTTATCACACATACTTTTAAATGTATAAAGGTACATAATGGTCAAAAGACTTTTTTATGTGTTAAGAAACAACATCCCAAATGACACTGGCATGGCAAACAACAGTAGGCTGAGAGCACTGGGCAGCAGATCCAGCACAAGATGACTATTTCCTGCCTCAATGCTCTTTTTTGGGGTTTTCTGTCAAAACAAAGAGTCTTACAGAGCATTCTATCCCTTCCACCACCACGCTTTTCCACTGTGCTGAAAGCTGCTGGCATGTGCAAAGGGCAGCAAAGTTCCCCAGTCCAAAGGGTGCTTCAGAGAGGAATGGCACAGTTACCTCCTGGCTTCAGGAACAGCCCTCCCACTGGCACATTTGGATGTCCAGTTTATGTGTTCAGATAGGAAGCTTTCACTTTAATGTATAATTTATGTAACAGAGGAAAAAATGTGCTCTGACAAATTAGTCTTCTCAAAAAACAAGAGTTCAACTATTGGGGAAGGAGGGGAGACATCTTGCAGTACACTCCTTGAGAGAGTTTAAATACTGTATGCCAGAAATTATCCTCTGAGCTTTGCTGACCTTTGATCTGAAGAATTCACTGGCCTTGCTGCTCCAGGGAATTATCCTTTGAAATCAGTTACTCATTTTGGAGCTCAGATGAAATGGGGAAATCTGGTGATCTCATCCTGATGTCAAGTTTCATTCAGCAAAGAAAAATTAAATCTAAATGAGGAAATTTTAAAGGGGAATATATGGAGGTATTAAAATATTTACAAGTGATCAAGTATTGTGTCTTGCATATATTCTCATGTGCTTTATCCAAACCCAATGAACATTTAAAAATACGTACTGGAGTACAACTGTTTTGTCTGAGAAGAGAAGGATAAGTACTTGGTATCTTGTTTCTATACTTAGTTTTGACTATTGACAAGTGTTCAATTTCATGAAGGATACAAACACATGGTGAACCTACTTATAAATAAAATGAAAATGTCTGCTTGGGACAGTTAAAACTGGCAGCCTGTAAACAGAGATCTACCAGTGAGCCACACGCCAAGGTTCAGATACATTCACAATGTGAACTTCCTTTTAGCTCTGCCAGTGATATTAAACTAGACCAGACAAGACTGCTATCTCAAAGGAGTGTGGAGAATTAATAGACTTGTGTTTCCAAAGTCTAGGCCATCAGAAATAGATCCACATGCAATATATCATCTGTGCAAAAATACTTACCTCCCCACTCAGATAAGAAGTCCTGACAAAGAGAATACTCTATATAGATGAATATACAGAGAAACCTACCCTTGTTGTGCAAATCTACAACTGGAGGGAAAAAAAAGTACATTTATTGCTTCTCATGGGAATAGCCATATGCTCTCAAAAACAATGTTCCCTAACAGAATGTTTCATGAATTGAAATACTGCATATGTTTTCTTTATGATGTTCTCTTTTCTTGGTCATTATTAATGGTCTTGTATTCACTTCTATAACCTTAAGACACTATAAAAATGTGTCTGGACAACATTTGAAATTGGAAAGACAATAAAGGAAAAATATTAACTTGGAAAAATTGTGAAATACCATTCTTTCATGAAAAACAAACTGACTGGCTTAAGTGTACTAGCAGATGTTTCTCTCTAAGATTGTTAATTACTACCACCCAATTGCTCATAATTGTGGTGGAGGAGGAAGAGTAAGAGAGAATGAACACCAGTTTAAAGGTATTAAGACTCATTCCTGAAGAATTAAGGGTTTTTTTCAGAGATTATTCATTCCTAGGAAAAGAGGGGGGTAATAATTCCAGCTGCTCATTAGGAATCACCAAAAAAATCCCAGATTTGAGGTAAAACTGCGTGTGTGGAATAAGCAAGAATACTAAACTTCAGACAGCCAAACCATTCTTCCCTCAGCTCCATCCTGCATCTGAGAATAAGAGGGGAAAAAAAAACAGAGCCAAAATAAAGCTGCACTCAGGTGGAAAAGTGACTGTTTAAACTTTTACCCTCACTCAGGTGGCTTGTCAATTCAAATTTCTCAAAGCCTCACTCAAGCAAAGCACCACGCTTTATAACAAATGATCTTCATCTCAAAGTAAGGACAGTTTCACTCTGTTTTTCAACTGTACTGAGCATTTTAACCAGATGGATTAAAAAGATCTTGTGGCCAGAAACAAAACAGGATGCAACTCTGATGAATGTTGAGGTGTAAGTTACAGCTACCAACCCCAAATTTGCACACCAGTTTAGGAGAACTCAGCCTAAAGATGAACTACTTCAGGGCTTTTTTGGGATGACAGCCATTCCAAAAGGTATGTGATGGATCACAGGGCCTTAACTCAGAAAGAAGAACTCCAGAAGAAGCTATGCAATTCCACAGTGATAAATTACGACTGGACATTACCAGCAACTGTTCTCTCAACATTAGGGTCATTACTCTGTAATTTTTGAGAGAAAGCAGAGTAAAGGTAAAACTGGAGAACTGACAAAAATGCCACCTATGAAAGGCAGCATCTGGCATACATGAAACCAAACCCTTTGAAGTGAAATGTCTTCCCCTCAAGACGAATAGACTCAATTCTAAGGCAATTCTTTAAAACTACTACCAGAAACAAAGGGTCAGAATTACCTGAAACAACCAACCACACACTAGGACCCGAGACTTGTAGGGAAGCAGGATAAAAGGAAAATTAAAAAAATGCATAGTCAAACCATGACAAGGAGATGAAGTCATAAGCACTTCTGTAACAGCTCAAATTGAACTTCAGCAGCAACATTTGACTGGTGGAATTGAGCATCAAAGAGCTGGTCCAACCAAGCTCAGTAGTAAAAATCCTATTGATGTCAATAGGATAGAAGTTTCACTTCCCATTTACAGATCTAACAGATGCAGCAGAACTTAAAATCAGAGACTATGAGGACAAAAGGGGTAGAGAGAACTAATTGTGTTGCTTTTTCTGAAGCCTCTGATGTCTAAATTATCTGGTTCTGTCAATGTTTTTTTCCTTGCAAATCAGGTTTGACAAACATAACTGACATTTTTCACTGACTGAACAACAACAACCAGAGCAATAATAACTATGTTTGAAAGTCCAAATTAAGAAGTCATCCTTTAATTAACAATTACATTCACATTCAGATTGAACTTCTAAGTTCTCCTGGAGGCCATGGATTAAGAAATATCACCCCCATTAAGCACACATTCAGGTTTTATTCCAGCATCAATTGAAATACACCCCTGACAGATAACTTTGCTTGAGCAAAGGTCCTCTTCTCCAGAGGCAAATGAACACAGGCAGAATAGGACCAGGAAGGAGTAACATTCCTGCTCCCCAGCCACCGGAATAAGCACATAGAAAAACAGGCTGGGTCAGTGCCAAAAGCATGTATTCAACTTTCTCTGGCTGAAAGCTGAAGCTGATGAATTAGAGACACCTTTCAAAACAACAAAGATCAAGCTGCCTTCTCTGAAAGTTACTGTAGGGAAATTAATTGTCCACTTTAAGTCCAGTAGGACAAGTCAAAACCAATTTAGCAATAGCTGTACCAGTAGTACTTTGTACTAGTCTGAGATGGGTATTTCAACCTGAAAATATGGAGAGAAGTAATTTTCTTCTATTTCACTGTTTCCTGTTGATGGTCACAATACAAATTAAAGGTTGAACTGCACACCACAGAGTGGAAAAGAGAAAGATTCAAGATGTCACAAGATGTATTTCCAGCACCAGACCTGGGGAGACTGGCACAGAACAGAGGGGTAGTGACTCAGACTATGGGATGGCTCACAAAAAAACCCCAACAGAAACAGACAAGCAAAATATGTTTTAAACATTCAGGTATCAGAAAATTATTCTAACTGACAAGTCACCACTAGGTCATTTGGGAATTGCTAAACTGAAATTCAGTCAGATGTTCAGACAACATTTTCTCACCTCAATAAAAAACTGTCAAACGCACAGGTCTTTGCAACACGACCTCCCTTAAAGCTTCAGTTCCTTTTGCCAACCCCCAGAATTTGACACATATAAGTAGAAGTATTTCCAAGCCTTGATACAGAATCACAGGTTTCTGTCTAGGTGTGGTGCCTTTTTTTTTTGGCTGTTGGGTTAGGGGAAAAATTTTTCACTGTTATTACCAAAAAAAGATTTGTACTAAAGATGCAGATACAAAGGACAATGCACTCTCTCTCTGCTAGCTAGGGTGTAACCCATACATGCTCAAACACTAAACCTAGATTTCTGACAGTCTTTCTGGACTGATTTTGCTGAAGGGAAGGAGCTTGTTGGATTTTGCCAGATTATTATTCCCCTTTCCAATTAGTTCCCCAACTGTATTTCATCAACAGCAACTGCCAGATTAAATGCCTTTCCTTGACCATCTTCACCCAATACACTTTGATGTTCAGTTCTCAAGCTTCAAAATACCTTTTGGATGAACATCAGACAGCGCTAAACAGAATCACTAATTAATTAAGCAAAGTTAAATTTTAAACACTGTTTGTTGTGTTAGCCAAAAGCCTGAACAGAACAGTCTTTTTTTTCCCTTCCTCATCAGAGATCAAAGAAGATAATTTCTCGCTTCCCTCCCCTATCTTGAAGAAAAAAAAAAACAACAAAATGGGGGGGGGCAGGGAACAGGGCAGGGGAGACCCTCCAGAAGCTTTGGTCAGAATAGTTCAGGATGATACCTGTAGCAGCAAGATTTGTATTTGATCAGTGGGCATATCTAAAGCCACATTAACAGAATGCTATCTGCTATAACTATCTGTATCATTTAACACGGGTAAGTACTTCTTAAGTGAAAACTGTCATTGTCATCTGGACCACTTACCACTTTCTAACAGCATTATGTGTCCCTGGAGCTCTGAATGGCCCTGCCAATTGTTGAATTCTGTTTTGGAACAGTGGCAGATGGGGACACCAACTGATCATTTGTGACTCAATGCAAAAGAATAAAGGCCTCTCTTCTCTAAAGATGGCCATACACTGATTTTTATTAGTAATTGGTAACAATTTTGCTTTTTAAAAACCCCTTCTCAGTGTAAGTTGCAGATATGCATGTTCACACAGAATTTTCTGTCTTAAATTTTTTTTGTCTCTTTGGATTTTTTTCCCCTGAGATTCACAAGGGAAGAAAAAGAAGAAAAAAAACGAAGCCACTACATAACCCTTTATTCAAATGAAGGCTGAGTAGGTAATGTTACTAATAATGTAGGCTTTGATATCAACTCGCTCCCATCTAACTTACATGTTCAACGGGAAAATCATGTTTCCACCACCTTTCCTATGATAACGGGGTCTCTAACGGTATATGAACAGTAAGATTAATTTCATCAGAATTGCTTCCCCTGAGGAAGAATGTTGCTCTGACCCTCACAAAGATAGCCCTTTTATAGACAGCAATGTTGTGGACCTCTACGGTAACACTGTTTTGGCTGTGATGAATCAGTTGTATATCTGACAATTCTCTCATAGTTAAGATACAGTGGAAGGTTCAGTGTTCCCATCCTCAGAGCCCTACATCTTACTCTGAGAGGTGGGGAGAATGGAAATTCATCCACAAGAAAACTGAAAAGTAACAAAAGCGACTAATAGCGCATCATCAGGGCTTTGTGCAACCTGGCCTAGTGGAAGGTGTCCCTGCCCTTGCAGGGGGGTTGAAACTAGATGATCTTCTAGGTCCCTTCCACCCAAACCATTCTATGATTCTATGACGATTCAATGATCATAGATGTGTGCACACACAAGCATATCTCCTTCCCTTCTCATATTTATACACAGGTGAGGAATGGTACTATGGTGGCACATCACATACTGCGAAACATGCAGAGAAATAAAACTTGTCAAGGCTTGACCCCATCACCCTCTTTAAGGTCTAGAGAGCAACAGAATTTCACCACAAGAAATTATTCCCAACGAGCAAATGCAGGTAACTGCTGATCATTATTAATAACAATAGTACAGCCTAAGGTATCAGAGTAAGAAGCCTGCTGTGCTGTGTACCACTCAAAATCCAAAGAGGAGACAGTTTGGAGCAGGCTTACAAGGAGGAGTCAGCCCTTCCTATTGCTCTAGAGAGCCCATGTGCTCCCCAACTGAAGAGTCAACTTCCCATCTGAAGCCACCCCTTGGTGGAAAACCCTGCAGTATCAGTGTCATTGTGAATTTTCCTTCACACATCATGTCTTGAAATCTGGGCAGCAATCCCTACTTGCTAGTGGAGCCTGGGCAGTTGCCCCTGCAGGGGCACAGGCCCCTGGGACAGGGCAGGTGGTGGGTGCTAGTGCAGCTCCCAGAGGGCCCTGCAGCAGGCACAGAGTACTCTGCACCTCAACACCCATTTACCAAAAACATTCTTCCACACCTGGATGGCTCCACTCTCTATGAAGGCTCATTAACATTACAAAACAAACGAAAAAGGTTTGCAGCACCACACTTTAGCTTCATGCCTCCAAAATCCTTAAGAGAGACCATAACTCCCTCCTAGGTAAATCTCTTGCACCCAGAGGTCAGCCTAGGCTCCCCTCTGTCACCCCCTCACTGGCACCGAGGCCTGCGAAGCACAGCAAAGCTCTCCACTCCTCCTGAGCCCTATGAAAATTCCTTGGGAAGCAGCTCGTTCACTTCTGGATATTTTGTTTAACAACTGCTAGTCCTTTCCTCTCTTTTTGTTACCTTTACAGTCTTAAATCCATTTTGGTACAAAGTTGGGCACTTTGTATGAAATTTTACTGCTGAAAGGACTCAGGTTGCTGGATCAGATTTATAAAGCAAGAAAAACCTGATTACTGCTATTTCTACTTTTTTGGTAGGCTGGGGGTTGGGACTTTCCATCTAACATGAGCAGCTGTACTCCAAGCTCTTTCAAGAGCAGAAATGTTGCTTCAGGTTCATTTCCACAACCCCACAGTGCTGCATTTATTATTTGCTTTTACTCACAAACCAGTTGTGGTTACAAAAAAAAAAAAAAAAAAAACACAAAAAACCAAACCAAACCAAAAAAACCCCACCTCTTCCAAACAAATGACATTTATCTTTTTCTCCTCAGGAGAATAAGGTTGACTGCTACTTGTGCTTTGAGGTTTAGATATGATTGAGATGAAACATCTGTTAAGAAAAAAGGTGTGTGGTGGGACTTTTTTCTGCTAAAAATATCATGCTTTTTTTTTTTTTTTGCCACCAAACTTGAAACATGTGATGAAATTCAACTTTTAAAATATAACCCTGGAGCTACTTGAAACTATAAAAGTCTCCTCAGTATCTGAGGCAAGTCAGAATTTCCACTGTTCAAGCTGAGCTTTTATGAAGAGCAGACTTTAGAAAAAGCTGTAATCTGTCTAGGTAACAAAGGGCACTTGTTCTGCCTGGTGAGGTAAAACTTTGGGTTTCTGTAGCTACTGCAGCAGAAGTGGAGTTGAAGCACACAAAAGCACCCTGACTGATACACACTTTGAATTTGGAACAGCAACTGGCAAAAGCAATATGCTTTTCACTGAAATTGCCTCTCTGAGTCTGCATGTACATGCCTGTGGATTTGCAAGGTTCAGCAGGATGACAGGTTGTTGTATCTAAACTGTCCAGCCCAAAGGTTCAGGCATCCATCTAGCTTTACATCTATCTAGCCATGTATATAAAACGATGGCTCCTAAATCCAATCCCAGAAATGCAAGACTTATTTAATCCTATCATGAACTACATCCTCACATGAGACACTGTGGAGTATGAAATCCCTATGGGCAGGAGAGAAGGACCTTACAGGAACATGCCCACGAAATCTAAACAAAAGCCTATTGCAGAAACCCAGCAAAGGGACTCTGAAACTCGGTTGCCTGGCTGTGTCGAGGTCAAGTCAAACACAAGAGAGCTGGCAACTTTAGGAATATTTGGGAGTTGCAGCAGGTCATACTGCCTGTTAAACACAGTATTCAAGGTTTCCAAAAATTAATGCAATGTTTCATATAAAAGCAAGGGATTTGAAACTAATTTATTGTCTTCTGAAATAGCAAGGGCCAAAACTTCTTTCAAATACAAGAGCACAAAACTGGAATAATTCCATGAAAACCAGCATCAGAGTATTATCTGGCTCCAAATCTTTGCCTGGAAATATGCTCTAGTTTCACATGGGTTAAAAAAAAAAAAAAGAGAGAGTCACAAGAGAGTCAGAGAAGAATGGCATTTTGACTCACTTTTCAAAAACATGTTTAATAAAACCTCCACGAACTGTGGTCAAAGCTACAAGAAAAATAACTGGTAATAATCGTTGCTGGGAAATTAAAAGTAGAAAAGGACCTTTGTTCTTCAAGTAGAATAAATGAAACCACTGGTATTCATCATGTTTCCAGAGGGATTGTTTTCAAACTCCTGACTTGTTCCCATATTTCATTCTTTGTTCTTGGTGGTGGATGTCCTGGGGCAAAGTTCAAGTACATTTTTATACTTCTGCACATATACAGTGATGTAGCTTTATCTCTGCCATACACACTAGATAAGCTGTCTCTCATGGATATGCCCAAGTCCATCAATTTGCCAAGGTATATCTGATGGTAAACCCTGCCACCCAAATCAGTCACCACTGCAGAGGCAGGAGAGCAGAACATGCAGATGGACGTGGATAGCTGTGACCCGGCCATCTTGGGTGGTGTTGAGGGTTTGACAGGCACACCCATGCAGTGGGCAGCCAGTGCAGAGCTGTGCACCAGCCTGCATTCCTGGGCACTCAGTGTGATTGCTGACCCAGGCTAAGCTAGATCAGCAGCTCACTCAGATATCCTACACGTGCTACAGTTCTTTCCTCCTCTGAACCACAACATTGACAGCCCAAGGGAAACACCAATGACCAAGACTGATTTTGTGAGTTCAGATTACTGAGGCCCTTCCAAACCTCATGCACAGAGAGCATGATTCTCATACCACTGGCACCCATTTCTCACCCCTATCTCAGTCCTGCCATATGGCAGCTCCGCTTCAGCTTCACCCACTGATGTGAGTAATCAGTTGGGTGCCTGTGGTCTGCTGCCAAAGCTCCACCGTGGTGCTCACCTTCTGCATGTAGAAGGCAAATGCAAGAGCCCTCCTACCTTTGACAAGGTCCCTCTAAGCTAATATTCTTTTGCCCTTTAATTCCCCTGCTTCCCACATGCAACCTGCTGGTCTGGCTCTTCCGTGCTGCAAGAGAAGCAGCTTGAGAGATTTGTAGACATAGGTTTTTCAACAGCTGTACCTGCACGTGACTTTTTGCCTCCTAACAAACTAGTTCATGTCTACCCCAGAGCTGAGAGTAAATGAATATTCCTATAGTTAAGTAATTCTTTTTTTAACGACCACTCAGAAAGAGAATTAGCTTCTCTGTGAAAGAAAGAAAAGTTGCCAGTCTTAGACAGAATGAAAGAGTATGGAAAAACCAATATTTTTATAAATATCAAGCATGCATATAATATTATTTTAAAGCTTTCCATGTTTAAGGTGCTCAGTAAGCATCAACTCTTTGCTTTTTTGAGGTGCTTGTTCACTTCCCTTTACCTCAGTTTTCTACTGACATTTTTTTATATATTGCACACGATTTAATTAATATTAACATTTCGCTTTCTTCAGCCACCATCAAGAATAGAGACCACTTGCAAGTTTGAAGGTTTTCTTGTGTACTATACTTTGAAACCCTCTCTCTGTCATATTGTAAGGGACAGACATAGATGCAGGAAATGCCAGGCTCTATTCTCAGCTTTGCTATTGTGTCCCTGAAACAAACATGCAACTTGCTTGTAACCAGGAATAACAACATTTCAGCAGTATAGAATGACCTGAATACAGAGATCAATGTAAAACTATTACTTACAGCAGGTATGATCTTCCCACTCTAATGCAAAGGATTCAAAACAGCAGAACACTCTCAAATTGTAGACAAAACACATCATCTATCAAAACCTGTTAAGCAGCACCAGTTGGTGGGTTGTCAACTAGAAAGAGTGATTCCCTACATGCAGGGAGGAAGTGAGCAGGGGTAGCAGAGCACATGCCCTCCATGCAGCAGTAGCCCAGTGTGAGGAGGAAAGCTCACCCTCCGAGGTGAGATAACAGCCCACTTTTCACTGCCTTTCTGTGCTCCATTTGCCAACATGGGTGGCAGCTGTTAGACACTGTAAAGGTCCATTTGGAAACACCTGGAGAGCACTAATCCATTACACACAGGCCATGGACAACCATTGGATGGCAACACTCTTTCATCACTACTGACCTGGCCACAGTTGAAACAGCAGCTCTAGAAGTAAAAGCTTCTGATTCAAATACCAACCCCCCTCAACTGGAACAGCTAATGTGAAGAAACACTTGTACAATTTTTTTAATTTTTGTTTTAATTTTTTTTGAAGTGCCTTATGCCATAAGATTTTCCTCCCACTCATGGCAAACAGCCTACCTGCTTCTTATAATTTCCTGGATCTGTGCACGACCACAGGAAAACTTCTACTAATCCTACCAGTCTCATGTTCTTTGGCGACTTTTATTCTAACTGCCAAACTAAGCAGTTTTCTCTTGGCACTCTCCACTGCTCCCTTTTTTTTTTTCCCCTCTCTCATGTTCTTTGGTACTCCTTCCAATTCACAGTAACCAGCTTATCGGCTTCCAGCCTAGGCAGGGACTGGCTGTTTGTCAGATAATGGAGGCTGGTGCCAGTGGGTCACCCTGAAGCTGAAGATATTTTTCAGAGTTGTTTCATGTCTAGCAGGAAGGGTACAGGAGAAACCTCTCAAGAGTCAAAAAAAATACAGCCAGTGAGCAAGAGATCACCAGTCTGAGGTGATCACACAGCATATACTCATGGCACAGCAAATATATGGCAAGTGCACAGGAGCAGCAACAAGCCATTAAAACACAGAACCCCCACACAACATCCCAGAATGCTGACCACAAAAGGACTTTTAAAGTAGAATTATTAGCACTCTGTTTGCCGTGTCAGTGATGAATTCAGTTTAAGAACCTGACAGAGAAGGGACCTTCATTCTCTGCAAAGCACCAAGCCTGCATCAATTATACTAGACGGATAATAACGGTGCTGAGATAAAGCAACTTTGTGTACAAGATGCAATCTGTGTCTTTCCTATACACACACCGGACATACTAGTAACATCTTGAAAAACATATAATAGTATTGATACTAAAGCATGCCTTACTCACAGGTTCAGAAATTCCATAATGTCTTGTAAATGTGTGAAAAGTGCTACAAGTAGTTCTTTTACAGATATGATAGATTTATTTTTTTTCCCAGCAACAAGTACTTTGGACTCTGCTGGAGGGTTCTCATTTATGGACAAGAAGATGACTTAAGTAATTTTGTCCTTTCTGGTACCATATGATGGAACATCATACATCTAGGGATTTGGATACACCCAGTTTGGGAAACATTATCAAAAAATGGTTTGATTCAGGTCAAGCTCTGTCACTGCTTTCAGCAGAACTTCCGATATCATGTTCAGATAATGCTCCAGGAAGACCTGGATCTTCTCCAGTCTTCTTCTGAGAGAATAATAATCAAGACATGACCCTCAGCTGACAAATGAAACAGGGAACAGATTGCTATCAGCGTAAGAGGCAGCTCCTCTGACAGGTACGGGACTAGACTGATCTCACAGAGATGCAAGATTTCTGATTAGCAGAAACATTTCAGTCATACTTTTCAGGCGAGCAGTGACATGAGAAATCACATAACTATCATGTAACTAACTGGGTGACAGGCTAGGTCTCCGGAGCTTAAGGACTTCACCTTAAACTCCAAAAGGCAGCTGGAGTAGACTGATAGCTATATCCCACTGGGCTCTAAAGAGCTTGTATTGAGGCAAGTAGGAAATTGCCTCTTTTCCACAATCAGTCTCTGTCAGAGGGAGATTTTCCAGCTTCTGGTTCAGATGTCCCAAGCAGGGAGAAAACAGACAGCTCTGAAAAGCTTCTACATGCTCAAGTGATAAGATGAAGGAACCCCAGTTCACTTCATAAAGATACGGAGTGATCAGGATAAGAAAGCTCTCCTGATCTTCAGGCTTTAGCTGTGAAAATTTCTCAAAAGGTCCAGGGAAAGGAGGTGAAAGTTCTGGAAAACAAGAGCAGGACTATCGAACAATTAATTTAAAAGCTTACTTATGTCTTGAGGAACAGGGGGAGAACTTGGATGTCATTACTGAACACGCTAACAGCAGCTATCTTTCTGACCCACCGACATATCATTCGTCCATCATGGAGACTTACTGTTTGATGCTACATTCAAATCCTGCCTGCCATCTCAGCTTCCCTACTGAAACTAAATGAGAAATATCTCCCAATGTCTGTGCTAGTTTTTGCGACTTCTTTCAGAGCCACCTCCAGTCACTCAGTACTGGGAACTTACTATTCTGTCTAGGGACAAGGAAGAGAAAAATGCAAGCTATTTCATCCTAATGTGAAGAGTGATGAAGCACATGCTTTCTGCACAGAAACTTCTGGACAAGAAAGTTCAATCATGAGAAGTTCTTCCAGCCACAGCAGAATGCACAACTACTCTAAGTTTGGCAAGTGGAAGTCTCTGAAATGCTGTGGGAAAGCACTTCTAAACTTGGAATGAAAGCTGCAAATGGATCCACTACAGAACCTACATCCAGCATGGCCAAATGTTAAGTTTAAGTTGTTATGGAAAGAGAAAGGAAAACAGAGTACGAGTAATATAAGAAGAGACTGAGGTTTCCGTTGATGTCTTATCTACGGAAATCACTGACCACATAAGAGAAAATTAAAAAAATTAAATTTAGTGACTTGCCCAGCAGCAAAATCAAAGGCAGGTGCTGGATATAACAGACAATATTGGTCAAACTGTTTCTTTCTGCACAGCACTCAGTAAACAGAGTTGCCACTATTGAGTTCTAACCTCTTGTCATGCAGCAACATTGAGTCAACAATCCACTCTCATGGCTTAATGCTTTTGATGTTTACTTTGTTCTTTCTATAGTTCAAAAGAAAGCACTAATGCACCAGTCCTCTTACCAAATACAATCTTAATCCCAGAATCCCGAGCCTTTTGCTGTTGGCCAGTTAAGTCTGTTAAGACGAAAGGATTTGATCAAGCTTTACATAACAACACAGAAGTTAAATCCAGCAAAGAGAGTTCTTTTTATCTGTACTGCTCAGACAGCTAAGAGGGGGGGAAAAAGAGGGGGAGAGAAAAAAAAAAAAGGTAATGAACTTGGCTATGTAAAACAAAAAAAGGAATTCAATTATTTCTCTTATTGCCACTTTGTCTTTTCAGTGAGTCTTCTAAAGAACTCGGACTTATTCTCCAACAAAATCTCCAAGTGTGAAGGCTATAACTTTCCACTAACCCAGACTAACTGTGGCACCTGCTGTGCTTTTTTGCAAATCTGAGAAATGTTTCTTTTTCATTTTTTTCCATCCCTACTGTGTATTTATGAAGACAGAGTATAGTTCATTGATTAGACACTTGCCTGGTACTTGGTACAGCTGGGTTCAAGTCTTTCTTTTGACATTCATGTCTTTGGTGAGCTTAGCCCAATCAACCATGTTTCAGTGAGTTACAACACTCTCTCTCTGAAACTAGCTATCAGTGATGTTGGTATTATCTTATGACACATGAATGTGTAATCATGCAGCATTTGTGTTACACACTACATACATAAAGATTGTGAGGTAGCCAAACAAAGGCAGAACAACTATTTTAGACGGAAAGATAAATATACTTTCTAGAATGCTCATTACATTTTCACATAAAACATTTCTATGCAGAAAAGAGCTATGACAGTAGTCACCTTGTACCTAAGCCACACAGAATTCAAGCCGAGCCCTAACAAAGGTGTCAAATCATGTTTCAGCTTCGCTTTATGCTATCATCACAGTTCTATGTTAGTACTATCACAATAATCCAAAAAATATCATGCCAGTAAAATGTACAAAGTTATATAAAAAGAGTGAAAGCATCTTGCCGTAACACAATGCTTCTAGTACCATCTGTTAATTATAAGAAGAATTTCAATATCCCATTCAAGAGAGAAGTGGCTAACACTGTTCCCAGTATGGAAAGCATAGCCTGGAGATGTGAAAGCAGAAGGGATGAAGAACAAGCCTTGGCAATCTGCACACGTTTGCCTGAGCACTGGGTGGGAACAGTTACCTGCCTCCCAACTGGAAAGATGCCACAGAGCAGCTCTTCCCCGGTGGCAGCACAAATAGAAAGGACCACCTGCTGCTATCTAAATCTTGTCTTCGCTACTCAGCTACTTCATAAGAAATGAGACGCATCAGAAGTAATAATGTAAAACTGCTGACTGGAATTACAGTAGGCTAAAATGTTTTACACTCTAATAAAAACAATCCTGCTGCTGACTCGTTTGGAAATATTATATATTGGATATTGTGTTTGCTATGCAAGACAATTCTACACAACAAAGAAAGAAATAATTAGATGCAAGGAAAGGTAGAACAGGACACAGAAAAATCAAATTATTCATCTCACTGACATTTAATATCCTGTGTTAAGTAGATTCTCCTACAATTCTGAAAATTAAAAAGCTGCCTTCTATTAGAGCTATGTCCTACTATGAGCAGAAGGAAAAACCCTGACGAAGGTAAATACTGAAACACTTTTAACAAACACTGACTCCACCCTGGTGAGAATATCTTGCTTTTTGTTTAACAGTAGCCTACAAGCACCAGGCACATACAAGGGAACTACATACATGATATCCATCCATACATGGGATTCAACACAGCATATTAACACATTTCACATCTAAGGAACTGGAAGACAGACATTCTTAACATAGAGAACCTTTCAAGTTCTGTTTAGATGGAAGTCTCTACCATCAGAGACAAATGACTGGATTATAAAAGGACCAAGATTTCCAAGTGAAGTTTGATATGGTTCATTGCTCTAAATAAACTGGGCATATAACATAAACCCAGCACACAGCCCATGAAACGACTAGCTGTACTCGAGCATAGAGTTTCTGAAGTTCCATTTCCTTGTTTTTTTAAAAAGGAGCAACAGCATCCTCAAATAAATGTCTCCCATACCTCAACTCTCACTTGCCCAACTCCAGAGGGACCTGGACAAACTGGAGAAGCGGGCCCAGGTGAACCTCCTTAGTCCTGCAGGTCACACTATTTCTGATGCAGGCCAGAACAGAAGTAGTATGTGGACCTGTTGGAGCTTGTCCAGAGGAGGGCAATGAAAATGATCAGAGGACTGGAGCACCTCTCTTAGGAAGACAGGCTGAGGGAGCTGGGGTTGTTCAGCCTGAAGAAGAGAAGACTCACCTTACAGTGACCTTCCAATACCTGAAAGGGGCCTATAGAAGGCTGGGGAAGATCTGTTCACAAGGGCATGTAATGATAAGACAAGGGGTAATGGTTTTAAGCTAGAGAAGGGTAGATTTATGTTGGACATTAGGAAAAAGTTCTTTAATATGAGGGTGGTGGATCACTGGAACAGTTTGCCTAGAGAAGTGGTGGAGGCCCCATCCCTGGAGACATTCAAGGTCAGGCTTGATGGGGCTCTGAGAAACCTGGTCTTGTTGGAGATATCTCTGCTTATTGTAGGGGGGTTGGACTAGATGACCTTTACAGTCCCTTCCAACCCAATACATTCTATGATTCTATGAACTGAAGTTGGAGATGCTTCAGGTGTGTTCTCTGGCACATAGAATGCAGTGTCCATACTCAAGGTCCCCAAAGGCCCTTCCCACCACAATGACGACTCCATCTCCACTAGGAGAGGCCTGATCACAAAGGAAAAGATGAGATGAGCCTTGGAAAGAAGTTGTTATCCAAGGCAATAATGATTTCACTCATATTCAAGAGAAATGTATTGAGTAAGAGTCTCTAGTCTTTGCTAGAAACTAATGCAGGAGTTTCTCAGTCTGGTTTGTGTAACACAGAAAGGTGTTCAGCATCTCACAAAACCCAGTGCAAACACTTTCAAGTGATTGCATTTATCACCTCTGCTGGGGACAGTGATAGCCACTACTGCTATCAATGCCGAGAAGTATCTGGGAAAAAAGTGTGACACCTTGAATTTAGAACACTTTGTCTTTATGATATGACTGGATGTCTTTTTTTGATACTAGGAAGACAGCGGTAGGAGATACAGAAATAGTACCCTATTCCCATCCTAACAAATTTGCCAGGAAAATGACCCATCACTATACCAAGAACTGCATTATCACACTGACTTCTTCACTGGCTTACTCCAATATCCCTTAATATTAACCAAGAAATTTTGTTCTTTAAATACCTTCTAGATGAAAATGCTCATCACCAATACTGTCTCTGTAGCCTTCCCCAGATAAATCCTGTTAAAAAAAAGAAAAAGAAAAAAGAATTAATGGCAAATATCCTATATACAAAATGTTGATAAGAATATGCATTTATTATCATCAGGATTAATTCAAAACACTAACAAGAGCATAGAAGTTGCTTTCCAGGAAAGAAGTCAATCCCTTTATTAATGGTAGTCAATGAATTTGGTGCTAATTTACAATGCTCTGGACCTACTTTAGGACAAAAATGTAACAGAGATGGATAGATTGTACAGGGGAAAAAAAAAAGTGTTCATATTCAAATCCTTTTATAAAGTAGATTAATATTTAGCATTTCAACGTTCTGTCAATCAAGCAAGTTTAAAAAAAATCCAAATGGAAATGATAAAGGAGAAATAAGCCCTTCACTACTCACAGAGGAATATTATCACTTGGGTCTACCAACAAACAGAAAACTTTCATATGCCAGAGGGTCACCCAAGAAAAGCAAATACCGGACTCTGAAGAGCTGCCTGATCCTTCAGTCCCAAAATTAATGAAATTTTGTCAGACCCAGTACATTTAGAGCAATACAGAAGCAGATGCCATAGATACACAGATGATCTTATCTCAGACCCAAAAAACCATTTCCCTAATGCTGCTGAAGTATTAATAAAGGGCATCAGTGAGATTTAGAGCTAATCCCACTTACAAAGACCCTGAAGAGCATTCTTACTCTCTGATTATCAGACCCTTCCAGCTCCCTCCCCCACCTCAGCTAAACCATAAGCAAACATACCTAGCCTTATGTTTAGCCTTCTCCCATTCCTTCCAAAGGCTCTACCATCACCATAACTCCACCGACCTTATAGTCTGGCTCCCTACATTCTCTGCAAACACACTCTGCCACTGATGAATAATTATGGTGATAAAGAAGGATATGGCCCTAAAAAGCTGGTGTGCTGCACTCCTGGTCATTTTAAATTCACCCCCAAAAACATACCAGGAACACTGAGCCAGCTTCTCAGCATCGACCTGTGAACTGGAAGTTGACAGTACAGAGTTTTATGCACAACATAAGAATAAGGGAATAATCCATGAAAATTAATGTCTGGTTGTATTATTTAGCTTTATTGTTAAGCAATTTTATCACAATAAAAGCTGACAGAGGTTCTTTTCTGCTTTCCACATGCCCAAATGTTATTCTTCAAGATTAGTTACGAGACAGTAACTAAGCCACAAAAGCATATCTTACAAATTCTTCAGTATCAATTTCTACAATAGCATTTAAAAAAACAGATTTCACAAACACTACTGGGTAGGTAGCCCAGAGAGCCTGAAAATATTAGTATGTTCATGAGCAGATACCCTGAAATAAAGTTAGGACTCACAGGCCAAATGGCTCTGAGAAATGCTGGCAACCTGGCCTAGAATGCTAGGATTCTGCACAGCACAATGTTGTTATAAAAGCTATCATTCTG
Organism: Hemiprocne comata; assembly: GCA_020745705.1. Taxonomy (NCBI): domain Eukaryota; kingdom Metazoa; phylum Chordata; class Aves; order Apodiformes; family Apodidae; genus Hemiprocne; species Hemiprocne comata. The sequence goes on from CM036598.1 coordinate 6,873,300, forward strand.
GATTTAGCTTCCCAAGAAACAAATCAAAAACACGATTTTATTTCCTCAAGTTTTTGTTCCAGTAAAAAAGAACTTTTTTTGGAGTATGTGCTAATTAATATCAATCATTGCCTTAAGAACTATGGAAGAAATGGACAATGTATGAAAAGAAGCCATTAAATGTTGCCATAACTTATCATATTTCTGCAAGAATATGGTCTTTCCAGGGCCTTGTAAAAAAGTTAGTATACTTTTTTGGATCAGATTCCTCCATGTCATCATTTCCAATGAAGCTCTGAGAGCACACACCTCTGACTGCCCTCGTAGATAATGAGATACATAGAAGGGACTACACAGGCATACATGGCACCTCTGTTCTCTCCCACAGTGTTAAATATTTAATAACTGTTTTTTTATTGTGTTTGTGGTTTTTTTTCACTAAGCTCAAAATCACTGCTCCCTCCTGCTCTCTTGGAAAAAAACCAAACATTTTCTCTTAATCTGATCAGCAAATATGCAATGAGTAGGTATGATCTCACTTGTGATGCACCTCTTAGAATACTATCTAGCTGGTAGCTTTCATCTCTTAAAAGTTTAGCAAAGTAAGCAGTGCATCCGGGTATCAAATATTGCCTGTTAAAATGATGTCATTAATCTCATCCTTTACAAAACCCACAAGTCATTAATTTTTATGCTTTTCAAAAGCTATCACTTTAAAATGAGCATACATTTGTTGACATAAAATGCATCATCAAGTAACTCAACAGAAAAGAGTGGAAGACAGAAGTGTAAAACAGCAAAGTAAAGCATTGCTATTCATTAAGCTAGCTTTCTTATGGTCTCACTTTCAATCATTACGTGCATCTAAGTAAATAAGTTTTATATTTCGGTCTAGTTTCATTCCTTCTCTAGCTCCTAGTTATTTAAGTTACAGTAGCTTAATGCAAGCAAATTTTCAGTGTTTCTGCCTTAAACCAAATTATGACAAATTACCAAATTCTAGAAAAGTGTTTTTATTATGTTGAACCATAATGTAACTGTTAAATGCTATATAAATAGACAATCCATCCTGAAACTGATGAGAGTATTGTTTGAACATTTCAGTGATGCACTTAAGCAGTGTTCCTCTGTGTGTGTAAGATTACAACATACTTTACCTTGACAGACAGATGTGTATCAGCAAAAGGTGTGGGCAACTCCAAGATTTTAGAGGAAATGAAGGGAAAAAATTAATCTTATCATAATTAATTCTTCTGTCAAAAAAAAACTGCAAGAGAGTTACCTGAATATTTTTAGCACCACTGAGACAGATGTCACAACCTGGATAAATACTGAAATGCACCTGCCTGAGAAAAGGATTCTGGACAGTGCATCTAGAGTCACGCTCAGCCGAAAAGTAGAGAAGCTGAGCGAGCATCTGAGAAAATTCTGACCACAGCTCGTACTGCATAACGGAGTATTATCCCAGTACCCTGTACAAATTGCTTGAATATGAATAAAACAGTGCTACTCCCACTACCCAAATTCAGAAAATGGATTAAAGCAAAATAAAAGGGTAAATGCATAAGACACAAGTTGCAGCTTTAGAAACTCTAGTGGGAAGTGAATGTTACATCCAGGTTGGAATATTTGACACTGGGGAGCACTGTGTTCGAGCACAAAGCAAACAGGGGCCAGAGGGGATGAAAACCCCAGCAGTGGCTCTGTCGTTTGGGCAGGCTGTGCTGTGGAGCCTCCCTGTGCCCTGCACAGCTGCAGGAGCCCAGCCCGTGGAAGGAGTGGGGCCCGAGAGCACAAAACCAACAACATTTAGGTCATAGGTAGTTGTATATCACTGTCCCAACACCATGTTTTAAATCACAACACTGCATTTTCAAACTGGAACAGAGTCATGAAACAACCAAAACCAGATGTACCATGTGAAATACTATATAAATGAGGTCATCAAGCACTTCAAAGAATAAAGAAAAGAAACATTTACACAGCAGAATTACTCCAGCATGCTGTTTTCTATAGGTTGCTAAACAGGCACCCATCTTGAGTAAGTGTCTCAGCCTCACTAGGAGTTTCCAGGATAAGTAAGTTGGCCTTTGTTAGCTACCAACACAAATCACAGAGAATGACCAAGATTCAGGCTGAAACATCTGCTTCACAACTCCAAACAGCCGGCTGCCTGGCCTGGGTAGAAAGGACCTGTGTCCCATATATCTCATTCTGATAGGTGCTGCTTTACTCAGCTCAGATTAAGAGGGTGGGGGTGGAGAGAAGAGTTAATTAGTGCAACTCCCTCAGAAATGCTGCTGAGTATATACATACATGAGGAAGAAAAACAATCTTTAAAAGCCCCTACACCCCAGGGTTTCTATTCAGCTGGTTACAAGTCAGGCAATCATCACTTGCTTCCCACTTTTGCCATGCAATCAGAATCCAATGAATTCTCACTCACTGGAAATTTTATTTTTTTAACCCCAACCTCAGCCCTAACCACCCTATGCAGTTTTCTTACTGATAAAAGTCTCTGGAGACTAAAGGCCAGACCCTCACTCTGGGGCTTTCAGCCATTGACTCCCTTTTCATCAGCTATCTGAAAACGCTGCCACCCAAATCCTCACGCCCCAGTCTGCCTACATCATTTTATTCCTGCAATGCCTTTGCTGGCTCCCTTTCTGCTTCTACATCAAGGTTAAGCTCGTAGTCTTCACCTTCCAGGCCCTGCACAATTGTACTTGGATTGACATTTTCCAAGTTCTACCTCCCTGTGCCAACATTCCTTTAACCTTGGCCATCAGTATGACTCTTCCTACCTGTCCTGGCTCTGCCTACCTGTCCTGGCTCTGCCTTTCCATGCTTCTCTCCACGATCCCAGGCAGCCAGCATGTAAAAGCCAAAGCTACAGAAGGCAAATAGAGCGTGTCTTTTAGCAAGCCACATTTGGACTCACCTGGCGTTAAAGCAGTTTTGCTCTTGGTCTAAGTAGAGACAGCTACCAACCATGGGTGTATTATGTATTAGATATATCAAAGGATAACCTTTGATTTAGGTAGGTGTGTTAGGTAGTAGGTTATCATGATAACAAACATTTTTTAACTTCAGAACCCCCTATTCTGTGTATTACAGAGTCAATATCATGTTAATTAACATTTTTCTAAAAGATGTTGCTCCACTCAAATAGAAACAAGTTTCTTTACCTCTCCTCCTTCAAACATCTCATTACAGTCCTCTGATTTAGCCTTAAAATATTACTTTTTCCACATTTTTGTTAGAAAATATGCACACACTTCCTGTTTCAGTGAAGTTCTCATCAAGGTATCGTATCCATCACCTTCCCCAAGTTAAACACATGCAAAATGACAAATTGTCAACCAAACAAAATGTTCCTCCCTATTTTTAACCATCTGACTGAAACATGTTTTGGGTTTTTTTTCTCTCTCTTTATTCTCATATTGATGCAATAAAGTTCCAGTACTTTTGGCAAGAGCAAAGTTGAAGAAATGCATTTCACAACAGGACTGAAAGGGATAAGATATGTGGTAACTCTTAACATCTTGTGGAGTAGATTCTACAATGGTTTTAAAGCAGCTGGCAACAAGAATGCTGTGTCACCTATGCACAAACTTCCATACTTGATGCAGACAAAAACCAATTCCAAACAAAGCGAGATTCAAGAGAGCGAGGATGTCCTTTGGCCTTTCACCCAAACACCTGAGGGCTCTGTGAACTACTAAGTGGCTATTCTGAATGCTTCAATCTACTTGCAGGGAACAAGCTCCAAAATAAGTCCGATGTTCATATAGCAGGTTCTTAGCAGATTTTGAAAACTGAGCCTCTTGAAGATGCTTCTGGAAACCCAACCAAACCCCAAAGCCATTACTATTGTTTTACTTTATTTTTAGTCTTGTCCAGACTTGATGAGAAAGAGGAAAAAGACTTTTTAGAAAACAAAACAAAATTATGGAAGCAACCTAGTTCCCTTTGGGTATCTGAAATTTCCCATGGACTAGAAACATAGTCATGTGTAACTATGATCACCTCTAGCCTTCACTGTTATGCAACCTAGTCTCACCTCAAAAAATGGTATCATTTATTTTAGGATAATGCAAGTGAAAGTAGATATTTAGGTATCTGAGGTGATCATCATTCTTTACAAATACAGCTTCACAGTCAGGCTTAAAACTCAAAAACACTACAGAGCAATACACATTTATGTCTTGGTTTAAGCAAATCCAGCTGTTGGTAAAACACTGTGAAGATAAAGACAGGATAACAACAACAAAAAAACAAACCCCTTAATCTCCAGTCACAAGAGATTGTGGACTATTAGAGGCTTGAGGCAAAAAATACCCCCAATATCTTTATATCACTGTTACAGACACTCATATAGGTACAAAGAGCAGTTGTAGGATACGTTGTTTAAGGATATCCCATCCATAGGAACACGAACCTGAGGCTGCTGAGGAAGTGAAAGCACAAAGATGGACACTTCCACAAAAAACTTCATGATGGATGTCTGAGTAAGAACAGAAATGCGGTACTTTTTGCTCCAGGTCGCTTGAAACATGCAGCTGAATTTCTTTTGTCCCAATCCAACACCTGGACCAGGCTTTCCAATAGGATAAAACACAAATCCTTTTTTCATTCTTCTGATATATATTTTTTCTCCAGCCTATGAAAATCAGGTAGTGGCAAGACCGAGATACACTCTGCAGACAGCTTTTTCATCTCAGCTGCAGTGGGTAAATGAGCATCCTCTTTTAGTGGTCAGTCACTGCAATGTGCACTCAACAACAGCTGCCTATCTGCTCATTTAACTTGAATCATAAGACTCTTATGTGCTATAGAAGATATGCATGCTAGTAAATATATATCTACTTATATCCTGCATTTAAAAAATAAATATATCTATAGAAGGAAAAAAACTCCAATAATAGCTTAAAATACTATGGACTTGCTTAATATTACTCATGGCTGGCAAAAAAGCATCAACATATAAGATTATCCAATTACATTAAGACTTGTAGACAGAAGATCCATTTAGGGGGAAGTTTTATTTAGATCATTTCAGTTTCAAGACAGAATATTACTGTTTCTCTGACATTTTCAACCTGGATTTGATGGATCTTTAGAAACTCTTGCTATATGTTGCAAAGTGACGTCTTCCATTACACTGTTATTGGAATTCTGGAACTATTATGGCTTCCATGTTTTAAGGTGGTAGGGTAAGAGTTTTTCAAGGACTTCTGCCTGATAATAGATGATGTAATTGAAAGCAACTGTATAAACTGACGTATGGATTCAGCAGTTACTTTCCACCTGAAGAGTCCAACCATATCCAACTAAAAAAGATAATCAGTCTTTGAGATTAAATCAGACTGAAACAGGAAATGACTGGGTTTTGCTTCATTTAAATTCACTTTGAAGCTACTTCAGAAGGATAAATGAACTCACTCTACAGATTCAGCTATTTACCTTACTTTGGTCTAGCTCTCCTCTAACCTCTTTGCTAATTGCAAAATCAATTGTCCCATATCCTGAAGATCTTATCTTGATAAACAAGTCTAAGGATGAGAATGAAAGAAGACAAATCTTCATCTAACCTCCAGCCTGGTTATGCTGGAGATGCTCAGTAACTCTTCCTAATTGCTTATTTTGGGCTTCTTTACCACAGCAGACAAATAGGTGTAGATACGTAATAAATTTGATTTTCTGTTCAACTTCCTTTCTTGATAGATGTGGTTACCAAGAAACTTTAACAAACAGACTTGAGTGCACTGAGGTGATTGCACCAGGCATGTGCTGGGAAAAAAGCATGCAGAAAATGGCTACAGAGCTTGACTACAGAATATCTTGCTCATTTAAGATGTGATCACTGAAATCAAGGGTACTCTTTCCAGTGACTTCAGTGACCATTACAGCTTTAACACATTGTGTTCTGAACCTTCGTTGTGATAACAGTAGCCTGTGTCTTCCTACATGGCACAGGTTTTCATATGGCAGAAGGGCTTAAAGCTCCCCTAGAATGATAATCAATGCTCTTCTATTATGTTTATAGCTTTAAGTCTTTTCCTGCTAATGGATGACGTATATTTATGCAGCTGGAGGAAACCTGGATTCAATAACTGCTCCACCACAGACTCACTGTGTGGTGTAGGGCAAGTCACTTAAATCTCTCTGTGCCTTCGTTTTTCAACTGTAAAACTGAATTCTTGATGCCCACCTTTGCAAAGAGCTCTGAATCCTCAGTATGAAAACATACTCCGCTGAATAATATTACCTTGTTAGGAAGCACAGGTGTGTGACCCTGGACACATATGCTAATGTTGATCCATAAATCTGTCAACAGGAGGTGCTGGCAAAACAGATGGTTCACATTCCTTCTTAAACCACCTCTTTGTCCCCAAAGCCCAGGTATGTCAACTAATCATTTTATAACTGGTCAGGGGTTTAATGGCCCAGGAAGTCACAGAGAAGCACAATGCCACCAGCATTATGGTTAAAAACAGAACCAACAAGAGGGAAAGAAAGACACAGGTTTCTTTTACCCTTCTCCTCTGCTCCCAGGCACATAAGACAAACACTGTAAGGCTCTGCAGAAAAAGATAAAAGAAAAAGCAGAACCCATCCCAATGCATTCCTGTAAGTAGTACAGCATCAGTGATCATACCTGAATGCTGGCTGATGCTGCGTACATAGAAATAGACACAAGTATTTTAATTACAGCCAATAAAAAACCACAGACACACCATTTAAAAACCTGGTTTAGATGAACGGTTGCATGCTGACCCACAGGGTCAGGAGGATTATAAGCAAATTAAAAGTTCACTACTGAACATTTATTTTCTTTTTTAACAAAAATTATTTACTTCCTCTGTTATTAGGAATTTCGATTCCCCATCTCAATAGCTCAAAACTGAGCACACGGCATTTTCCTTGAAAACGTTACTGTAGCAACAAGGGCTGTGGCAGGATTTATGCTGCAGGCCGGGCTGGGCGGCTGGGAGGGAGCACTTGGGCGGGCGGGCAGGCAGGCAGGGCAGGGCGGGCAGCCGTGCGGGACCGTCTGCCACGCACATTCCCATAAAAGGAATCAGAGGGCCAGCGGACCACATCAAAGCCGCGCAGTTTAGCAGATTTTCCTTTCCCCTCCCCCTGAGTCTTTGAGACGGAGACTTCATACTCCAGAATTTAATATCTTTCCCCCCTCCTCCCTCCATCAGCCCCTTTGTCTGCGTCTCTGTTCTCTAAGAGCTAACAGATGTTGATGCCATATAGTTTCAAAGAAAACTTCTGATGCCCACATAACTCATTACAACTAATATATTCCAAGAATGCTTGTAGCTCAGGAAACACTGGGGTGAAAAAACAGAGGAGACGGGGCAAATGGCTACACTGAATAACCCTTGAGAGAAAATAAATAGTTCACTTCAAAGTCATCAGGGAATTCTTTAACAAGCTCTTTCTTCCGCAAAATACAGAACAAATTCAGCTGAGCCTAGAATTCCCAGAGGAAAAAAATTAAAACAAACCCCATCTAAACGGCAAAGCAGAAGGAAGCATCAGAGAGGTCGCTCGGCTCGCCCAGCAACAAAGCACAGCATTCTCGAGGTTCCATATTCCCAAGCAACCTGCACTGTGCCCGGGCACAAAAGCACTGCTGAAAAGCAGAGACTGTGAACAATAACAATAGAGAGAGCCCTAAAAAAAGCTAACCCTGTCCCCCTGCACAGAACAAACCCAGGCAGCCAGGAGATTGTTCAGTTCACGGAGCACTTTAATTCAGCATTACAACAGATGCAGGAGGACACATCACAAATGTCACAACTATAAAGAAGAAACATTTGCTCATTTAGTAAAAGCAGGTGATTACATTTGCCAGGGCAGGCAGGTCTGTGTTCTTTGCTGTTTTCTAGGATTACATCTAGGATGCAACCCTTCATACATTTTTCTAGCAGGTCTCCTCCCCTCCCCTGCTGCTTCAGCACACAGCTGCATCCTCCATTCCGTTTGGTGTGAAGCCCCTCAGGATTCAGAGGTTTTTAGGGAGAAGGGTTGAGAAAAGGGGGGAGGGCGAGAATGCGATTACATCAATTTCCACAGCAGGAGGATCAGATTGCATCATTGTACACAACTTGGGGCCCGCTCTTTTATCCCTGATGCAGGCAAATTTCCCATTGAAATCAGTGGGAGACTTGTCTGTGCAAGGACTGCAGAATGGGGTATTCTGTGATCACAGAATTAGAAAGCAGTGGGAAGCCACACCTGGCAGCACCTCTCTTGATGGTGCTCTGCCCTCCGTTGGGATGGATATAAAATCAAAACAGATGAAAATAAAACAATGATATTAAATTCTCTCTCTCTCATACACAAACTCCTCAAAATCCACCACTGAAGCTATTGTGTAAAAGTCTGTATAAAGTTCCTACCAGTGAAATGCAGATTTCACACAAAACAAACAACGCTTATTTTTTTTCCCAGGGGTTTTAGATGGAAGAGATGAAAAAAAGTCAGCCCTACTTCTGCAGCAGCAACAATGCATGGTCTATTTTTCCTAACAGTTCAAATAGAAGCCATAGTACAATATGCATAATTACTAGTTTTTCACTGCTGCTCATTTCCCAGCACCACACTTTGCATCCCCTTTCACCTGCATAAAAATTTTCCTTGTAGCAGCTCAATAGTCTCCCCACTTAGCTGTTGCTACTCCCATGCACACCTTCTTTTCTGAATAATTATCCTCCAAATACACTGGTAAACAGCTTCAGAAAATCAGAACTAAAATTTTCGATCGTATTTGTTCAGGATAAAATGTGGTTCCTCATAAAATGATTCTTTATTATCTCTCCTGCCTCACTGTGGGGATGAAGCATTTCCTCCAGAGATTAACAAGGAAGGCATCCCCAAGCTTTGTGGCTTTGTAAGTAAAACAGCATATTACTGAGGTACTCCAATACATTTTAGGGTGGCAGGAAACTACAGCAGAAGAGCAGACAGCAGAGCTGCTCAGGTAACTCAAATCCAGTCTGTGGACTGAGAGATCTCCACTGTGCCAGAGGGGAGGGCCAAGACAGAGAGAGTCAGGAAAGAACGAGGGACAACACAGAAGTATAAAATACTACCAAGCCCTTAGGAGTAAATGGATGGAATCAGAAGATTTAAAAATCTACCCATTAATTCAAAAAACTTACTAAACTCTCCAAATAGCACACCTGGAAGATCTGAGTTCTAAGTTTCCCCAAAACACCCTGATGCATCCAGACTAAGAGGACCCTCCAGTGTGGGGAAAGGCTGTGAAGCCCTACCAGCACCACCTGGGCCACACATCTGTGGTGGCTGCACTGTGGCAACACTCCAGTCTCCGTGAAACCGTCTGTTCTGAGCTACTGGGATGCAGCACTCAGGCCAGGGACTGCCTGTGGAGAAAACTGTGTGTTTTGCCCATGATTTTCACAACTGTCAAATAGTGTATTCCAGTGAGGGATAATTACATGATCCTTCTGCTTCGCATCTACCAGAGCAGAGTGGTTTTAGTTTCAGCTGGGCCCTATTGTGACTATTTTGTGACAGCAAAATATTTTGTCCTTTATGATAAAAATTAGCAAATTATAATTAGGAAAACAAACAAACAAAACCCAAACCACCAACAAAAACTTTGTAACTATTACTTACAGTGGCTATTGGCAGCAAAAGCAGAAGGTTCCCCAGCCTAAAATGAAGCACAACAGCAGCAGCACCATGACTAAGGCTTTATGTTATAAAAATAGTTGGACTACATTCCTCCCTAAAGCTGGTGATGCTTTACCTGAATAAAGACTTAGAAATCTGCACCTACAGCAGTACTCTTGGCTTGTTTCTGCTTTCTGTACTCTTAACAGTAACTACAGAGGAACCAATACACCCAGCTTTTTAGTAATGTTGTGGGACTCCCTCCACTGTTTCTAGACTTTGAAAATCTACATTCAATAGGTTAAGTTACTTTTGCTGGAAGTTGTCAAAGAAAAGAAAACAACCTATAGACAAGCCAGAGAACAAAATCTTTCAAGGATCTCTCCTTCAAATGGCCTCCGCAGCAGGGGCCCAGCAGGCCTCCATAGGCCTGGCCCTGTGCAGGCAGAGGCCTGGCCCTGAGACCTGGCCCTGAGGCCTGTGAGGGCCGAGGCCTGCTCCTGGGGCCTGGTGCCCAGAGGTGTTCTCACCCCGTCAGTCCCTCTCCCCACTCAAAGCAACCTCCCTGCCCATGGCTGCATGTCACACAGTCCCATGGTCACTGCCCTCCTGGTCTGGTCCAGGTGCAGATCCAGCCCAGCCTGTGGAAACTGAGGCCTGCAGGGAGCAGCTGCCTGTGTCCTGCCTGTCACTTCTGCTTTTCTTCTCTGCTTCCTGCATCTACCAAACACCAAGCTGGGGGGACCTGGTGGTAAACCCCCTTCTCCATCTGTAGGGAGCACCTCTCCTATGAAGACAGACTGAGAGAGTTGGGGTTTTTCAGCCTGGAGAGGAGAAGGCTCCAAGGAAACCTTAGAGCACTGTCCAGTGTCTGAAGGGGGTCCAGGAAAGCTGGGGAGACTTTTGACAAGGCCTTGTAGCAAAAGGACAATGGGGAATGGATTAAAACCGAAAGAGGGGAGATTTAGGTTAGACATTAGGAACAAATTCTTCACTGTGAAGGTGGTGAGACACTGGAACAGGGAAGTTGTGGAGGCCCCACCCCTGGAAATGTTCAAGGCCAGGTTGAATGGGGCTTAGAGGAACTTGATCTAGTGGGAGGTGTCCCTGCCCATGGAGGGGGGTTGGAACTAGATGATCTTTAAGGTCCCTTCCAACCCAAACCATTCCGTGACGATCCCATGATCTCACTCTATAGATTGCTCTTGGAAACTCATAATTCCTTTCCAATTTCAAGCAGACAAATTAAAAGCAATTAAAATTCTTTACCTTCTTCCTGAACTTTTTTAACTGTCAAAGCTACCATCCATGTGTTTTCAACTGTGTCTCCCTGAACACTAAAGGTCTAGACAAAAATCTTTCAGATGTGCAGATCTTCCTCAAATGGGATTTCTGCCAATACAGACAGGAACTGTGCTACAGATAGGAGAAAAAAAAAACCAAACCACTTCAGTCTGCCATGATAGAATAGATCGTCATTTTGATGCAACTCTAACATACTGGAAATGCATAACTCTGAAAAATTGGACCATTGGTATTGTTTTGTCTCCTGAACTGGACAGAAGGATACATAGAGATATCCAAAGACCTTAGAAGGGCTGTTTTTCACCATTTCAGGGAAAAAATTTGGTTTTCTGATTGTGTGATTGTATGTTTGTTTGTTACATGCAAGAACAGAAACTTTAAGAAAAAAAAGATTTTACCAAACATTTCTTTTTTAAACTGACTTAACTCCATCTTTGTGGAAAGGTTTTGTACTCATTTGCTATGATTTATAACATCTTATTTCAACAGAAAGGCCAGTGGAAATCCTTTACATTGTTTATACAATTTCCATTAGGACCAGACACATTAGTGAGGAGAAGGATGACAACCCACTGCAGATTATATGCAGAGCAGCAGGCTTCACTAACCCCATAAAGCTATTAAAGGGACAGAAGCATCTTAAAATTCACATTTGCCCAGAAAATTGTCTTATGCAAACCCCTGAAGAAGGACAGAAACCTCAGCATTTCCAGTTAGTTTACTTTGCTCTCTTGGCTTTACAGAAGATAGTTTCCTTAATTTTGTTAATCAAGCATGTTGGTCCATTTAATATGCTCCATTATGAAAGGTGCACAAAGAGAAGTGGTGCAAATAATTGTTAAAATAAAGGAAGATTACAAGGAGACTATTACCCCAAGCTACCTTCATTTAAATCTTTAAGTATAAACTAGGAGAAGTATTTCATCACAGTCATTACTGACATCTCAGTTAATGTTATTTTAATGTGAAATGATTGTTAATGCTGCTGATTTTTAATTGCTTGTATTTAAAGAATGAAAGAAAATTAACACAAACAGAACAGATCTCTCTTAGCAGGCACAGCTCTTAACCTCAGTCGGAAGAGTCTGTCGGGCAGCCCAGATTGCGTCAACAGCTTCATAAGCTCATGACACACCAGCAACATAGCACGAAATGTTGCCCAAGCTGTCCTGGCAAAACATTCAAGCCTTGATTTTGATCCCAGTTTTACCCTAGTTTCACATTCCTATAACTGCAGTGGAACAAAATGAGAGTGGCTGGATGCAGAATTGTGCCTTCACCTCTTCCCAGAGCATTCAGGACCAACTCATTTTATAGTCAGCTACAGCATCAAGACTGATACCAAAGTAGATATTTTAGCTTAAGCTGAAAACTCCTTATATTTCTTTCACAAGCAAAATATTAAGAACCCAGGCCTAAAGAAGATGAAAGGAGCCAATCTCCCCTTTAAATTACCAAGAAGCCTGGGCCTTGACTCCTTTTTCAATGGGAAGTCAAAACGTCTGACTTCAATCAGTTTGTATAAACCAGCTTTTGTTTTTCCTTTTACCCAAATGACTCCACTTTTAAGGTTTTATTGTAACTGGATTGCTTTTCTACCCAGCAGGGAGCTGTAGCACTAGCAAAGCTGCTCCACACAGTAGGTTTTCCGCTGATTGAATTTCTAGACTTTCAGCTCTTCGGAAATGTTTGCTCTTGTACAAGCTGTCAGAGGGAAATTGTGTGCAGTCAATTTTGTCTCAGCTAAAGCCAGGCAGGGTTCCATATTCAGCCAGCCAATGTGGAACTGAAAGGAGGAGGATCAATCAATTTGCAAAGGAAAAAAGGTCTCAGCACAAACAAACAAACAAGAAAAAAAAAGAAACCAACCACACAACAAAGAAGGGCAGAGAGAAGCAGATGAGCCTCTGAGACTCCATTTCTGAAAATAGGTTCACACAAAAGAGCCACTAACATCCTTTTTTAAAAGAAAAACTTTAATAACAATCACTAAAATAAGGGCTTGGAGCCATTCAAAGAAGCTGTTCCATTAAACATGCACAAAGCCAACACCATTATGTGGCTCCAAAACTAAGCTGCTGTATAAGCCCTCATCCTTTGGAGCAGCCCACCTTACCAGTACTGCCACACAGTGTCCCAGAGCAGCATACCTGCCACAGCCAGCAGTGGGGCAGCCAGGCTGTTAACACCCTCAGCTGTGCTTCTGCTTGGCTCAGTGTAGTCAGCAACATGCACTGGGAAGATGTAAGAAGCCACCGCAAAGCACCTCAGCTGCCATGCTTGATGGTGAAGGGTGATTTAACAAGAGGGAATTTTCAGCCATCATGTTCTCAGTATCTTAGAAAGGCTACAGAGTCATCTCCACTTCAAGTGCTCCACAGCCATTATCTTGCCAAGCACATGGCCCAATGGTTCAAACTGCTGTCTGCACTTGAGGTTTTGTTATTTAGAAATCTAATAAATGACAAGACCAGAAGTGCACATAGGGGCCAACACAACCAAAAAAATCAGAAGCAGCAAGCAGAGATTAAGGCATTTGTATTAAAAATCCCATAAAAGGATCTTAGTATAAGCAACACTTGACCGTGGTCTGGTCTGCAATAGCTCATATCTCTAACTCAACTGCACGGACAAATTTTGGTTCTAACTGCATTACAGGGAACAGAAATGCTTTTATGCATAAGCCAATACTTCCAAATGACATAGTAACCCATGAATGTGACAGCACAGGTGAATGTGTGACTGGGAGTCTCTGCCCTGTCAGCTATGGGTAGATAAATCTTACAATCTTGAAATATACAGTGATACACCCAGGAGCAATTGCACTGACACCAGGCACACCATCTTGACTCAGGGCTGAGGTGTGCATTTTGATGACTCTTGTGTGGGAAAAATTGTGCCACGTGGTTTTTCTTTTAAGAAATAATTACAGCTAGTGGGTCATTCATTTTTGACATGCAGTGGAAATCACAAAGCCATTCAACAAGGTTTTGGTTTTTAAATTACAGGACTTGATCTTAAAAGACTCCTAAGTCCTACTATCTTGTATTGTTCAGGACTCATCCTCATGTGCAAGTTCAGTGAGTAGCCACAGTGCAGCAACATCCATAGTACTCACTTAACTGTTTGCAAGGACAGTCATTTTACCTGCTAAATGTATAACGGAGAAAAGCACCTTCCAAAAAGGCTTTCTTAGAGCATCCTTTGTGTCTGCAAGAGTGACTGGTGCAGCAATCTCAGTGAAGGTGCAAAAAGTCAACTTCCAGTTTACCATGCACTTTCCTCAGAAGACACTTACTATGCAATGAGGAAAGATGACATCTATCATGAAACATAATAATAATGAGGGGTTTTGCCACTGTTCTTCCCAGTCAGCTGCCTTCTATTAACAGTTGTTTTCTCTCTCAGTTCCCACCTTATTTCACCTGTTAAATGTAGCTCAGCGATTTTCCTGCTGCGAGTCTGTTCAGACATGTTTTCCCACCTCAGCACACTGACAGCCTGACATTCGTGTTCCTAATCAGCAGTGCACCTCAACAAAGCCACAATGATGAAAGGAAATATTCTGGCTCCAAAGTCTTCTAAAGGGCCACTTGACTGACAAAGGCATTTGCACCACTATTTGCACCATATTTAATGAACCTTATTATATAAACAGTCATCTGCTCATACTAGGCACTAAAGAGTTTCCTCATTTTTTTCTTTACTTCATGGGAGCCTACAGTTCCTCTTTGACCATAAAGAAAAACATTGGAAACAAAAAAGAAAGAAGGCAGAGAGTAAACAATTCCTGATATACAAGCAGGAAGCACAAGGCTGCAAATGACCTGAAACTTTGATCAGTCTTTCCTACTGATACCACTAAGACTTACTCCAGCTGTCCCAACCACTACTGTTAACAGTGGACCCAGCCCAGGGCTGTAACCATGTACAATAGCTAAATAAAGTATTGCCTTAAGAAATTTATTCATAAATCCCAACAAAGGTTATTGGTCTCCAATTAAAGATACACCAGCATTTTGAAGTAAATACAGATTTCATTTAGAGGGACACAGAATATAAGATGCAGTCTTGAAAATGCATAAACCTCAGTGTCCTATGAGAAAAGCAGAAGAGAGATTGGTCAATTCTCCCCACGCAGACTGATGAAGCTTAGATTGCCTGAAAGATTCCAAATCTCGTTATTGATTTCAGTCAAGTCTTCTGTTGTGCAATCCAGTTTGTGGGCACAGGGTTATACAAAGTGCAAGAATTATTCTGGAGATGGACAGATGTAACTGAAGCAAGGCAGGCACAGCTCCCACATAGCTTCTCACCAACACTCATTCCTAACAAACTACTTAATTTTTTACATACATTCCAATTTCAGGTGCTAAAAAAACAGAGGACAAAAAATACCTGAATTGTCTGTCAAAATTAGTGTTCTACACCATGACCAGCCTTAAGAGTTTTGCAGACTTTGCTCTATTCACCTGCTTTGAATAAAAGCCTGCCTTCCTCTGCCTCTTATAAAACAGAAATTTATGAGGGGGAAAAAGAGGAAAAGAGAAATGACTGAGTGGAGTAAGAGGACATTTGGGGACTTTGGAAGAGCAGGAGCACAGCTTGGAACCTCGCTGCTCACCTCCACACACTCCCAGTAGAGCCACCAACAATCTTATGATACTAACTCACCTAAACACTGCACTGGAATACACCTGTCTTCCTCAAAAGGCAGAACAGAACAGAAGTTTGAATGTCCGCATCTGACATGTCTAATTATACAACATACACATTGTGGATTTGCTGCTTCTCTCATTTAAGTAAATACAAGTTTTGCCATTGATTTTAATGGAAGGAGACCTTATTTCCATTGCATAGCAGAGGCCATCTTGCAGATTAACATCCTAGACCATGGGCTGCATCAAAACAAGCGTGACCAGCAGGTTGAGGGAGGTGATTCTCTCCCTCTACTCTGCTCTCGTTGACCCCACCTGGAGTACTGTGTCCAGTTCCAGAGTCCCCAAAATAATGACAAGGAGCTGTTGGAGTTGAGTCCAGAGGAGGGCCACGATGATGAACAGAGGGCTGGAGCACCTCTGCTATGAAGACAGGCTGAGAGAGTTGGGATTGTTCAGCCTGGAGAAGAGAAGGCTCCAAGGAAACCTTAGAGCACCTTCCAGTACCTAAAAGAGCTCCAGGAAAGCTGGGGAGGGACTGTTATAAGGGCATGGAGTGACAGAACAAGGGGGAACTGTTGCAAACTAGAAGAGGGTAGATTTAGGTTAGATATTAGGAAGAAATTTTTTAGTGTAAGGGTAGTGAGACACTGGAAAAGGTTGCCCAGAGAAGTTGTAGATGCCCAATCCCTGGAAGTGTTCAAGACCAGGTTGCATGGGGCTTGGAGCAACCTGGTCTAGTGGGAGGTGTCCCTGCCTATGGCAGGAAGGTTGGAACTAGATGATCTTCCAACCCAAACCAATCTATGATTCATCCCAAACTGCTGTCAATCTGACTTTTTTTCCTTCAACAATTACCTTACTGTCATTACTGGAAACCACCAAAAAATTCTTTTGAAGGAGCAAAGCAATTTCACACAGAATCAGGATGGTGGTAACAACAGAAGAAGATGAAGAAATCTAGAGGCAGTTTATATATATATATAACATTTTTTTAAATTACCCAAAAAAATGCACAAAAGACACTGAGGTTGGGAGAAGTTAGAGACAAGGCTTAGCAACACAGGAAGACTGGAAAACAGACACCGAGAAGAAAATAAGTCATAGAAACCTTTGCACAAACACTAAATCTTACTCAAATGAACAGTTCTTTGGAAAGCAATGCGACTATTTAAATGAGTAAATTTTACGGTTTGCAGGAGCAAGCATCTAAATGAATGTTTAAAAACAATGAAAAAAGATACAAGGTATCAGTAAGAGAATAACAGCATATGAAACATCATATCAAACTAATACTAATGTTAATTACCCCTCATTAAAAATAAATGTCAAAGTGGGACAAGAAACCTGAATGGTAACAGGCAAGATTTAAAAGCGATGGTAGAAACTAGGCTAAGGTATATAGCAGAAGATGCAGTGAAAAGGGAGTATTAGAAAGAACGAAACAAAAAACAAGGCAAAGAAGCAAGGGCTACAGCAGAAAAAAGCTAATGGGATGGGTGTAGGGCATGTTCTTTATTCAGAGCCACAGCCCACAAACATTTAACACCTGATGAAAAGATAAAAGCCATGGCCCTTGCTGTGAATTTCTAGAATTGTGAATTGTTAGACCTGGGTCTAACTCTTAAAGACATTCCTAGGTTTGGAGTTGTAGGAGCTTCTCCTGTGAATGAGCGCAGGCACATGCATGTACACGGGCATCTGCAGGATTTAGGCATTAAATCACAGCCCTTGCAGAGTTGGATTTTTCTTACATGGCTCAAACAGCCACAGCCTAGCCCAGGTGAGAATGAATTGCTGAGGGTGTGACAAAATGGGGTGCAATCCAGAGACATATCCAGCAGAAACTGGGATTTCAGAGAAATGATGGACAAATTCTACTGCTTAACTGACAGAAATGAGATGGGCTGCTGGCTGACACTTCAGGAAACACATGAGAACACTGCTGCAGTGAGAAAAGTTTCTTGAACGTGTAAATGAACTTTACTCAGGTCATGGATACATAAAATGGAGCTAGGTATTGATACCTAACGTATACACAGAGCTGCCTTGAAAATAAAATAATCAAGAAATCAAAAGAAAACTGGCTATCACAAAGATAATTCTGTGGATTACGTCTTTCAGTGAAGCTATTCTACAACTATATACTATTGAAAAAAAGAGGCAGATTAATTCTTTGTCCATCTTAACAAATTTCTGCAAACAACGTCACCCTGCTGAAGCAGTGTGGCCAGCTGACAGTGCCATACCTCACCCACCACCAAGCTCCCCTGTGCTGCCACACGTTGTCTGGGCTACCTGAGCAACCATTTTAAAGCAATCCTCAAAGTTTCTACACAAGCTGCTCTTACATCAGTGTACATAGTATAGACATCCCTCTTAGACATGTTGTATGAGATAGAGAGCAGTAACCATCTTCTATGACATTGTTCAAAGGCAATAATCCATAATAGGGATGCTAGAAAACCATAAAAGAAAAAGCTGATGAGTGGGAAAGCACATAGAGGTAGGCTAGGAAAACATATTGGGATGAAATTAAAGGCCCTGAAAGTTACACAGAGTTCATGGAAAAATGCGGTGTTCAGGTGTTCATTGTAAACCTTCTTTGTACAGTTTTTCCAGGGTCTTCATGGCCAGCAGCTTGAGCTAGAGAACAGTGTCCCTAAAAAGCCACCTGCTGCTGACTCATAAGCTGTGCAAATGAGGTGCAGGGGGGTTCACGGCACACAGAAACAGAACTTTACACAGCTTTGTGTTGTATTTGAATTGAAGAATATTGTAGACTCAACTATTGGAAGGAAGCCTAGGAGGAGAGTGTTCATTAACATGTGACAAGCTTTTGACTTCAGGAAGCATGAAGACAACCTGGCTCAGACCATAAAACACAGTGGCTGTAATAGTTCTAGCATGCCAGTTCAAAATTGGTGCTCTCTGCCCTAGGATGGTCTGAGGTGTTTCACATAAGCTGGCAGTGTAGGGATTGTGCACTCGAGTCCGAGGCATTCTCCATTTCCTTGCACTGTACTATTAACTGTATTGGTTCTGGGCCCCTCACTTCGAGAAGTATATTGAGGTGCTGGAGCAGGTCCAGAGGAGAGCAACGAGGCTGGTGAAGGGACTAGAGGGAAAGGCTTATGGGGAGAGGCTGAGGGAGCTGGGGTTGTTTAGCCTGGAGAAGAAGAGACTCAGGGGGGACCTTATCACTTTCTTCAAATACCTGAAGGGAGGTTGTAGTCAGGTGGGGGACAGGCTCTTCTCCCAGGCAACTAGCAACAAGACAAGAGGGCACAGCCTGAACCTGTGCCAGGGGAGGTTTAGGTTGGATATTAGGAAGTACTTTCCTCATGGAGAGGGTGATTAGACATTGGAATGGACTTCCCAGGGAAGTGGTGGAGGCACCACCCCTGGATGTGTTCAAGGAAAGGCTGGATGTGGCTCTTAGTGCCATGGTCTAGCTGATGTGGTGGTGCCAGGTCATAGGCTGGACTTGATGATCTTAAAGGTCCTTGGTGATTCTGTGATTAACAGACCATTTTCTTTCAAGTTTCACTGCTTTTATGGCAAATAACGATGCATACCCAATATTTACTAATTGTAATGTGGCAGCAGGATCCCTCTTAACAGCTGAATTTTGTGAATCTCTTACACAATGCCTGCAAAGCAAACTTTGCAGCTGCTGAGCTTGTTATGGGCTGGGTACTCCTTTGCATCCTGACTGAATCCTAAATGTGCCCAATAGAGCTCTGTTTGTTTTAGCTAGGGATATTTCCATAGGCCTGTTTTGATGGGCAGAGCTCCTTCTCCTCTGCTTTGGTGTCTTTTCCATTTAAGACTAACAAACTGAAAAGATTTCAAAATAAATAAATAAATGGGACAGGAAACTATCGTAGCTTCAAGATCTCTCTAGACAGAGTTTAGGACAAGAGGCAACACTAACAAATACAATTTGTACCAGACTCTAGAGCCTACATGCTCAAGCCAATAATCACACACATACACAAATTCGTGCTGTGAATTCTCTTCTAAACTTGCTGGGGATAACACACGAAAGCTTGTTTAGAGATCTCTCTGCTCCTTTTTTTCTGAATGTATTATCACTGTATTTATTTTTGTTATGCCCTTGCACATAGGAGCCCTAGCTCTCCGCTTACAATGTGCACTCTGCACTTCCCGAGGAAGCAGGAGGGGAATTGGGGAGAACATAAGTTTCTTAATTAGACAAAGAGCAAGTCACCACACTGTGACATTTAGAAGCAGTCATGTCAGCCCTCTATGATCAGGGCTGCATTTAAGCCTCCTGATAACAGACTGGGTCAGGTAGGTATGTCACTCTGGACATACTAAACTGTACTGACAGAAAACAGTAGCTCCTTTGAAGAGAGCTGGTGTGCACAGAGGTAACAAGGCTAGCTCAGTGGAGTGCAGTTCAGTGTAGTTCAGCACCAGCAACTGTCACAAGATCCCCCTTGCCTGCTCGAGCTAGGGAAGAGCATAATGCAGCCAAGGAAAGAACACAGTTCAAAGGCCCAAGCCTGAAAGTAAATGCTAAAAGAGAAAAAAAAAAGAACAAAGAAATCTTAAACTGTTTTTTTCTGTTTTCCAGTTTACACAACTGTAAACAAATTCAGAGGTTTATTAGTTTATAATGCTTTTTGTGGTCAAGTAACTAAAATGTGGGCTTTGATTTAAGAACCAGAATTTGGCAAGAAAGGAGTTTCAAGGCAGCCTACTCACTTTCCCATTAAGAAGATTAAAAAAGAATTCAAAATATTTAACTTTGAGTAATAAGGTCTGTATTTGTGTAGCAACTAATCTTGTGCTCATGCACATCCCAATTTGGTGCTGCACTTGCTTAACTTTAAGCATCCAAGTAATCTCTCTGACTTCCCGCATACTTCAGCACACGCTAAGTGCTTTGCTGAAATGGGGCCATGATCAGATTTAACCAGAATGTCCTTTAATGAGGCTTTACACATGAGAATAAAAGGTCTCCAGAAAAGCCACTCAGCCTGTAAAAAGCTAGCCATTCACCCTAACCAGCAACTTTTTAACTAACTTTGCCTTAAAATAAAGCTATCTTACATACAAGGAAGAAACCCACAAGAAGTTATTTTAAACAGAACATTTCAAGTTCAGCAAATGTGGGAAAAATCAGGGCCTGGACTCTTAACCGTATCCGGACTCGCTGTGCCTGTGTGTGAGGGCAGGAGCATGTAATCCCTTGGTACACCACAGCCACTTGTGCATTCAGCCTTAACTCTGAACGTGCTGTCTTACTTTTGTAATCCAATAGGCAACATCCGTATTTTCTGGCCAAATTCTTTTCAGCTATGATCTTTTCCAGATTTCAGTCATTACTTGCATACAAAAGGAGCTGAATTCAAACTTTTATGCTACAATAGCCTTTAACTGTACACACCACATACTTTTAAACACTAATCATTCTCATGAGCAGTAACTGAGAAATAACCCTACTTTGCTTTGAAAATACAGGATATAGTTAGGAATAAAGGAGAAATTTACTGAAGAAATACCACCTAGCTCCCTAGCTCCAGCTTGAAGAGAAGGCCAGTATTTTACACTGAAAATATTAATAATTTCCTTTAAAGCAGGTTTAGGTCTTTGTCACAATTCTGCTATTGTTTTAACAATGTATCTCCCTTTTGCAGACACTATTGCAAAAAAAAGGTCTTTATTTTGCAATAAATTACCCTAAAGAGATTACTTTATCCCATGTCCATACACAGCAACAACCACCCATTTACCTGTTTAAAAAAACATAAGCAAAGCCGCAGAAGCTGCAGCTTTTGCAGCCAGTACAGACCTCCATTTCCCAATGGCAACGAGAGAGGCTTTTGCCAGAGCTGGTACATCTGCTCTGCTCAGAGGGGCTGTGCCAGCATAACTGCCACAGCACTACAGGTGGCATGGGCTTGTCTGCAAAAGAAAGCTCTGCTGGATTTCAAACAGGAGGCTTGGTTTTAAACCGAGTTAGAGTTCAGTAAGATGTGTGGACATTTTTTGTGCAGTTTCTTTTTATTTGGCTTAACCGATTCAGAATCATTTAAAGTCAAACAAAAAGGAAGATAGCCACCATCCTTCATGCCTAGAATGGAGTCTTCATCATTCAATTCATACTAAAGTAGCAGTTTATTTAAACTGCTGTTGTGCCACTCTTGTGTGTGGACAAGGCCAAAGCTAATCAGGTGTCGTCTCACCACAATTCTAGCAAACAGTCTGAGAGGAGATAATGGAAGGCTCTGCTTCCTGCCACAGCAATTAGCAACAAGTGAGGGAGGCTCTGCCAGGCCAGAGCTCTACCAGCAGCAATTTAGGGTGCACAGAGGAGAGGGGCTCCCGGCTAGACAGGGCTGGCAAATCTATTTCTGCCCTAAAGAAACAGTCCCCTTAACATCCCTCCAATGTGTTGTCAAACCTGACCTGTGTGAAATTTGAGAATGGATATAAATCAAAGGGAGAAAAAGTAATAAAAAGCTCCCGGCAGACTTGATGACATGTTGATAATGTTCTCGTCCTGGAGTCAGGGTGACACCAGCCCAAAGATGATATATAGAACTAAGCCCACATACCGACGATTTAATGGCCTAACGACAGTTTTCATTGATCAGAGGCCAACAATTACTGGATTCTTTCCCACTGCCTATTTCAGTATCAGGCTCTGGCATACAATCAAAACACTAGCCCTGCTTCTCCACAGTTCGTGTGCCAACTTTGCAGTGGATGCTCAAGCCAAGCAAGAATGATATGCAAATCTGGCAGGTGTTTGGGGCATACCAGTGCTGCTCCAAAGCCCAACCATAAAAAAGGAAACAGCAGAAAGGCTCGGGGAGTCCCGATCGGCTGCAGAAAGGCTGCAGGCTCTGTGCAGTACACAGCAAAAGGGTCCCAGAAACAGGAGACATGGTTTTCAGGCAACAACAGAAAAGATCAATTATTTTTGCTCACTATAAACAAAGCACACTCTTTATATCCTCTCCAGATTGTCTAAAGGCTTCTCTTGCCACTAAAGCTTATTTCAAGAAGAACAGGAACTTACAAACAAATAGACAACTGGTGCTGGTACCAATCACATAACATTCCATTGTTTTTTGTTTTGCTTTGTGTCTTAGAGAACCACTAGAAAGAGATTTCCTTCCCAAGTGTATGGAAAATGGATGTGTCAGACTGAATTAATATCTGCAATGGCACATTTATATGGCCATGATTAAGCTGCTGGAACGAGATGAATCAATGTGGGGAAGGTGCTGGCAAAGAAATCTTTTTCTAGTATATTACTGTCTCTTACAGCCAGGCAAGTGCATGTAATTTGTCTTGCTCTATCAGGATTTACCTATCTGTTCCACAGTCAGCACAGGGGAATGCTGCAAATTTCCAAAAGCTTCTATCCACCTTCTTTGGGATCCAAAGAAAAGTTGGGAAGAGTTCCAAGAAATTAACAACTCCTGTTAAATGAATTAGTAGATTCCTTACTGTAAACTCATGAGATACACGCATTTAGAAGTTACATGGGAGCACAAACTACACAAAGATTGAAACAACAGTATCTTTGTACAACACTCCTAAAACTAGTGATGCCATCAAATACTTCCCTTCTTTCTTCACCTTCGATGCTCTTATTTCTATTAATTTTTCTCTTACATCTAATTTAGCCACATTTTTCAGCAGAAACAAAAGCAGCTCAAGATTTCAGAAAGGGAAATACTGTTTCTAGCAGCACAGACAATAGAAAGTATCTTGTTAAGACCAAATGGTGTTTGAAAAAATTACTTTCTGCATTTTCAAGAGTTTTCAGAGTTGGGTGACTAATTCTAAGGGGAATACAGGCAGAAGGACAATACTGTTTTGAAGAAACTCAACATGGTGGGGGTTTTTGTTGTTTTAAATACTATCTGTGTGAAAATGAAGGCATCAGTAGAAATACTGTTAATATCTTGGGAGAATAACAACCACCCAGGCCAACCTGAAATTTTAAAACTTCCAACCACATGTTCTTTTCTTATAAAAGATTAATAAAACACACTTAAATTACTTAACTCTCTTCCACAAAAGGATGTAACTACAAAGCAAAACTGAAGAGATTGAGTATCCAGAAGATGCTAACATATACTCTGAAAAGAAAGGGAATTTTCCTCCCTTCAAGGCTTCCAACAGTAAAACCTTTAACAAAAGGGCCCACATGGTTCAAACACAAGTACATTTTTAGAGAGACAGTATTAACTTCTCTATAAACATATTGCACAAAGGAAGACCCCCGGAAAGTACATGAGATCAACAGCCCTTATGTGTTTCCCCATGCAATACTGGCTATGCAGCTCTTCCTCACTGCCTCTATTTCAAACTTCCCTTAATACAACATTTTAGTGTCCATGTCTACTTACTCTTGAAATGTGACAGGCTAGTAACAATAATTATTTGCACTGCAGCCATGCCTGTATGCCCTAGCGATGAGCTGGAACCCCCTTGCACTAAGCACTGAACTACCATTTACATGAACCAGGCTCCTGGCTGACCCAACTGCAAACAACCCATCATCCTCCCAAAAAGGATTCCCCCAGGAATCAGCACAATCCTGCCTTAACTGCACCAGAATAACTCAGATGGGAGCAGCTCTACATGAGCCTCCCTAGAGACAAGACACTTGCTGGGACAGTGGAAGTACCAAAAATATATGTATTTTTTGTTTAATGTAGACAAGTTGCTGGAAAGAGTTTCTCTATCTATTCCACACTAAAGGAATAAATAAAGAATGGACAAAATGGCAGCAGAGCCTTGGCAATATCCTTTTGCCTTCCTTCTTAAGAAAAGGGGCAAGAATTATTTGATGGACCCCTATGGAATATATGCTTCTTTCAGCCCTTCTGCACTCAGTTGCAGTACTCATCCGGATCTTAAGCCTCTCCTGCAACTACTGAAACCACTCATCTTTAGAAACAACATTGATAAACAAGATTTAGCTCCATACCTCTATTTTTTGTAATTCCTAAAGAAGCATTATTGCTATGCCAGTATTTTAGTGTGGAGGGAGAGGGTGACATTGGTAAACACTTTCCATCAACAACTGACACTAAGGATCATTAACTGAGCTTAGAAATTAAAGCAAAGAAATTCTGGCTTTCAGCCCCACCTGAAATGTTGGATCTGCCTGCCTACTAAGAGGAAAATATAGGACAGAGCTCACTGAGCTGAGTGTCACCTTGTGTTATATGTGTTTGAGCAGTTCTCAGCATATTTTGACCATGTATACAGAGGCCATAGGAGGTTTTGTAGAGTATGTTTTCCCCTATTCTTTTATACCACTGTTCCTTCCTTCTTTTGCTAGTATTTAGACAGTCTGGTGTTCATCAGCATGCCCTCCTGGTCAGGCAGGCATCTGCTTCAGCTTCAAGTTGTCTGTGGGGAAAAAAAGCTCTTACATTCAAAAAGGTCAAATTATTACCTGAAGAGGGTCCCCAGCTCAGAACATCTGTATGCAGTAAGTAGGTGTGTTTCTAAAGATCAGATTTTTTGAGAAAATATTAAATCATCTACAAATACAAAGGTGAAAGATTTACTCATACCTCATACTTCAAATACTAAGCCTACCAAGCAAGGTTAAAAGTTCCTTTTCAGATATAACTCTTTCCCTAGGAACCTGCTTTATCATTAGAAGGAGTACATGGTAACCATATGCTGCTGTTCACTATACATTGAATGCAATTATAGGGTCAAATTACTCAATATCAACTTTTTTTTATATCCATACAGAGATAATATCACGGTAAACAATAAACCTTCTCTTTCTCAGTTGCTGGAGGTGCCACACTCCCAGAGGTGCATAGTCTCTGGCAGTTTTTCAGGGCTTCTTGTGTTTGATTTATTTGCTGGTTTTGATTGATCTTGGATGAATCTGAAGTATGACCGTAGAATATTGTTTTGCATTGTGTGTCAAATTTACTAAATTTACTTTACACCTTTAGTGACATATGAAGGATTTACAAGTTTCTCTGAAGCAGCAGAAGACTGTCTGATGCTGTTCCAAAATGTCTGGACACTTACTGCTCACACTTCAGAAATATAAGAGGACTGTGGCAGCAGTAAGAAGCTCTGGTGTTGCCTGCAGACGAAGGCAGATATTAGAACATTACACTTGGCAATACTGTGGCCAAAACTGGAAGGTCAGATTAACTTTTCAGTCAGGCAAAGGAAGTTGATCTCAATCATAAAGATAAAAAATTACACTATAGTACACTTCCTCCCCTTCAGTTAGAGGTGGTGGGGTTTTTTTGGCTGATGCAAGCAAAACTTTTCAGGCTCTTTTTTTGAAGAATGGATTACTTAAAGTGTGTGGAGCAAAAGCACTCAAAAGCTAGTTATCAGCCTTCAGAATTTGTTCCTGCATCTTTAAGTTGGCTAGTCTCTCCCCCTTCTCCTCTTGCCCACTGTTTCTATTTCTCATTTCAGAACTTAGCCTTTTCACTTGACTGGCTTCTCCTTTTTTGGACTGTTGGTGGTTTGTGTTTATGCACAGAAGTCAACATATATCAAAACCTTTCAACCTGCCAAGACTCACAGAACTAAAACATATGCTTAAACTGAGGTACTCAAGAAATAAAATTGCAGAATTAAACTTGAAGTATTTCACCAGTCCAGCTCCTTTAACTTCACCTTCGTAGTTTCTTTCAGCTGATGCCAATAATTTACAGTAATACAAATGAGACAAAAAATAGATCTGTGTGGAATGGTAGTAAATATAAAATTTAAACAAAAGACAACAGAAACATGGAGTCAAGGTGCACCATGCAATTAGGTTCATTACATTTTCACTAAGTGAAGGTTGCATGCAGGGCTCATGTCTGCAAGTAGCTGTGAAGTAAAACATAATATTCAAGTATTTCTGCTCTGTCCAAATAATAACTGAGTAAAAGGTGTATGAAATCCTTCTTTTTCACAACTTGACAGCATCCGACAGTGCAAGTTTCCCTATACCGCTCTATTGAAAAAATAACCATCAAAGCAATTCTTCTCTTACTAAGAGCCCATGCTACCAGACAGCACAGCTGGGAGATCTTCTGGATCCACTGCACCTTACCTGCCCAAATGGAATTTCTTCCCTTTATTAATCTGCTCAGCAAGTGGTGGGGCTGCCGCTATATTTAGCCAGCTCACACAGGACTGGCTCCCGCTGTCTTCAAAGGGCATATCAGGTGCTGATGACTATTTTTAAATAGGACATCTAAACTTCCCAAGTGTGGTGACCCATGACTTTGGACATTCTGCTTTTAATCAAGTGAGTTAATTAACTACAGGGCTCTACAGGAAAAAAGAGCATCAAAGAGGAAGACCAGGCTACAATAAAACAGCTCAAGATCTGAGTGATAGGAGCTCCTCCTACTTCAAGCACAAGTATTCAGGGAAGGAATTCTTTTTTCCCCTCCCCTTATCTAGGCCACTGAAGTACAGGCAAGGCTTCTTCCTTCCTGCAAGAGGCTGACATCATCTTTTGTTCAAGAAAGTCTCAAGCACTGGTATTACTCAGTCTCAAGTGAAAAGTTATTCAGCAGCCAAAACCCTGCCCCTAAAGACCATGCTATTGAGAAGCTATTAAGAAAATACTGAAATCCATGACTGAAAGTAAGTACAAACAGCTTCACAGACATTAACACAACCTTGCAAAGTAAGTATGACAACTAGCAGTGGTAGGTAGGAGTGATGGCAGGTGATAGGATGGTATGGGAAGCAATGGGTGTTGAAGAAGTTTAAAGGTATTTTCAAGACAGATAAAGCATGGCATGCAAAAGTTAGAGCTCAAGAGGACCTATCAAAGAACCCAGGACTTGTTATAACCTCACCTAGTTTGTAACCATTGGCCAATAATCCATCAAAGCTGAGTGACAGTTATTACTTGTTCCTTCTGCTAGCTATAAATATGGTAGAAAAGACCTTCAATATTTTGAACCATTCTGGAAAAAAATGCACAGCTTTAAGTTGTTCAAGTTATTTACACACACACTTCTTCCTGCTGGTGCTCATCTCATACTGGAGCTGTTACTTTGACCTGTGCTGCTGTGACAAAAAGCAAAGATTTCTCAGCCTGTTCAATGTAAAAAGCAGATACAAAGAGATATGGGATAAGTCATAGTCCTAGCACAAGGCTGGAAAGTCCTGTGAGTCCTTATCCAGTTCTGTGACACACAGGCAAACACTGCAGACACACAGAACAAGATGATCAATGAACAAAACCCCTCTATCTGTAGAGGAGATGCACCCACTGTTGATAGTGGGTGTCATGCCCTGGTTCTGCAAAGATAAGTCCTTAGGTCCCTGTTTTCTCTCTCTCTGACACATGCACATACAAACACACTCTGCCTTAAACACCCACACTTAACAAAGTGCAACAGAGGCCAAGCTTTGCCGTCAAAGGTTCCTAAATCTACTCCTTTTCAGATACATGAGATTAATGCTTGTATGTTGCTGCTGACATTCCAATTTGCTCTCCAGCTTAACAGCCTTTCTTAAAGCAGCAATGAATAAAGAAAGGACAGTTGGCAGCTTTCCTTTCTTCTTTTTGTCATCTGCTCTGCTCCTTTTACACATACATATGCTGTCCCAGATTTTTATTGCAGTGTTTCTTCTGGTAAATTTCTTCCTTCTCAGCCACTGAACATAACTGTTTTTTTTTTGTTTTCCCTGTGAGAGGGTGACAGTTTTGCACACAGCAGTGACTTCCTGCACACACAGTGGACATGAGTTTATCCATGGAAACCTGATCTATCTCCTCTGGTTAAAATAGCACAACTAACTGTAAAATTTCAAAGCAGCTAGACACTGAGCAGCTAATCCTACCTTACTTACCTCCTGCTATATACTCAAAAATAACAACGTTCTCAATGCTATAAGAAAATTCTCACCCTTGGTCTATATATAGCAGTCCCACCCAGAGAAGTCAGCCAGAGATGAGGTCTCATTCTACTCTGCATAACACCAACAGCAAAATAGACATCCCTGCTCACATGGCTTGCCAGAAACAGTCACAAGTGTTAAAACTGACCTCACTTAAGTTTCTGTTTCTTTCCACTGATGAAAGGAGACAGCATGACTAGCTCAGATGTCAACATTTACCTTGTAGACATCTAAAGTTAGCCGAGATGAACTGAGCTCAAGACATGACAAGAAGTGCAGAGTACTCACAGAGTACCTCAGCAGTTGAGAAACGGGGTGCTAGCAAGACAAAGCGCAACCACAAATTAAATGCAGATTCTGCATGTGAGTAGTATAAAATCTGGAAGTTTTCCTGTGCCCATTTTATTTAAATAAGATAACAAAACTATTACCAAATTAGTAATGAACTTCCTATTCGTAGAAGCTGGAAGTCTTTACAAAATTATTGATCGCTCAAGTAATTAACAATTCCAGAACAGTTTTCTGGATCGTGTCTTATGCAGCACATTTGTCTTTATTCATTGTTACAGACAGCATTCACATCTCCAGTACCCTGTTTTTTGGTTCTCTGCTGTTTTTCATACTTTTCACTCCTGACTTCTAATGGTAGTTTTGCAGGAAAAAACACAGCGGTACTTTCGTTACTGCTTGACTCAGCATGCTTAATTGCTTAAAAAAAATATACTCATCCCTATTGCAACGAGGTCTGATTCTCCCAAACAGCTTTTGCTGGTACTATTGTCTGTTTAGTTTTGTTTAATAGCAGAGTTCTAAGGTACAAGTAAGTCATCAACTCATTTTGGTCAGCCTCATTTCTGAGCAATCAAGTCAGCTACTTAAACAGTATGTTTCCACTTCTCATCTTCAAGGTAAATTACTTCATTGGGAAGCAGAGCATAGTTAGCAGTATCTGCTGTGGTTAAAATTAAAAGCAGGAGTCAAATTACCTTTCGCTGGTTTACAAACATGGAGCAATTTTTTGAATTAACAATGTGTCTGAAAAATAGTTATGTAATTTAGGAAGAAAAATCCTTAATTCAAGCAAAAAAGGAAAAACAACTCTTACTCCCATTTGGAGTTAAGACTCAGGCACATGTTTTCTGGCCCATCCTGGACTTGCAGTGAGATAACAATGTTCAGAGGCTAGCCCACTGTTCACCCTAACAACTAAAAAGAAACTGCCAGCCTGATTTTTATATACATCAAAACTGATTTGAGCAGTCACAGAATCACAGAATCAACCTGGTTGGAAAAGACCCTGAAGATCATCAAGTCCAACCATAACCTAAATCCACCCACCACAACGTTTATTTACCCGTTCAATGCTTAAATCATGTCCCTAAGCACCACATCTCTATTTCTTTTAAACACTCCCAGGGATGGTCACTCCACCACCTCCCTGGGCAGCCTGTTCCACTGTCCAAACACTCTTTCAGTAAAGAAATTCTTTCCAATATCTAGCCTAAATCTCCCCTCGGGCAACTTTAGGCCATTGGTGTTTCCACCCAGGAAACATATCTGTCACAGAGAGGATGATCAAACCTCAAACTTTAAAATGAAGGTGAACTCACACACATCTGTTAAACTCTAGAAATCTTAATTTTACAACTCAATTATCTGCTGGCCAACAGCTCTTCTCATGATACTCATGGATCTGATTTGAAAGAGAACAGTTGCCTCTAACAAATTTAGTCATAGGAGAGGGCTGCAACAGACACATCTACAGCCCCATTGAACAAAATATCTTCCTAAGTGGAAATTCATAAAAAATGCAATTCTGAATTTATTTTATGATGTAACTTTTTAAAATCATCTTGTGTGTGCTTTTGCATTTCTGTTTTGAGTTTTCCTTTCACTGTGCCAATCATGCAAGCAATCAGGTGTCCTCACTAAAAATTACTAAGCAGAGCAACATACATGATAAAGTCAAATTCTGGAAAACACACACAAAAAGATTTTTTTTTTAAAGGGAAAATGAAGTTGCAAAGGACTGTCTCCAATTGGGTATAATCCTGAGCTCTCACCTTGGGTATCATGTAGGATATGGACTCTTAGAAGACACTATTCTTAGAATAAATCTGTGGCTTCTTCCACTTACAGCTTTGATTCTCCCATGCAATATCAAATGGTATGTGAGCAGATTTGGACAGACAGCCCTAGTTAAACCTTAAGAAAGTGAGAACGGGTTTTTAAGCAAGGGCCAGATTGTATTTGGTTAGCAGCTTTTTAAAAGCATGTATGTAAAAGGATACTGCTGCAAAGGAAATAGCCCAGCTTCAACTCCCATTAACCCTTGACAGGTATGACTTAAAGCTGAAATCTCACACCTTTGCTGGTTTAGCTCCAAGTGCTCAGATATGTACATAGATAATTCTCAAATTCCCAGGGTTTACAGTTCCCAGCTCCATCTAATGAAGAAACTTCCTCGTGGTGTTTATTTTTTGAACACACTAGCAAGCCTTCCCATCTCTTAAGCCTCTGAGTGCCCGTTTCAGCAGGCTACCAGTTCATGTCACACTGTAATGAGCGTGAAATCTAACCATAAACCACACTTGGTCAAATTCATATTAACAGAGAAGGGGGAAGTAAGACAGGCATAAGGCAGACCCAGTTCACAGCTGTGAAGATCATAACTAAAGTGCTTCACATAAGAACAAGATTACACTTCCTATCAAATTCCACAGGGATTAAATAATCAAAATAATTCTGGTAAAGAGGATGGTTAATTCCATTAAACAAATCTGATATCTACAAAAAGGAGTCTATTTTCTCTAAAATGAAATTCAAAAATATCTTTCATGGTTAAGACAAGAGAGAAAATTATGATCATAGAAATGCAGCTGATTACACAATTAAGCAAGCGTTGAAAACACCAGTTGCATTTTGGAGCAATATTCAAGCTCTAAATACAAGTGGAAGATACATCCTGCCCTACAGAGTCTTAGGTGAGAGGCATAAGTAAACATAGCAGTGGGAAAGGGATCAAAAGTCAAACTACATATTCCCAGTCACATAAGGGTTCAATAGAAGACCAAAATAGTCAAGTCCCTCTATCCCATCTCCTGAATTATGAACCTATATGTAATTACCGAGTATGATAAAATGTTCCATATAATACTCACTTTGTCACCCTTCTTGAATGGACACAAACACAATGCCAGGCAATGCCAGGCAGTTTAAGCATTATTCAAAGAAAAGTTAAACTTTTATTCTTTCCCACATCTCTATATTGGATATTTTATGCCTATGAGGAAGAGAGAGAAAAGACAGACCCAGTCTAGCTTCGGTGGTGCTGGAGCAGAAGTCTCTCACGGTATAACTTTGCTCTTCACAAAAGAAATTCTGCTGTTTTCCACAGAGCAGATGGGGATATAGATGAATGTGGAGAGAAAGAGCAGGCATGGAAGAGGAAGTGAAATAGGAATGTCCAAGACACACTGAGGTTAGAGGCTGAGTTAGAAAAAAGAAGTAGAAAAAGTGAGGAGACAAAAGGGAAAGAGTAGTTTCTTTGCCAGAGTAGCACTCCAATCATCCACATCGCTCACAGTTTCAGGCTGTCATGCCAAATACTATTTAGACACAATTAGTAGTAGTAGTAGTAATAATCACACCACCAAATCAGTGTGAGCTTCTGCCTCAACATGGACATCACACTCCTTAGGCACAATGATTGGAGTAAATTAAGAACACAATAACCCGATTTTATGTAAAACATAGATCTGCTGATTCATTCACTTCTTCCATCAATCATGTGGTGCTAGTTATTGACAGAAAATGAGAGCTGAATTGTTTATTGCCTCCAAGGGCTATAGGCTCATCCCAAGGCATCATCTAATAAACACACTAATACATCCATTACACAAAGATCTCCTTTGTAAGAGGATGAGCACTGTCCTTGTGTTTCGTCTCATATTCACCAAGTTCTGTTGGTCACTAAAACTTGGTCCCCCCCAAAAAAGGAATCAAAGATTATCAATAGCAATGACATAATTAAGGAAAAACATTATAGGACAAACCAACAACCCGTTTTCTTCTTTTTGCTGTTTAACTTGGGGTATGTGAAAAGAAAAATCAATACAAGGTGAAATAAATAACACCTATCCACAAAATTGTGTCTCAAAGCTGTTGATTTGGAGGAAGCAAAGAAATGCAAAACTAGCCCATCAGCCTGGTAGGATGAGAGTTGAGCTATCTTGCTACAGTCTCAAAAATGGCAACTCTTCCCTGACATATAACAAAAGGGTTAAAAATCTGAGCAGCAACAGCAGCCTCACAGAGCTTCAGACTGCTAACTCACTGTCGTAGTCTGCCAAGCCAGCTGAGGGAATGGTGTGGTTTCTTCTTGGTAAAAAAGAAAACCAGAAATTGAGTAAAACATGATACAGTCTCGACAAGTGCTACCAGAGAAACAACATGAAGAAAAAACTGGAATCTGAAATTATGCTGGTGCTTGGGCTGAGTTCTTGCCCCAGGAAGAACCAGGAGGACTCTGACTGACATGGAAGAGAAGCTAAGAGGACAGGTCCATGAGTCACAGGTAAGGGACAATACTGTCCTTGAACATGACCAAAAGGTTCTCCCAGAGCTGAGTATTCAGAGTTCCCACCATTTAGATAAACCAAGACCACAGATATGGTTTCCTGAGGGAGCAGCTTCTATAGAGTTCATTTGGAGTTTCAGATTTGCCCACTTCAGGAACTCCAAGCCAAATTCAACACTTGAGAAAAAACTCACTTTCATCATAGACACAAAAACACAACTGAACACCCTAGTAAAGCTATACCCAGGAAAAGGCAATGATCTGTCAGCATCTCTACAGGGTAGGGTCTCCATGCAGAGGTGCTGGGCACTGTTTGCTGAAAAGTGTTCGTGTGTGGCAAACCAAATACACATTTTTGGCTGCCCTCCCCACCTCCCAGCTGGTAGCCTGCCGCCAGCTCCCTCCAAGTGGTGAACAACCACAGTAACCAGCAGCTGCAGCCCTGACATAGCAGTCCAAACTCTATGCTGTCACTCCAGCAGCTTCTTGTTCCATAAGCAAAAGGAAAAGATGACAGAAAGGAAAAATGAGAAGTAGAGAGGAAGAAAGAAAAATCTGGGGAAAGGCAGGTACAGAGGGGGGAAAAAAAAAAAAAATCAGGAAGACGACATACTATAAAACCACAAGGAAACAAAAAAACTATGGGGGGGGGGGGTGTTAAAGTCAAGAACTGAAGACAAACAGTAACACCAAGTATCTTTTGCTAAATAGGGCTCTCCATAGAAATGTAAAGGGAGAAGTTTTCCCTCTTATTAGAATGAACTACTTCCATTCACCTCCACTGAACATCAGCTCCCGAGTTTCTCTTAGTTTTATCTTTCCACTTACCTTTCCCTCTCCATGTGCTTTATGCAGCAACACTGGTATGGAAGTTCAACCAACTTAGAAGCCCAGCAGCCTGCATCCTCCCCTCCCATGCAGCACTGCTGCAGGGAGCAGGCTATGGCTGCTAGCTAGAAAGTCATGCATTACAGCCAATGGAACAGTTAGGTTTTGGCCCTGTTGAAAGGGATCTTTTACCTGGTATCACAGCAGGAGATGTCACAGTCTATTACACAGATCTCAGCTACAACAAAACAGTGTATTCGTTTCTATTCTAAAGAAATTGCCATGTTCATTGGGACATGCCTATTAAGTCTTCAGAAAAAAAAAATTGAGTAACTGCCAATTTTAAAGCTTCGCGTTTGATAATAATTTTTTTTTTCCCCAAGTAACATAATGTGCCTAATCCATATTGTGGGCAAGCATCCTGTAAAATTTAATTAAAAACCCAAAGCTGGTAAACAAAGTGATTTATGACACCAGAAATACAACAGAGATTTACGAGGTTTCAGTGTAACTCAAGTCACAGGTGGATCATAGCATGTGATCCTGCACCCATCTGCATTAACTACCTCCTCTACTTTTTTTGTACATGTTACTCACTGGGGCTTAGACCCTAAATGAATCCTGAAGGAGGAGATTAAATGATTATCTTGGTGTACTCTAGCGTTCACTAAACAAAAAAAAATATTTCCATTTCCATGCTCTGGGATGTCATAAACCCTGAAGTTTGATAGTTAAGGGTACCACACTAAGTACTAAGCCAGATAATAAAAAAGGTTCAGGCTTTTCTCCAGGGAAAAGTTATGCTGTGATCTCACTGTTTTGCCAGATAAATTTCATTGCATTGTTGCTTTTGCAGTAGTTTCAGACCCATGTGAATGCCATAGCCAATACCAGATGTGCCTCCATGCACTTTCAAGAGAGCTCTGAACAAAGAAAATCCAGGAGAGCTGGAGTTCTGCTTAATGAGAACAGCCCTGGGACAAAGCTTTAATAGTTTAACTAAAATTACATTCAAAACTTAATTAGCAGAAGCTCTGAACTCACAAGCCATGGCCCATGAGCTCTAATATACTAATTAGCTGCGACACCCTTTAAAGCCAAGTAGAGCTAAACCTTCCTGAAGAGCTGTCACGTGATCCTCGGATCTGAGGCAACATTTGTGTTGCACATGGGAAGTTCAGCATTATTTCACTACAGTGCTGTTCCATATACAATTACTGCAGGTCCCAATTATTATGGGTACCAAACTAACTATAAAATGTTCATGGAGTATAGCTCTATACACAAGGAAAGATCAAAGCAGACTTTAAACATGGACTTCCATACAGAAATGTGAGCCAAAAACCTCGGAGAGCTGAACAATAATTCTGAAAACTTCTGAAAATTACACATCTTAAGGAAGGATTTAAAAATTCTCTTTTTTTTTTTACTTTGTCTCCTAAAAATCTTCCTGGGTCAATCAAAGCATCCAGAGATTTATCTGGATAATTTTCAAACAGTTCTGTTTCAATTTCAATCTTTTCTGCTTGTTTACTTACTATAACTGAAATATCTGAACAAAAAATTCATTTCAAGATATGAAGCAGTTGTGCAGGTATTCCAGAACCTCACAACAAATACATACAGATTTTTAGTGTAAATTTTTCCCTTCTACAAAAACCCTGGGAAATGTTCCAAATACCTTTTTTTATTATGTCAACACAAATGCATGTATTTCAGTTGTTACAATAAAGTGTTTTTTTAATTATTGGTTTGCACTTGGATTTCCACAGCATACCAGCATTCTATCATGGAAGTTTTCATCTGACATTCAGCATTTAGTTACTTGATGAAATCAGTTTAGTGCATTTCACACTGGAGAATGGGAAAGAGAAAGTTTAAATCAGGGATATCAGGACAATCTGTATTTATTAAGGAGACTATTCTGTGGTCTTAAAGAATATGAACAAAAGGAAATTTTACCACAGAGGATTATTCTAGCCCTGTTTTAGGATGGTTACCAGTTGCAGGAAGTGTCCTTCTTTCCAGTTTTATGTAACATACAGGAGACTCACAAAACATCAAAATGTTAGTGTGCAGAAAAACTTACTCCCAACAGGTTGAAACTAATAACAACAAAAAAAAGGAGTACATCAAAGTACAGTATTTAGTTCTGCTTGTATGTGTAAAGCACTAAGTCTTCCCTTGAGGATAAAGTTGTGATGTTTGCTCCTGCACTGTGCTGCTTCCATTAAACCCATAGAAAGAGTTGAGGCCTCATGATAACTTTGCAACTGCTGATCCAGTAAGCTGCTTAAAAGACTCTTGATCTCTCAAAGCAAATTTTTTGCTTCCAGTTTCAAGTTACATCCCCTATTTCAAATGACTGAAAAAAAGGAAGAATCAAGGGAAAAGAAAAATTGAAAAATGAAGAAAAATTAAAATGAGGCATGCAGGTTCACAGAAATCAACCAGCAAAAATTCAACAGCACACTATTCAGACTTCAGTCCATCCTGTTCAAGGTTTGCTGCCCAGGGCAGCAAAATGAGGTTAATCTTTTCCTCTTTCTCCTGTAAGTATATGTAGGAAGGAGACTACCTAGATCTGCAACACAAAATGAGTTTCAGTTGCATCCACAGGACTGACCGCTGCTCTGCAATCATAAGGAAATGCTTCATATCACACTGGCAGGAAAAGATCAAAGAAAACCCATGAGGTTCATCACCCTGGCTTCCTTCCAAATCTTCTTTAACCCCAAAGAAGAGATAATGCAATCTAAAGTTGGTTTAGATTTTCCACCAACTCTCTAGGACAACTATCCCAACCAAGGGATAAGGATGCTCCTGCATAAAGAGGCATTTCCTCTTTGGGGAAATGGAGGTGTAGGGGAGTGACCACTTCTAGAGTTCATGTTACCAAGTGCCTTTCCAACACTAAAGTCTCAAGACAAATACTGTGTCACTTTAGTAATGTGAGTAGTTATCCTTCTACCTTCAGATCTCAAAATATCTCTGGATACAGGATGGATGTCTCCATCTACCAAGAACTCTGTCAATCCACCAAATACCTAAGACCTTCTATCATATGACTCAGTTCTGATGTACACAATATTTTTTGCTTCAACCTGTCTTTCAAGAGGGTATTATTACAGGTATCAGGGCTCTGCTCTTTCTTGTGTAAGAGACTCAGATCTGGAAAGAAATTTGCTGGGATTTATATTCCTTTCTGTTTTTCTGAAGCTTTCTTCATGTCTGATGATTTGAATATCACTGTTCTGACAGACACATCATTTCTCCTCTTACAAGAGTTCCTATTACTCTTTCTACTTCATCTTATCATCATTATTTAAAAGTAACATTTCAACTAACAAGTAGTAAAAAAACACAATCAAGACTCCTTTTCCTACATTTTCTTGTCACTTCGTAGCCCGTAATACTCAAGGGCTTCTCATCCAAAATCTCTTTGAGTTACAGTTCCTCATTCACTTCTGGAAGGCTCAGGGTTGGATTAAACTTCTTGTATTGCTTCCTGTTCCAATCTTAAAAGGACCCTTTTTTTGTCTTACATTACTTGTTTTCCATTCTTCATATTCTTGTCATTTGCATTTCAGTAGCACTTGCAGGTCCCAATAAACTGTAGACAACAGTTTGCACATGACAGCACTGGAATAGAGGGACTCTGGCCCAGGAGTTAAAAATGGAAAGCAACAAATAATGGATAATTATCTTTTTGGGAAGGATAAACAACATGTAAAATACAGAAAGAAGACTTGTCCAAGCTTACAAGGAAGTCTCTGAAGGACACAGGAAGTTAGACAAGATCTCCTAAAACTGAAAGGCCACCTATCTCCTCTTCCTGATACACCATTTTCAAGGGCATTTGTGCCCATCTGGTCTATTCATGTAT
Source organism: Hemiprocne comata (assembly GCA_020745705.1). Classification (NCBI taxonomy): domain Eukaryota; kingdom Metazoa; phylum Chordata; class Aves; order Apodiformes; family Apodidae; genus Hemiprocne; species Hemiprocne comata. The sequence goes on from CM036598.1 coordinate 6,911,095, forward strand.
GCTAGGACACCATATAAATGGCTGTCATTTGCCTTTGCAGTCTCCAAAACCTGTTTTTCCAACTAACAGATGGAGTTGCAGTAAACCAAAAGCACTCAGTATAGAAAAATGAGTGAAGAGAGTTAAATGGAATGTACAATCCCCATTTCCTCACAGCAGCACCCCAAGGTACCGAGTCATCTAAAATGACAGTCCAAGAAATTTGATATTAAATATTAAACCAAGAAAACACAAGCTCTAAAACACAGACCCTCATTTCTAAGCAGAGATGAGATATTATTTTTCATAAAAATACATTTATTGCTGCATGTCTTATATTAAAAAAAAACATCTCCAAGAGCCCCAGCCTGGAGCATATAATGGTTTATGCAACAAATACTTGTGAAATGCCTACTTAAAAAGTTAAACCCCCTGGAGGGCTTGTGAATCTTTTAGTTGTAATGTACCCCTGGAGGATTTTATTTTGTATCCGCCTAGCCTGAAGTTAAAGAGTACTTTTGAACATGTTTGCTTTACTTGAAGCTAAAATCTGGGTTACTTGGGGGAGGGCAATGGAGAGTCTAATAAATCTTACAATATACTTCTTGGCAAGCAAACTACCTACTGGTGTCATGAAGAAACAACTTTACTGCTCTCTAAAGAAATATTGGTTTCAGAAGTTACTATTGTGTTCAGGACACATGGAAGCTGCATTAAATCAAGTTGTGAAACATACTGGGGTTATACATGTTTAAAAAAAAAGTTAAATCCTGAAATGGATCCTAAGATAGATATATATAGAGAGATAGATATATATATATATATGAGACTTCCATAAATTTTGAAGGGAGGAAGTTTAAAACTTGGGTGTTCCTCTTCATAAGTCACACTCCACAAGGAAATATCTTGATTTTATGTATATAGTTTTAGCATTCAAACTTCAGTGAGGTTTGTTTTTTTTTATTATTATTCTATTTTCACTGTTCAAATTTTGTATATGTATGCACAATAAGCATGAAGAGGGAACATCTGAGAGTATCAGCTACTGGTGTTTTCTTATTCATATTTGGGCAAAAGGCCTAACTGTTGGCTTACAACACTCTCAGTTACTTTCTTCTCCAAACACTGCATCCACAAATGGATCAGCTAATTAATCTAGGCACGATTAATTAGGACCACCAGCAGCAGAACAAAATTGCTTTGCCAGTTGCCTATGCATCTGGATCTCCTCCCACAAGCTGCTCAGAGGAAAAAGCTGGGGGGCCCAGTCTCTACAGAAAATCAACTGTTGAGAGTAAAGTGAATTTAGACCCTTTGAAAGAAAGCAGATAGCATAGTCAGTTTATCCTCAGAACAGACTGAGCTCAAACAAAAGCAAGGTTATGTTCTTCTATGTTCCCATGGTCAATTCCATACTTGAGGGACCATCAGAACAAAGGAAACAAGGTGAATTCAAAGTCCCTGAATTTCTATGCTTTCTGTTTGAAGATGCCTATGAGAATGTGAAATGAGAACAGGTGCCACAACAATCCTTCTGTGGCATATTTGGTGGACTGTTAACAAAAAATGTTTCCTTGGAAGTGGCATTTGTAGCTATATAGCTGGCTATGAATCAGAGACTTCTAGTTCTCCTTCCTCACATGATTTATTCTGGCCTAAAGAAATTAACTAGGTCAAATAAAGATGATAATAATGATAGAAAAAATATCTGCATATGACTTAGAATTAGATGCTTGTAGTCTGTGTTATTTAATTCCAAAACAGACCTCCTTTCCCAAGCCTGGATATAGAAGATAGAGGCTGAGCCACAAATTTGGTATTACTAATCCTCTGCTGAATGCAGAGTATATTGCCAAATTATGGTCAGTTAGGCCAAGCTTGGTGCGTTTGGGTTTTTTTTGTTTGTTTCTTTCTTTTTGGGTTTTTTTAGAATTTGACTATAATGACAAAGAAAATTACTTGTCTGGTTGTTAAAATACATCTACTTCTAGACCAGAACTAGAACCAATAGCTCCTAAGAGCTGCAGAACAATATTGCAAATGAAAATCCTTTTCCTCAATGTGACTGGGTTCAAAATTACATAAAAGAATATTTTCAACATATACATTTCATGCAGTAAAGATGCCTTAAGTGGGAAGAATGCTTCCCAAAGTACCTGCTGTTCTGCTTCCTCTCTCACCGCTCCCATGGCACTGTGTCCAGCAAAAAGGAGAGGGGAAGAAATAAAAAACGAAAAAACCAAAACAAGCAAACAACCCCTCAAAACCCCAAAACCTGCCTTTCAGTTTGTAACATTGTATCATGTGCCATGAAAGTTTCCCTAAGCTCCCCAAAACATCTCACTACTGATGCATCTGAGCTGTAGAAAGAAATTAAGCAAGTGGTACATTTTTAAATCTTCAAAAGTCAAAGTAAAGTTTATAGGAAACTTCAATATAATTGTCTCAATTCTGCAAATCAGAATGAATATTTAATGTTACAATGCTACCACCACAAAAGGGCTACTTCTTTTGATAAAGACACTGATCTATCTCAAAGCATCCTGGGAGAGTAAGGCTGAAATATTGCAAGAGAAGCTGGCTTGGATCTAGGTTTCAAAAATGACAAAAAAATTATCAGCCCTCAGTTCTTAACTGCCTTACATTAGTCTTCAAAGTTAAAAGAAGGATTAAAAACATCACTAAGTAAAGCAAGAAAATACCAGACATACTGGATTTCAAACACAGTCCAATTTTATCTCCTAATTATTTAAAAATGTGAGCTGCCAAGTGCACCAACTATTATGACAACAAAAACCTGATCCAACTTTGCAACAACAACAAAAAATGTTTATCACAGAGGTCTAAACCACAGACTCATTTTGTAAACTTGGAAGCAATTCCAGCAGAGCTAGTGCCATACATCTCAAAGGAAAAGATAAACCCTCACTCGCAGTTTTATATAACAACAACAACAAATATAAATGGATCAACAGTCTTCATGCAAAAAAATTAAAAGCCTTCACAGTCAAAGCCACGAGACTCCAACAACGACTACTTCTTATCAGGAACATTTCCGCCAACATAAGTGCGAGTAAAACTCTTGGCAGAAGTGTCCTGACTCGTGTGTCAAGCGACAGGAGCGAGGAATCAAGCTGGCTCTCAAGGGCTCAGAGCACTCACTTGTCCCTTACAAGAAAGGAAACCATTTGCCTGCTTCAGGAAGAGTCTTGTGGGGCAATGGTTTCATGCCCTTCCCAGTCATTTCTGGCTTCCAAGAATTTTGCATAGAAATGGAAGCCTAATGGCATCTGAGAACTAAAGGCTGAACAGTGAACTGAAGACTTAAATGTGCATGTGGGAATGAGACAGAGTAAAGACATCTGAAAAGGCAGGGAAATTTGATGTTCTTACCCTCCATTAGCACCTTTTCAAATGCATTTGGAGGACAGCCTGGCTCAGCAGATCAGAAAGGGAAACAGTGTCTTTCAAGAACAGGCTGCTGATTCAAATCCGGCCCAGTCTTACGGTGATTCAAAGTCATTACCCAAGCCATGACTGAGGTGTGCTGGCAGAGCAGGATGCTGCCTTACACCTGTTTTGTGGTGAGGAACTTCATTTACCTGTGCTGTTAAATATGAACCAGGGGCTTTTAAAAGAAAAAAGGAGAATTCTACATACGTGACTTGTTCCTGATTAATTCCAACAACAGAATATACATCTAGCATGTTTAATTATATAAATTATTAATACATCAAATTAAACTTGATACATAACTCTTAAATTTTGTTCCAAGCTATAAGCAAGGAGCTGTAGGACTTTGCTACCTGATACAGTTCTGCTGCCATGGCGTATGGAGCAAACAAGTAAGAGGTAGAAAATGTTACTGGATGAACCTCAGCAAAGTGCTTCAGGCTAGTTTCCCAACATTAGGACATCTAAGATTATGGCTACATGGCAGGCATTCCATGGTAATAGCTCATGTCAACACTTCCACTGGGGTAAATAAAGGCATAAGCTGCCTCAAATTACCTTGTATTTACCATGGGGTACAAGGGAATGCAGACAGGACTCCATGGAGCAGCCAGTTACTGATGCGTCCACAGTCTCATTTATCCAGACACCATCTGCCCCAAAACTGCAACCAAACTTCCATGTCAGCCTTCAAGGTACTTGATCCTAAGATATCTCCGCCCTAACCAAACACTGATTTGCTACACAGATCAGGTGAAATGAGGTGGGGTTTAACTCTTCCAGCACTCTGCCATTCCCTTCTTTGCCTGGTTGCCAATACATCCTTGGTGTAGAAAACCTATTTTAAGCTTCCTCTGACATTGGCTGTCCCTATATGCTTAAACAGAAAGGCAAACCACCACCCAAAAGAACAGCCTCCAGGAGAAACCAAATGATTAAAAACATGTGTTTGGGGACAGAAAAGTGCAGAGAACATGGCTTCCCCTTTCAGTGCACATGAAGGAAAATCTTGGAAAAGCAGGGAACTAGACGCTGTTTTTTCAGCAATATTTAGTCTAGCTCAGCCCCCACAGAAGTTAACTTTTGTACTGAAAGAAGCACACTGTGTAAACTTTTAAAGTTTTTTTTTCTTTATATCCTATCCATTATCTTCCCTTAAGAGTGTTCAAAAGAGCTGAAAAAGGGCAGTATTTCCTTGGGTCACTCTACAATAACAAATGTCTGCTGAACCACAAGAGTTTGAACTACTCTGCTCTTTCCAAAGCTTTGTTTTCACCTGTGTGTTATTGATGACCCAGCACCAAACAACATAAACCCTACATTGTCACAACTGAAACACTATATATATATATATACACACACACACACGCACACATACATTTAGGAAAAATAAAGTAAATTTTTTAAAGTATTTCAATAAGTGAATGTTACAAAATACTATTTTCTCTCCTAAACGCATGGATAAAGAACCTTTTGCTAGACTCTGAATTTGGCTTTCACAGCTACATCATCAAGCAACATCCTACCCAATAAAAATATTTCTGCAGAATTTAATAACTACATCTATAGCACCTTGTCTGAGATTCAAAAGTCTGCGAAATTAAAATATGGCAAAAGGAGAATTTATGACAACTCTGTGAAGTAATGTCTATACATACATTCCCTCTTAATGCCATGATTAATTTACTGCTGGGTCTATACTGTAACAAACTTAAAAATAAGTTACTGGTTCTCCTCCAAAACAATGCCCACCCACAGAAGGCAAGCTTTTGGCCCCTGTGCCTGCTGAGCTGTTTTCTGCCTACTGAATGGTGGCAACCAGAGTAAGTCAACAATGCTCATATGTGTTAAAAGCTTCGAGCTCTTTGCAGTACTCCCCATAAGCCATAAGCAAACGTGATACTGCAAAATGGCTTGTCATCACCCTCTTCCTGCCCTTCCCAACACATACATTCCTCATAAAGGGATCTTTTCTTTCCAATAGCAGCTTTGAGATATTGAAACCTTACTGCTCTAGTATTTTACTTCTTCTCTATTATAGGAAATAGCGGGGAAGGATGTCTGCTGTTGTAGAAACAATTCTATTTACAAATTGAAAATTACTTACAAGGTTGGCATTTCCAATATATTTATTATTTCAAGGATCATTAATCTTTATAAAGGACAGGGCTCTGAGTTACAACTAACTGCTGTCAGCATAATCTGCTAAAGCCATGCCTAAAGTAACAGCACTTCAATGTTGAAAGGCATCGTGTACAAGATATTCACTGAAAGGGAGAAAAATCCCATAAATCTCAATTTTGCTGATGTAAATGCTGATGATTATTCTATGTTTTCAGTAGAAGAAACTGAAATGGACAGAGTTCAATAGGCTCAACTCTGAAGACCATTTTCTATCACATACTTGAGAAAGTTAGAGATGCAAACTGCGCAGTTTGAACAATTCTGAGAAAAAATAAAAGCTGTACCATTTTCCAATAATTATTTCGCATTCAAACAAACCTCCAGTACCATGTCTTCACACTCAATCTTTCCTAAGTTTCCCCATTGCTATTCCTAATCATACTCCTTCACAGTTCTAAATAAACCTTTAAGCTTCAAACAACAGACTAAATTCTCATTCAGTCATTGCTTCATGTTTACATGTTTACATATGGAAACTGGTTGCAATAGGTATTCCAGAATAGCTGCTGCACAAACACTGTACTGCAATAAAAGTCTGTATAAGTAAGCACATCAATTGCTGATAAATAAAAGTACTTTGATTCTTTATGTCTGTAACATGAACTCTTCTTACCAGTTTCCCTACGAACACAAGAAGCAAATAATTTGTTCTTTCAGTCACCTTAGTTCAACCACTCTCTTCTAATGTATTTCTTCAAGCTTGCCCAATACCTTTTTTGGGGGTTTTTTTGGGAACAAAAGGATATTGTAACGGTGGCAGAGGACCATATTATTGCATACTGCTTGTGTGATAATATCTCTGCATGCTTGCAAAACACTACCTGAGTTGGACTGGTCTCAGTGCCTGTACTGAAACACGCATCAGTCCCACCACACGTGCTTTTCCCACAGATCTAATAAGGCTAACAGAGGAATACTTGTAAATTCAACGAGGAATGAGAAACAGGGAAGAGTAACAATACTGTAGGTCTATGCTAGCTTCTGAAGAAGCCATGTCCTCTGCACTGCTCCAAAAAGAGTATTGACAAAGCAAGTGACAGCTCAGCTGAGATTGTAGCCTGAACTCATTTAAGTTTCCTACTGACTTTCAACAACTCCCTAATGAGGGGTTCAAAGAGTCAGCAAAAAGAAAGAGGATTTTCCTAAAGGTCACTTCAAATGCTTCTAAACAAGCTCTTATTTTCAATCCTAACCTCTTTGGTATCAACTGGAACTTTGCCTGAGAAAATGGTTTCAGGACTCTGCCCGCTGGTTTGTTTGTACAGTGATACAGGAAATGTGTAAATAGATTAAATTTATGACAAAGTGCCAAGCATTTGAGAAGGCCTATATACCCATTTCTGTAATATTCTCTGCTACACAGTTACGACTGCCAGAGCCTAGCTCCACAGAAGTCAGCATTAAAATCTGCTCTGAAAACAGACACCATGCAGTGTCTGATGGGTTTGCTTGCCATCATCTTAGGACCATCACACATGTTCACACATTATCAGCCTTTGCTCAAAATTAAGCCAGTCTGAAATGACATTAAGTGTCACACACCAGGCTATAGATACAATGGGTAACAGCCCAGGAGAAAGCATGTTCAATGCCTCACTTATTTGTTCTGTTGACATTTGGGCAATCGTTTCTCACAGCAAGTCATAAATTATGTCTTCTGACAAGAATTCAAATGGAGAGCCCTAACCTCCCACTCTGTGCCTAACAAACCCAAAGTGAGATTCGTTCTTCCAATTGCATTTAGGCTCAAAGTAAGAAAAAAGTTAGCTCACTACAGGATCTAATTCTTAGTGTTCATCTTTCCCACTTAAAGTTCTCCAAATCTAAGGATATTATTATTCAGTTTAAACATTTTCACATCTATCAAATAATTTCAGTTGCTTGAGCAATGAAATATAACAAGCTATCAAAGCTGAAACAAAGAAACAAAAGCTTTCCTACAAAGATAACATGATAGGACACTTACTTCTTTGTAAGTACATACAAACTTGAGATTTCAGTTTGAGAGAATTTATGAGAGAGAAACATTATTCTTCATAGACAATTAACACTTCATATTTGCAGCTCTACTGCGCCTAGCCAAGGCCAGAATATTCAGAGTTTGCCCAGTAAAAGAAAGGATCTGACTCCAGCAGAAAGAAATATTTTCTAAAAGAAAGGCACACTGACGAAAGCCAGACTAACACAGCACAGCTCTCAAGACACACGGGTAAATGTTAACATTTATATCCCTGCTAACTAGAGACAGGCTCAAATCAAAACCAAAAATATGGAGAAAGTCTGAATCCAGATCAGAATTTTATAGCTCACACCCCAACTCTTTTAACAATGGCTGGAAAATGCTTTTCAAAACTCCTATAATATTTGCTCCGTACACAAGAAATTAATTTAATAGTATATCTTGGGAGATTAGCTTTGTTTAGCTGTCCAAGCCTTTGATTCAAAGTCTGTGGATAGTATTGCTTTGGTTGTTGCACAGAAACACAATATTTCCTGATGGGATGCTTCCCTTGCTCACATGCTCATTCACCTTAATCCCTGTTAACTTTATAGGATGCTACACTGCACATATCACTGGTTGTAAAGGAATTCTTTGATGCACGTTTTCTTGGCCTCTCTCTATTCACAGCATGAAAATGGTGAAAAACAAGTATTCTGCTGAAGCACGGGAACTGGGAAGTTGGATAGAAAGCATTACATTCCTACAGAGGAATTCTTCATTTCTAGACAACATAAAGCAGCTCCTGAGGATGAATTTGCTGCTTTCTGCTTCAGCATAGTGGGCTGTATTATGACCCTATAATCCACTGTGAGCAAGACAGCAGCTGAGAGCTGCACTGCCCCTGGAGCTGTCAGAGATGGCTGTGATTCACTGAGTCACAGTTTCCAATTCTCCTACTGCCTCGAGGAAGGCAGCAAGCACTGCCTCTGCACTGTTCTTTTCCTGAAACCATTCTGCTCCTGAGCTGGGCTATGATCCACCATCTTTCCACTCACAAACAAGCCAGTAAGGAAGCAGCAGATGTGAGAAGAAATTATTTAAGCGTCAAAAATACATATATACATGTTTTTTGTTAGCCATCTGTACAGTAGGTATGGTATAGTTAGGCAGTACATATGGTTCATACTTGCCTCAGATGTTACAGCATGGTGTCCTAGCCCATACATGATAGCAAAAGGATTGCTGACGTGCCACACCCAGATGTGCACCCTGCTAGTTAGCCCACCACGTGGCTTTGTTTCTCTACCAAGACTTAGTTTCTGAACAATGCAGCATTTAAATCAAACTAAAGCAAAGGCAATAGCTGTTAAAATAGAAGTATTTAACACATAGAGTGTTGAGACCTGAGAAACTGGGAAGGAAAGAAAGCAGCCACAGGGCAACTGCTGAGAAAGTGTGATCTGTTGGCAATAGGAGGCAAAGAAAACTTTAAGTCTCCAAAGGGAGGTGGAAAAAAAACCCTAAAAACGAATGCCCATACCTAACACACAGGCTAAAGTACAATGATTCCAGCTAGACTGACCAAACTCTCCAAAACCACAGAGTTGCTAGATTGAAACCATCCTTACATTTCAGTATTGAGAAAAATCACCCCTAAATACATAATAATGAGTTGTGAGATGCCATTAAATCCTCTTTAGACAGGCAGAATTTGTCAGAATTCTCATCATATTTATAAGGAGAGGGGAAAAGGGAAGCTACAGGCTGGGATGTGCCTGGCTGCAAACACAGCTCAAGGGGTGTGCTCACTGCTGCCAGGACAGTAAGTGACTCTTCAGCACCATACATTTAACTGTGCTCTCTATTGTTTAAAAGAACAAATGACATTTGCCGCAGAGAAACCAGTGGCAACAACTAAAAAGCCTGGCAGTATCCATCACTAACCATCCATCACTGTTTCTAAACATGTCCGTGAGTGATACATCACTGCCAGCGCCACAAGGAGGAGGAAAGAGGTGTTAATTAACCTGTAAACCTGCTCCACTTTGTGCTCCAAATAGTACAAAGGCCCACCGAATAGGAGGCATAGTTCACCCTCATTATAAGGCTCTCTGTTACAAAGCCAGTTCAAACAAAAGCCTACCACTTAGACTCACCACTCCACTTCAGTTCATTGTAAACATTTTGACATGCATTTCACTCATGTACAAACTCTGCTGCTCAGAAGAGTAATCTTCAAGAGAAGGTAATTTCATTATTCAAGCAAACACCAGGAAAAAGCTCATCTCCCTGCAAAGCCTCAAGTCTAGCTGGTGCATAAAAGTTCACCTTCAGTCTAACTTTTTTACTTTGCCCCATACTTACGTCTGTGTAGCCTATTCCATCTAGTCACAGTGGCAGAAGTCTTCACCCTCTATTATTTACCTGTTACGATTTACAGATACGCTAGCCATACTCTCTCTCTCTATCACTACTAATCTTGCACTGAATTTCTATGCATTACCAAAAGCAAGGTGGAGCAATAAGCAGGAAGCCTACACCACTTGAATGCATGTGTCCTTGGACGGGCCTCCACAAGGAGTGGAGATTCAGCTCACACAATAAAGACACATCCCTTTCACCACCTTCTAAGCATGTCCAAACTCTCATTTGGATGAGCGAGGCATAAAATGTCTTTATTCTCCATATCTTAAAGCAGCTTTGATTAAAACAACCTTTTTAGAATCTGACATCTTGGAGCAGTGCCAAGGGCTGGACAGTTCAGAAAGGCCCCTTTCCAAAAGGATTTCACAAAGATTACTGTAGAGTAAAATAAGAAACAATGTAAGAGGCTTTGGACAGTTGTTTTTGTTTTGTTTTGTTTTGCAAAGGGGGATTATATAAACACTAAGAGGAATTCAAACATTCCTTTTCATTCTTGTTTTCTTACTTTGCTCAGGAAAGTAGGTAATACCTGGCTTAATAAATACCTGGCTTATTCATGAAAACATAGCAATGAATGAAGTGTACAGCTAGCATTGAAGTTCTTCATGAACTTTAATTATTCCTCCGTCAACCTCAACAGTCTAGGTAGGTAAAAGGATAAAACCCATGAGGTAGCGGGAAAAAGTGGATACAACTGCTAGTTTCAAAGAGAAGACAAATGAGAACAAATGAGTGGCAAGTGCTTAGCTATCTTGGGTCTCTGTGAAGATTCACATTTTAGCAACTTGAGAAATGATATACAGCTAAAGCTACCATCTTATCGACTTAAGCCATCATTTCAGAGTTTCAGTGATCAGGTAGCGCCACTGCTGTCCAACTCTGATCACTCAAATCACAGACACCTCCCAACTTCACATCCAAGCCCATAGACCAGTCTTCTAATCTCAGATGACTTCAAAGCCTGCCTACCTACCTTCTGATTCAGAGCGCTTAAGAAAGCTGTGTTTAACCTATTACCCTATGTCCTTAAGTGCAAAAGGACTAACAATCTACCCATCAAAATCCCAAACACTAAGCAGAGACCCAAGATGCAAAGACTGCATGGTAAGCCTGTGTCTGAACCACTGAGAGCTTTACATTAGCAGGGGGCTTTCTGCCATACATATCTGAATATAAAATGTAGTCCAGCAACACTTGCTAATGGATAAATCTAAGAAGTGCTGCACTAGAATACGCAGCTTCCAACAGACAAGAGAGCTACTAGTAATTGCTATCACAAGAGAAAAATACAAACAAAAACTATTTCATGACCGAAGTAAAAAGGACTAAGCCCAGATACTCCATCTGTACAGCATGTGCTTCTGATGTGCCCATTCTCACCCCTTCCCCTTAGTCAATGACTTCATTAACATCCTATGCACATTAATCCTAAGTTCATTTTTTCACTGTTTCCCCAATACCAAATGAACCCTAATTTTGCCCTTTGCGTCCTTTAACAAGCCTGCCTACATAAGCTGAAGAAACATTCCATCCTCTGCCTCCTTGCCTTTTTCAGGCCTCCTTTCAAGAGGAAAGATCTAGCCTTTCTTCTGACCAGCCCTCCTTTGTCTTCTTTCTTAAGAGTGCATTTTCACCCTGCCTGAGGATTGCATTTTGCTCATTCCTTTTTGATGTATTTATTGTGAGACAGAATCATATGAGATTGAAGGCCTAGAAAACCCCATGCTGTGTACCTTGCATAAAATGTACTTTCTCTTACACTAGAAAAAGGCTTACATGACATATATTTTTTATAAATATGTATCTATGGAATTTTGAAAGTAGGCAAAAAACATTATAATATCATAAGGAGCAAGGAATACAAAAGGAGAAAAAAACCACAGTGAATAGAATATTTTTTAATAAAAAGAAAACTATGCTTAACACAAACTCCTTCATGAATTCTCTTTATACTTCCAGTGACATGAATTCACCATTCTGCTGACACTGTTGCTGACGCTACTGAAAAAGTCACTCAAGAAGGCTCATTTTAAAATAAAATTTTACAAGGCGAGGAAATGGGGATTTGTAACAGAACATTTCCTTCTACTTAATCACAGCATTTTCACTGTGATGGTATAAAGTCCACTTGGTCTTTTTAACTGATTTAGTGATAAAGACTTAAAATTTTTGGGCCAACTGCCACAAAGACATCCAGTTAAAAGTGAAAAGTCTTAAATGTTAGTTACCACTCAAAAAACCTTCAGAAATTACTTAAGAGATTCCAGCAGTAACTCTGTCTAATATTGCTATTGATTTGTAATACTAGCTTCAGATCCCGTTCACTCAAGTCACTGAGGAATTCTTAAGTATTTACAATCATCAGTCAAACTACAAACCTTTTCAGCTCTTTGCCCTTAGAATCATGAGGTATAAACTTTCAACTTCCATACAGAAGGTATTTTTAAAATGAAGAGTGCATTTCCCAGAATAATGATGCTCTAATACCAAACAGCAGCTCAGTTATTTTGTGTTAAGAAACCGAAGCCCTTCTTACACAATTTCAAAGCAGCAGCTGTGACTTTGAAACTAGGAATTCATCCTGGCCACCTGCTTTAAAACTAGCCAAAATAAATGTGGTGGGATGGTTCCTGTTGATAGCCATGAGATGGCAGGGTAGTACAGGTTGCTTGCTGTTAGGGCTTTGGTCCTAGAGATCACTACCTTCTCCAAGATCTCATCTGGATGAGGACCTTGAGATCAAGCTGCATTTGAAAGCTGGATTAATTATTAAGTGCTAGATGGTGGCACTGTTACTCATGAGGAGCAAAACTTCATTGCACAGCTGAGATACATTGTTCACAGCATGCCATTCACAGTATGCTGTTTTATTCCCACAGCAGATGATCCTTTTCAATCACTTTGCAAACGAAGTATTATGCTCTAGCTTGTGAGGTATTGTTTTCTTAAAAGAAACGGTTTGTTTTGTTGTTGGTTTGGATTTTTAATATACTCAAAAACATCCATAATAGGAGTAACAGTAAACTAAAAATCATTACTTTAAAATCTCTAAGTAGACCACTTTTTCTAGCCTTAATGAATGCACAAACATTGCAAAAACCAATGCCCACCAATGCAACTTAGAGGGAGGAATGAGATCTTCCTAGACTCACAACCATAGCTAATGTAGCATGGTGCACCTCGAGATAGTTCAGGGCCTACTCCTGCTCTCGGCAGGTAATGGGACTTCAACAGTCAAAGAATTTGGCTCACAAAGACTCAGTAATTTCTAATCCTCAGCTTTATTATTTTAAAGCATACAAAGACTTTCCTGAAAGTTTATTTTAACCTAACATTGCTAAACGGGGTGGGGGGGACAGGGGGAAATTACATCACTGGTAAGTGTCCTAGGTTCTTTCCACTTTCTACACCTTTTTGCCTTGCTTTCTCCCCCTTTGCACACCCCTTGAAAAGTGCACATTTCAGACAAAGTAACCTTCTGTAACACTAGTGCTGCCAAGGTGGATATATACTCTTCTACTTACAGCCTGCAAAGGACCCACACCTTGATCTTCAAGGAAAAGCCTCTGCAACTCAAAAGGCTGCTGCAAGTTGATTTATTCCTTTTTTTTTTTTTCCCCTCCTATAAATTACTCTTCCTTTTGATGTCTATTCTTGCTCTCAAAAAAAATACACACATCAGGTTAAGATGAAAATTGCCCACACGACAAGTTTGTGTTTACAAGCTTAAGAGCAAGTTTCACTTCAACACAGGTCAATGCCACTTTAAGAAAACATCACATACCAAAAAAAATCACACATGGTTAGAACACATCACGAGCAGAGAGGAATTGTGGACTCAGTCTATCAGGCACCGAGCCAGACTGAGAAGCCCTTTGAAGTTAGAAAAACATCCTCTGGTCAGAGCACATTTGTGAAACCGTGGGACAGGCGCTTTAAACAACATTCACTAGAGATCACCTGCGGTGTGCCAGTGGATTGGCGCCTGTGTAACTTCAACAACGTAACCCTTTATATTCCACAAGATCCCTCACTCCAAAATCTGCCCTATCAGCAGCATACAAGACAATAAAAGTGCATGGCAAAGCCTGCACCTTTTCACCCTCTGCACAACACAGGCAGGCAGTTCCAACTGACGTGAAGTTTAGGTAAACCCTGCTGTAGGCAGAACTTGGGCAACAGAAGAAAGGGTGTTTTACCTGGGCAAGGCAGCACTGCCCCACAAGGAAGGCATCACCCTGCAAGAAGGGCACTGCAAACCAGCATTGCACCAAACTTCCAATATATTTCAGCATGCAGCCAGGTATGACAAAATACTCGCTGATCATGATCATTATAATGAGAAGAAAGATTCTTGGCTGTGGATGGCTACTCTTGGTAACACACACTTTCCCCCCTACTCCAATTTACAGACAGGTAAGACTGAACATCAGAAGACTGCTTTGTCATCAGAGTTACTTCCCTCTGCCCAGTTCTGCCCAGTCAGTTATTAGCACCCAGCCCACTGACATGACTAAGTTCTGCCAAAACAAGGTAAAGCCAAATCCTACCCATGGTCTCACATGTCTCTAAGACTGGCATGCCTCTCAGAAAAGAGTCTCTGTATGTATTTCTAACTGAAGGCAGAACTGGTTTTCCATTCCTAACACTACTGGATATTGTAACTGATACACAGTAAGAGCAGATTTCGCATAGACCCCACGTCTACTGAGAGCATGGAAGGAGGAAGCCTCACCTTGTCTTTCGATAGGGCTCCTGCTGACACTAGGAGACACTCTGACTGTACAGCAGGCCAGGACTCTTTCCTTGCTTAAAATATACCCCTAAAGGCATGACATTAGCATTTTTCTTGTCTAACTATTCTATTCTGTATTTGACAAGCTTTGCTTTTGTCCCCAGTGGTGGTGAAATCCTCATTTTTTGAGGAGACTAGGACTGTTGGTATTGCCATCAGAAACACACATGAGGAGGGTCAGATTGCTGTTGCGGAGCTAATAAAGGACCTCACAGTCTTTGCTACTCCCACAGGATATTACCCATTGTCTTCTATTCATTTATTGCCAAATCTAGGGGGCTTCCCACTGCAGAGTCTTCAGTTTCTGTCTTTCCGAAATAGGGAAAACCAGAGGTGGACAGAGATTAAGGGTAAACTGCTCTAGCAGGGGGTTGTTCTGTGTTTCAACAGCAAATATATGTTCACTGACTAAGGATGGGCAACACCTGCATGCTGCAGTCTACTTAGGCCCTCTTGCATAAGTGCACAGAGCTACTTCAATGTGCTTTACTTTTGACTTGCATCACTCAGTTCTCACAAAAATGTATTTAGTTCCATTTTTTCTAAGCTGCATTTAAAAATAATAAAAAAATCAAACGGCACATCTGGAAAAGAGTGCCATGGAAAGGTTGATGACCAAATTCCAGTGAAGTCCATGTAGCATCAATGAATACAATACTTCCTTTCCAAACACTGGGGTTTTCTTTTTCTTTCTTTTCTGTTACACATCACCATGTTTTAATCCAAGAGTGACTGCCTTTCAAAGACAAGCACTGTAGATCTCATTTATTTCTTTATGCTGTGCATTAGTCCAGAGTTAAAGATTTCGTATGCTTCCTATTGGTCATAAACAAACTATTAAAACCAGCCCAAAAGTAGAAGGAAAAAAAATAAGATGACTGTGGTGCAATACTTTAACAACCGACCTAATTAGATAAAAACCACCTTCATATAATAAAAATGTGGTACTTTAATGGGTATTAAGCAGTGCTGTGGGAACAGCCTCTCTCAAAACATGCTATTTAAACCTATCTGCAAAATTACATTGCTAATTACAAATGGGAATTTAAGTGGCAGTACAACTGGGAAAAACTTTTGAGAACCTGTCATAAAATGATCAGATAAACTGCATCTGCAGTGGAAAATACATTGCCATTCCACCAGCAATGTAGCTGCTAGATAAAAAGACTGTTAGTCTCACCACTTGAACCTTCCCCCACTCTTCCACTGATGCATTAGAAAACCCAATACAAAACCACTGAAAGCAGTGAGAAGTTTCCCCTCTATTACAGCCAGGCTTTCACATCAAAACATAACAGAAAAATACTGAGGAATTTTTCAAGATGATAAAAACAGACTTACCTAGCTGCACTGAGTTAGTTAAAAATATACCTTGAAAAATAATTTATTTATGGTATTCTGAAAAATTCCTGTTACATACATATCCACATCAGGAACAAGACCTCGCACATAAACTTTGCATAAATAAAAACGGCTTTAACTGAGATAACTATGAAGTTTAGCCTCAAAATAAAATTAAATATTCAGGATGGCTAAATGAGGCACACTTTTTTCATGAGAAAATATCAAAGTATTATTTATTTTTCTGTAAGTACTTGTTTTGAAAAGCCTTTCCTCCCCACCTGGGCTTCGGCTAAAAGCCACAATCTACATTTAAACAGTGTGTACGCTTTAGAAAACTATCAACCATCTTTTTTTAAAGCAGAAGCATATGAAATTATTTGATCCACTTTTCATATAGAAAGTCTAGGGCTGACCATAAAGAAACAGGCAGTCTCCCAGTATAAACTTACCAGGATTACATCAAAGACCTTCCTCTAGGATCAGACGATTGATTTCTTCAATGCTTTTTAGAATTTCTTCCAGGATATTTTGGGTTATTGCCTTAGACCTTTGCTCAGCTGGAATGACAGATACTCTGTTTGCTAGACTCTGATGTTCTCTCTTTATAGGGGAATGAGTGTCTGTAGTTTATAAACACGTACACTATGTGAGCATAGAGAGACTTGGAAAGTTCACAAGAAAAATTATTATTTATTGTTTCAAAAAGAGTAGTTTATTACAGAAACACTGATACAGGCTTAACCGCACCATCTTATGCAATACAGAGACTGCTTGTTATTCTGTGAGCTCAGGACTGGGGCACTCTCTGCTCAGAGAAAATTCCCACTCCTCCAAACAAGCTTTATATGCATTTAACACATAAGGCTTAGCTTTACAGCACCTACCTTCTTTACCTATCTCTCTTGAAACTAACTGTCCTGGAACTAAAAAAAGATTTTTAAGATAGGACAACATGAAACAGCTTAGTCCTTGCCTACCACTATCAAATGTCTGGGGAATAAGGCAGCAAACTACCTCCAAGGGCAATGCACCACACTACCCACCATTCTCCTTCCTCCCCCAAGACAAATCTGTCACCTCCATACCACTTATCATTCGCAGAGTATGGATCAAAAGATCCGAGACTGCTCCCAAATCCCATTTCTCCTGCAAGACAGTACTTTGTTCTGTCACTTCCCTACTGAGTCTATCCCCTTATTTTATGCCTCACAGCATGTGTGGCTGCACCCCAAGATCAAACACCCATGCATGATTTTCTTTCACAGATCTTGAATCACAATGTTATACTTTAATAGGAACCACAATATACTTAATCCCTTTAAAGCTGCCACAGTAATGCCCCCAAATGCATTACATTCCACCCTAATCACAAAACACGAAGTATTTCTCTCAATGGACAGTGCATAGACTGTTCTGACCACATGCCAATCCATCTCTGAGCTAAAGCAACATACACTGCCTGCATTTGTTCGTTTGAAGCCCAAGGATACATGGCTGAAAATTCCAGGCACTTTAAAAGTTTTCTGCTGTGCATTTTGCTCAAAACATCACTGATCTCCTCCCACATTTTAAGGGCGGATCTCATTCTCAAGAGACTCTCACTGCAAATTATGTAAGGGACCAGTGCCACTGAGCCCACATTTAAATCCAAATCCATTACAACTGAACGCAAGACTGGTAGATGGCACTTCTCAAGGAATACACAAGACATCCTTTTACAGTCAGCTCAATGTCTTTCAGAGTCCCACTGAATTTTCAGATCAAAAGGGTTATTGGAGAAAATAATCAAACACAGAGCTTTGACAAAAAGCAAAAAAACTGCTTGCTTTATAAGTCTTGTGAACAAGTGTTATTAAAAATGGCTTCAGATTTAAGGAACAACTTCTCGTGTATATGTGGCAGGGACCTTGGTTGGAAACAGCGAACCATGGGGTCTTCCATTACCCCTGCCAAGGGGTTAGTGTGGTGGGATCTTTTAGATGTATTTTTACAAGGCTCTTCCTGGCCACTGAGTAGCCTCTCAGGCCCTGATGGTGTTTCAGTCTCCAGTCTGGTCTTCTGAGGAGCAAAAGAATTTACTCCACCATAAGTTTTACAGACTAAAACAAGAGGATCATTTAATGCTCTGTAACACACAATAGGCCACACCACACAAACAAAGTCAGTGGTACTCAGTTTCACAGCTGTTATGGAACCTCCCAACAAGAGACTGCATCTTTCCCTTCCTCAAACAATTAGATTCTGTATGCCCAGAACAGAAGTATTTCTCACGTATGATGGGCACATATGAAGTCATGCGGGACACACACATACAGGTATTGAGGAATGTGGCCAATTCCTTACTTGCAGATACAAGCCTGTTTGAATGCCAACTCCTATAACAAGGCGATGGACCAGTCCTTATTGAACAGTGGACATCCTGACACCTGACAGCACGCCATACTGCTCTGATGACAAGAACTCCAGAAATTTACACAAAGCAAATGCAACTGTGTGGCTGTACCCCATGTAGAGAGACCAGGCCAGCAACAGCTGAACCTTTGCAAGTCACTTCCCCTCTCTCTTAGTAGTCTAAGTATCTGTGCCAGCACAGCCCTTTCACAGCAGCTAACACCACTGGTGTTCCACCACTGCAAGACAAATGTCATGAAATATTCCAACACAAACACACTTTGCTGGCTCAGAAAGGAGACACAATGAAGATTTTTGCATTTGGAACTTGGTTATTAATTCTTGAAAGGAATACAGTCCAACTCAGTCTCCCATAGCTGTAGTTACTCTGTAGAAGTACATACATAAGTTTTGCTGCCAACGTTGGCAAATACAACTACATAAATTCACAGAGAAAGACTATTTTGTCCATTTCTTCACATTACTTTTGGAACTAAAACTATCCCTCATTTTCCACTAAAAGATATCTATAAATATAACATATATCACATAGTCTGAAAGCTCCTGAGTATTCAGAGTAACCAGTATACTGGCTTGAAAAGTGTTTTAGTTACAAAAAAATACTTCAAGTATTTTGTGCATTTCAATGTCTACCATATACTTCCCAACCAGGTTTTGATGCTGACATTCATGAAGCAAAATCCATCCACAAGGATTTTGATAAAGGCCAACATCTGCAGCACAGGGAACAACGTTCCATTTTGATTTAAATATCACCACCAAACAATTATTTCCCCAACTCCGGAAAAAACAACTCTTACAAAGTTTCAAAACTTAAGAGGTTTTTCTTTCCTCTGTTCATAACCCACTTCAAAAGAAACCATAAAAGTCAACCAAGATCTTCTTCTGAAGGGGGCCTACAAATATCCACTTGCCGAGCTCCTCCTGGGTCTTATTACAGATCTCACAAAACCTACAGAAAACCCTTCTGTTAATGAATGCTGCTGTAAAGAACGTTCCCAGTTGTCGAAATCATGAGCTACAAATTTCCTATTTTTGTTATAACTAAAGTTCTAGTGTAAAGTCTGGACTACATTATTTACATTTAAGTCATTAAAGAATATAACATACTGTTGTTACTTTTCATCCCAATTTACAGAAGAAAATGCACTCTATTACCAAGGCCTTTCATTCAGAAGAATTAAAGTTTTGCTTAGCCAAGAGAAACACAGAGCTTGCATCACTTAGATGAGGACTTCACCCAGCTACTACACAGAACATGCTTCCTTCTTACAAACATCAACGTAAATAACTCCACTTTAGAGGGGGTGAGAGAAAGAGGGTTGTTAGAGATCAAAAAAGGTTACTTTAATGAGATTGTTTGCAGAAACTTCATGGGCCATTCAGCTTTCCAATCAACATGCCAAATTAAAAGTGCACCACATTAAATCTGAAACACCTATAAAACAAACCCTGATGAAATACAGACTGTCTTCCATCCACCTCCTCCATATGGCTCAAGCAAAGTCAACTTTTAATTTCATAACACAAAATATTTAATTTATGCTTTTCTTCATATGTCAGTTTAACCTCCGGCATATACTTTGAAAGCATGTAAGGATGTCTAACACTTTCCATATGGCAACTGAATTGTGGCTTTTAATTGCACCAACTGGTATCACTCAAGGATAATTCCCTTGGAATCTAGCTTTCTGCTACAGTATTGGCCAATTCACTAATCTCATCACCATGGCACTAATACTTTCAGAGACTCTTTGATCGTTAATATTCATTTTATAATTTTTCCAAACCAAAGCTGTCAAGATATACTATGTGCACCACTAATTAAATTATCTTGGTTTGTTGGCACCAAATTTCAACATTAAATAAGATTCTGCTTCTCTCTCTTTCATTATGAAGTTTGGCAATTTTATTTTACATGCCATACACAATGTTTCGTATATCAAAATATTTTGTAGTCATTCCAATATCTAGCACTGCCAAGTCTGTCGTTTCTTTTAATCCTCAGAATCAATACAAATAACTAGCTATACAATAATGACATTAATGTACTTGAAAATATCTCAGTATAAAAGACTGCTTCCAACAGTCACATGACAGCACCTAAGGAAATTTTAACTGCTCTTGTCACCTTATAAGAAGATAGTCTCTCAAATGTCATTCTACCCATGAGATGACCCCAAAGTAGTGCTACAATTAAATCTTCCACTTCAACAGCCTTTTACCCATAGTATATACAGTACTCTAAGAAAAGTCTCTTTTCTGTTCATTATTCTCATGTTGCATGAATGACCTACCCCACTGCATCTTCAGCAAGGTTATGTATTTTCATATGCACACACACCCACACAATTTAACAGTGGGGGACTGCAAAGGGTGGCTGGTTTTGGTTTTTGTTGTTTTGTTTTTTTTTAATTTAAGAAAGATCATGCTAGAGGAGCAGTGAAGTTGACACTGGTGTAGTCTCCTCTCAGCCATGCAAGGAATGCCCATTAATGTCACTGGCAGTTACAGGCACAGAACAAATGGAGAACAAACCCCACCTCTGAAGCAGTGATGTGCCTCAGCATTTCATGCTGTATTATTCCCAGACCAGATACTCAACTCTAATTAATATCAATTAAGGTTGAACATGAGGATCACAAGCACCAAAGAGGCCAGCAGAAGTGGTAAGCTGAAGTCTTTTCTATCTTACCTAAAATGATTACTTACAACTTGGCTCACTGTGAGCTGATTTGAAATTTAATTAAAAATATGAGATTTTTTCCAATCCCAAGCACAGATCTCAATGACACGGGCAAGAAACTAGTAAAATTTCTTATGGCTTTGAAGATAAAAGTAAATTGAACTAAGCAAATGTCATATTTAATATTTTCCCCTCTAGCATAGAACTACTTCTCAGTTAAATAAATACATGAATATTTGCAAACAATGTTGATCTCCAAAAATAGTTTGTAAAAGTAAACACACTGAATAAATTTAAGCTTAAGAATTATACAGGATAATCCACAGTGTCAGAAAACCTTTCTGGGCACAAGTTAACTCATTCATAAAGCAGCAAAAGAAGTGTACTCACATGCTTTAACAGATTTACAGCCCCAGTGGTTTCAATTAGCTTTGAAACTAGAAGATGACTCTGGACCTCATGCTTTTCATGGATGCAACCAAAATCCTTTTTTCTTCAATTCTACATGATGTGGAAGGCTGCAGCCCAGCCCCCAGCCCAGCCCCGCAAGTAATTAAAACATTTAGAGCAGAGCAGCCCCTGCTGGGCGGGTGGCAATGGTTTAATGAGATCAGAGCTCTTAGCCCAGAGCAGAAAGTTGTATACACACCAGAAGCGCACATTTCAGACACACTCCCCTTCCCCTGGCTCATGCCTTCACCCAACAATTTATTATGAGATCCTTCTCAGGTGACTGATGCATTTGGCAGTAGCTGGTCACTAATTACTGTTCCTCCAGTGAATGGAGGGTGGAGATAGAGATGGGTGGGTCACAACATGGACAACTCAACAGCTGAGGGAAGTCTGCTCTAAGCAAGAACCTCTCAAAACTTCAATTCAGGAAGAGAGAAGGTGGTGTATTCTTGAACCCTCATTGTGTCAAACACCTCTTAAAAGACCTCTCTGCAACTGCTGTAAATTCAATCTTTCTAGACAGGAGTGCAAATGAAATTCTATTGCTTTCCTGTTTTAGTCACTCATACTGGACTTCAGTGTCATCTCCCCTGGATGACTAACTTTTGCAAAACAATTCAGTTTCTCTGTCTTGAGGAAAAGTGCCTTCCAACTACAACCAAGAAATAATTTTTGGCTTACAGAGAGCAATGTATGTCAAATTTCACTGTTGCATTCAAGTTCTAATCAAAATAATCAAGATCTTTGAAGTTGCAGACTTTGAAGCAAGAGAGAGCTCTCCTCTCCCATCAACAGGTCTTTGGAAGTACACTGGATTTCACCAAAGAGGGCTCTACATACTTATGAAACCAACATCAACAAAACTCTGGTTAAGGATTCCTAGGAGAAAAATTATTTCTAGGACCATTAATTTTCTTTAAACTCAACTGGATTATGTTTTTCTGAATGCCAATATTTTTCATCAGTGTTTGATCTCGCTCCTTCTGCCATATGTCACAAATGCTGCCATTATGATCTATTTCAGTAAAAA
Source organism: Hemiprocne comata (assembly GCA_020745705.1). Taxonomy (NCBI): domain Eukaryota; kingdom Metazoa; phylum Chordata; class Aves; order Apodiformes; family Apodidae; genus Hemiprocne; species Hemiprocne comata. The sequence goes on from CM036598.1 coordinate 6,933,797, forward strand.
AAAAAGTTTTCATGAGAAGCCAAAGTTTCAGCTGTGTCCCAGTAAAACTGTACCATTCCACAGAGCCTTGTAAACTAATGGAACTTTTTAGTAGGAATTTTGAAGTAGTAAAGGAGCAGAAGAAGCCCTTGGTTGATGTAAGTCTACATTATTGGGGAATACACAACTGTCCCCCACAATCTCATGTGACTAACCATTCAGTGACCAGTATTTCTACAACTCAAGGTGAATGAATTGCCAATCAGTTAGGCTACAAATTGCTTTGTATCTTGGTATAATTATATAAGAGATCAAAGAGATCTCAGAAGAGAAACAGTCACTCAGTCTCAGTTACGGAGTCAATAGCTGTGACTCTATAATCCTTGTCAAAAAGACTGTACATATGGCACATCTGGTTCCAATGTAGGATTAGAAATGCATCCTTCCATATTACCAAAAGTTCATATTTTAAAGGAACTTTAATGTAGCTGTCACAGTGTGCCTGTGACAGGATGACAATTGAACTAAATCAATTTCCAGGCTATTTATGTATACAGGTACTACCAAATATTAGGCAATAAATTGCAAGTATCTTCAAACATTCAGTAACAGCTCTATCAGGATGACAGTAAAAAGCCTCATGGGAGCAGTGCTTTTAAACGTACTTAAACCTATTTACAGTTTTATAATGTAGTAAAACTACAGACTAACTTTCAGTTAATGGCTTGCTAATTACTGAGCTATTATGAGGAGGACACCTTTCCCCTGGAAAATATACATGTGAAAGGTAGAACATATCTAAAGAGCTGGGCTCACAAAAATAGGAAAAATTAAAAAATAATTAAAAGCTCATGGTTTTACTCTTTGCATCTGTATCATGTGTGTATGTACCATTATTAATGAGAACTTGTTTTTTTGGACCCATTGTCTCCTAGTAAAGCTGAACATGAACGGATTACGCTTATCAATTACAAACACAGATCAGTATCTTACCGCCTTTATCTTACTTCTAGTGACTCCCAAACAATTTCTTCTCCTCTGAATCAAATACTGGTGGAATCTAAATACTCATCATTAACTTTTCCCATTCTACACATCTTCTACATATTTTAACACCCTGCTTAGACTGAAGTATTCTCCACTTGTGAGTTAATTTTTCTGGAGACACAAGAAGCCCAGCCTTCTGGCAAAAAAGGTGGCTAAAAATGAAAGAGTTTGCAGGTTTGGTGGCCCTGCTCTACTTGTATTTTCTAAGCCACATTCCTCGCTGGAAAGCACAGATTCCAATCTCTCCATCTCTCAGGTTACTTTTCCACTGATGCAGCTTTCAGGGCTTGATCCAAAGCTCAGGGAAGTCAGTGGGAGTCTTTCAGTAAACATCAATAAGCTCTGGATCACACTCTGAAACACTATGAGGACCATATCTAAGAACTGTTAAATTTTTTACCTCCATCATGCCTTTTTGTTTAAAAAGACAAACATTAAAAAAAAAAAAAAAGGCCAACTTAAACCTCCAGCCCAGCTTTACACGGGACAACGGGAAGAAATAGAAAGGGTGGAAAGCGACCAGTGTGGTAGCAACCGGGACAAGTGACATGTGCAGTGACTCTTATGGAGAAAGTCAGCCACGCATTATTAGCAAAGAGCAAACAAATAACAATACACTCTTCGGGGACTTCTCCTTTCCTGAATTCCTCTGCCAAAATGTCACAGACAAACTTGTGCACCAATCAGGGTTCACAACCTTGCACACACTGGCAGGGCGCTGGGCTTTTTCCAGAGATTCTCTGTTTGTTCCTGTTTGTGAAGGGTTTTGTTCTGATCGTGCTGCCCAGACACTAGCAGACAGGTCCCCTTACTCCTCTGGCTTTTGTACCAGCACCAACTTCGCACTACAGCTCCTAACTTAATCAAAGGACTGAAGGAAACCACCCACGGGGCAGGCCCCTGGAGCAGCATTAGGGCAAAGAAAACCCTCCCTTTGCACAACCGGCCCTTGGGAGGGAGAGAGGGATGTAGAAGGAGCTTTTGGTTTTCTCTGTTTCCAACACCAGGGGAGGGGGTTGGGGACAGCGAGGAAGCTGACATACCCTGGCGCTGGAGAGCCTGCAAACAGCCCGGTGTTGGCAGCCTTGCTGGAGTCCCGAGCTGCTGCCCCCGCTGCTGCTGCCCCCGGAGTATTTCTGCTTCACCATCCAGTCCTCCAGCCCTTTGCGAGCCACAGAGGCGTTCACCGCAAAACTATCACCTAGAACAGAAGAGACAATGCTGCCGCTGAGCCGCCCGCAGAGCCCCCGCGGCCATCCCCGCGGGCGGCCGGGGCGGGCAGAGCGCAAACCGCGGCGGAAAGTTGAGGGGAGAGAGAGGGCAGGGGGACAGGGGCAGCCACCCGGACCGGGGAAGGCATTCAAAGTTACTAACAGTAAGGAGCCAACCCTACCTTCTGGACTTTCTCTGGGTTTACAAACGGCAGCTAGGCAGATCCAGGGGAGAGTGTGTGGGGGAAATAATAAAGGAAGATCATTAGAAACCAGTATAAAATCACAGCAACAAACCGAGTAAAATCCAAATAAGGGGAAAGGGCTAAGGAAGTAGCAAGTGAAAGGAACTAACCATGTTTCGAGTGAAGTTTCCCCATCTCTCTGCATTGATCTGCAATTACGATTCATTTGACTGTTTTCAGTAGGGTCAGGTTCGCTTGTTTTTTGTAGATATATAAAATCCCAGCGTGTTTAGAAATCCATGTGCTCCGCTTCTCCCTGCTAACGCACAAGCGAGATCAAATCTCAGTTCCTCTCCTGCAGCACGCTCCGGCGTCCCCCTCTCCGCTCCAGTCTTCCTCCTCGCTCCTCTCTTTCCCAAAGACAGAGGCGGTTACAAAAGACCTTACTTCACCCACCGGGGAACATGATTGACACCTCATTGAGATTAGACCACTTGCAGGCAGCCTCCGCCTTCCCATTGGGCCGCGGCGGCAGATGAAAGGGGCGAGTGAGCCTTTTGGAAGCTCCAAAAAAAAAAAAAAAAAAAAGGAAAAGAAAGAAAGAAAAAAGAAAAAGGAGCAGCCGGGGCGCGTTACACTTCCAGCCAGGCACAGGCAGTGGGGCCGGCCCCGCTCCGCTCCCCGCGCAGCCCTGGGGGCGCCGGCAGACAATGCACCGCGCTGCCCCTGAAGCTCCGGCCCCCGCCTTGCCCGCCCGCGGCGGCCGCGCCCGCGGAGGCGGCCCGCTCAGCCCAGCGCTGCCGCCGGCTCCTGGCCTGCGCTGCTGCCGCCGACGGCCCCAGCCTTGCCCGGACCGGCCGGGGGCCCCCGGGGCCGCCCCGCCGGGCAGCGCCGCCCCTGGCAGGCTGCGCGGAGCCCCACGGGCAGCCGGCGCCGCAGGCTGCCGCTCTCCGCGGCCGCGGGGGCCTGTCCCCTTGATCCGCGACAAAGGAGCTCTTCCACGGGGCCCGAAGGGTCTCCCTCCTATCCGCCACTCTATCTGCCGCTCGGCCGCCCTTTCAGGGACGCGGAAGGGATCCGGAGACTGGACACCCCGCTCGCCTTTCGTGATGTTCCCAAACTGCCCTCCATCACCCCGGGATGCGGTGATGGAGCGCTCCTGAACCTCTTGTGTCCCTGCTTAGCAGTATCGTGGTGGTGAAGGAAGCCAGCATGTCTGGAAAAGCAGTTCTATTAACTTAGTCTTGCAGACTGCTTTTCACAGGCATATCCGTGCACACAAGTGATCCTACTGAAGTCCCTGTTCATGTCAAAATGCAGTTTTCAGGGTCAGATCCGGAACCCTTTCTCAGTGATTCAAAATGTTGGCAGCTTTTTAAAAATTATTATGGAGCAGATGAGACTTAAAAAGAATCTCCCCTTCTCCACTTTATGAACGGTATATTTTTTACATATAGAATAAACTGAAAGGAAAGTTACTGTTTCATAAAGACAATTCTCACAGTCATTAAAAATGTGTTTTCTTCCTCTGGCTGGTCATTATTTCTCTGTTTATGAAAATCACATCTCCCTTGAGATCCTTGTAGTTCAACTAGGAGAGATAAAAGAGAGCGTGTAGTAGATTCAGAACATGAAAAACTGAAGGCTTCTGAGAATTATAGTCAAGAAACTACTAGTCAGACTATGTAGGGATTGACCCAGATGGGCCTGGTCCAAAAACTTCAAGGCCACATCTGTGCTTTCAAATCCATTCATTTCAAGCACAGGGAGGAAGGAGTTAGACTTGGGAGCTCATCTGAAAAAAAGATTCAAAGCATATGTAGTAACACTTCTGCAGGGAATTGGGATGGGGAGAGAAGGGTCAGGCATGGAGCTCATTTTTAGAAGGAATTCCAAAGCACATGGATGTGGTGAAGGTCTGGTATGAAACGACTGTGCAGCACAGCCAGTGGAAAGTCATTAAATGAACCATTTAAAGCCAAATTGTTATTTGGATGACTGCAAAGTAATTTCTCACATTATTTCAGCTATTTATCTGTCTAGCAAAGAAAACACTTGCGTTGTTGCAATGGCTGCATTTCACAACATCAATTGCTTGTCAAATAGCTAATAACATGCATCTTTTTTGAATCTCTTTTTTATGTATTTTAATAATTTATTTGGCCCATTTTTTTATGTTGTGTATTTAAAGTGACATATTTGTTCCTTTGAAGATTGCCTCTTTTTGGGGGGGGAGGAGAAAGAGGGGAAGAAAGTGATTTAGATGAATCAGACTCCTTGGGGCATGAGCCTCACCTAGTCTGAAAACTTGTAGAAGCTCTCTGATGCATATTAAGAAATTCAAAATTGTAACACCAATTTTATTTTCTTCTCAGCTTAGCATATACTCGAGTACCTTTTTTTAACTTCATCAGCAAATGGTTTTTTTCGGATATCACTTATCTTCACTGTATACGAGAAACAGAGAACACATTAGTGGAAGTGTCCCCCAAATGGTAGAGATTTATCTGTTTTGTGAAATGATGCCCCCCATCATTCAGTTTTTGACAACAAAACGAGGCCTTAGAAATGTCATGAGTTCAGCAGGTCTGAACAAGAAAGTGGGGGAAGAAGCCCTTGCTTTCACAGCAGATTACAGAGGTCCACTTGTGTCACAGTTACGGAGACGAAGAGACTTGCATTTGTAACAGTCACTGTTGTACAGCATAGCTTTCACATCTGCAACATTTGAGAGAGTTTAAAACAAGCCCTTTTTAATTACAGTCAGTGACATACCCTGCAAGACCAAGGTATTCACAAAAGAGCAAATCCAACAAAAGAATCCCAAATGTCAGTAACTGATTCTGGATACAATGGGATTCAGGATTGCAATGCTCAAGCACTGGAGTAACACAAATACAAGCTGATTATATTACACTGGGTAGGAGTCACAACTGCATCTACTTCTTCCTCCACCTGGAAGAGAGAAAGTTTTAGCTGTTCTTAAAGGGCCAAATCTTGAGATTCTTAGCATGTTTTTGCTCAGAAAAATTCCAGTTGATTTCAGGAGGATTTAGCATGGCACAACAACTAAACAGGGACCTCAGGATTTGACTCAGTAGAATTAAAATGATCCTCAAAACTACAGGGTCTTTGAGGGACATAAAGCCTTTTGTTTTTCATTCCATAAAGCCAGAAGTGTGTTAAATAGTGACATCTAGTAAAATATCAGAGTAAAGTCCACCATTCATAAAACTGTACTAATGGTTAAAGGGTCTCTAATTCTACCCAGTGACCCCAGTGGAATTTTTAAGTTTGAAAGCCATGACATAGAGTATTATTCATTGCCCTTTCATTAGTGCTGAGTACGCTCAATTTTTTCAGAGGATGAAAAACCCTTCTAAACCTTGATATAATATAAATCAGTTGTTGATAGGCAAGAAATGTATCTTAGCCAAGAAGAAGTGAATAAAACCACTCTGGGAATGAATTTCTCAATATTCAATAGCATAGTAAAATTAATGACAATATCTGCAATAGCAAGAGTTATATAATCAGTTAGATTAAGAAGAACCTTGTGTGTTTTTCTGATTGTGCTTTGAACGCTGAAGGTTGTTCTCATGTCCTGACAAAGAGTGGAGTACTTCTATGGAATTATATCAGATAAAACAACATGTCTAGTTTGATTCTATATTTCCGTATTAGCTACAGAACAACAGGCAAAAATAAATGCTAGCCTAGTGTGTGGTAAAATAAACCAGCGTTCAAAAGATCTAGATTCAACATGTATCTAAAGATAAATAAACACAATAAAAGGCTGCACAAAAGCAAGTGTCCTAAAAGCTGTTGTTTAGAGGCCTGGGTAGAAATACTACATTACACACTACACACTAATGGTGTACCTGGCTTTAGACTGGTACGTTTAGCCGGAGATGACATAAGACCCAGACCTACAGACACAGCCTATCATAGCAAACCCAAGTAGCTGATAGGAATCACCTTGCTGTTACAGGGACTTGCCTGACACACTCAGGAAGTCCACACAGCCAGTGGAGAAGGCCCAGCCCTGCACAGCACACCAGGCATGTGCCAGAACCACTGACACCCACCACAGAGCGGGGCTCTGCTTGGTGCCCGAGGCAGGACGGCAGCGATGCACCCCACCGCCCCCACGAGGCTGCTGTTTCCTGCATGTAGCAGCAGGGGGAGGAGAGAAAATGCTTGACAGATGAAAGCATTACACTGATTTTCCTGTCTGGGCAATGGGGTAAGTGGTAGAATACTGAATTCTAGTTCTTCAGCTTTATCTTCTTCCTTTTCTTCCCCTCTCCTGCCATGTTCCCATCCAACTGAAGAAGAAAGAAGTCTGGCATTGGCCCCCCAAGGTCTCAGATGGGTGCTATTCTCCTCCACCTGGAAGTGGCATGCAAGTCATTCTAAATCACCTCCAGCAGAAGTGAGGGTTGAGCTGTGTTTTTCAAAGTGGAAAAATACATGTAATTCTCCAGAAATTGTGCACACAGAGGCAGTAACATGCTGCTCCTCCTCTGCATTAAATAATCTGTCTATATTTTACAGAAGTGTTCAAGAAGTTTGCTCAGTTGCAAAAGAAAAAATATGTTTGAATTCATGTTTCGAAAGATGCTTCTAGTGCTCTCAACACCACTGTCAGGGACAATCTGAAATATAACTAAGCTCTGAAGATTTCCCAGATCCAACTGATACAAAATTTTTAACCCCATCCCTCTCAAAATCACAAAACACACTCAACCTCCATTTCAGCCACCTTCCAATGAATTCCCTTTTAATCTATCAACAAAGAATTGCCCACAGCAATGATAGGTCTTCAACAGTTGCTTCCATTACTACCCTGCTGATGCATTTAAGGTCACAATCTTGGTCTTGCAGGTATGACCAATCCTTTTAATAACATGTAAATTTTGTTTTGGTGACCATATGAGCTCTTTGATTGCTCATTCCCAAGACACACAAATGGGATGCTTGTCATAAGACAGTTTCAGCTTTTGGGTCTTTGTCTTCGGTACCTATGGTCTTGGCAGGTTTCTTCTGCATTTTTCCCTCAGGCATTTTTGCAATCTGGCATGTCAGCACCTTCTAGTTTTAGCAATTTTGCATCCTTGGCTTATTGCCTCAAAGCTTTGGCATGAGTCTGCACTGTGGCATCCTTTCAACTCCAAACCTACTTGCTTCGCAGGTTTTCTTTGTTTTTTTTTTCAGGATGTCAGCAACTGCCCTGACCCTAGAGGGGAAGAAAGACTGATCAGCAAGTTCAAACAGTGTCTGTGCAGCAGAAAGATGTCTATCGCAAATGAGCACATTCACTACATCACCTGCCCTTCTGTGTAAGCGTGCCAGATATTGCACATGCTCTGGAACCATGAGAAATTTTTCCAGACCTTCTTCAAGATTATCCCTATTCTTCTGGGAGCCTGTGATGATGGGCTGGAGAAAAATCTGGTCAACTTCAGAGCCCCAGTCTGGACTCTGTGGATATAGTTTCCATCAACAAAGTATTTTGTCTTTTGCCTTTCTTCAAAGCTGAGAAAACCCATCATGAAGAGATAGCTGTTGGGTTTAAGGGATGATGGTTCAGGGTGACAAGTGCTGATTCAGCAGACAAACTGCTTCCCACAGTGACCACCAGGAGACAGCAAGGTGTCCTTTGTACTGCCTCCATTAAAATATGAATTTTCAGGTAGTATCGCATCTCTTTGGATTGTATTTGAGGAAACGAATCTAAAAATTCTTTAAATGGAAGAATCCACAATGATGGTGGTATAGAATCATGCTAAGTTAATCTTTGTTCCTGCCAGCTGTAACTCTTAAAGTCCACGTCAGTAACTGCCTTCAGTGCAGGCCTGAGTTTTGGTGCGGCTGGAAGACTTCTGTTAGAAATACTTTGTTGTTGTGACCTGTTTTGTCCTGCATCTTTTCTCTCAAAGAACTTTGCATAACCAACTCAATAATACAGACTTCAGCTCAGAGAGGTTGAAAAAGATCAAAACAATAGATGATGCCTAAAAACAAGTGAGAGACTCTTGCTACCACATCTCTCTCTACAGCCAAGGAAGCTGCACCAGGGCTTTCCCAGCAATTTAGAAGCAACTATTTCCCTAGATTTTAATGGGTGTTTGATCTAGAATCCATTTGCTTCAAATCTTACTACAGATCCAACAAAAGAATTCAAAGATCATATAGAATTACCAGGAATTTTTCTGGCAAAATTTCCCCAAGGAAAACACAGTTCCTTCCCACGTAAAATGAACATGCAGTTTATTTACAAACACGAAACACTGTGGATATCCTTCATAAAAAAGACAATTCTTAAGATATTTTCAAGTGTGATTTCTCCGAGACTTTTTTCCAGTGGATACTTTGCTGAGATGAAATTTGCTAACAACTATAACAATACGGAGAAAAAGAGGAAAAACAACTTTTGGCAACATCATATACAGAGTGCTGCACATGAAAAGGAAAGAAGCAAAGTAAAAAATAGTGCCATGACTTCAATAATCAGAACCTTTCCTTTAGCATCTAGGAAATGACAAGTAAGAAAGTTTAATATAGGAGAGGATTTTTATTTGCATTTCTTAACAATAAGGGTGGTTTATACTCCACCTGGTGTCTTTTCTCACATCATCTTTTATGGGCTTCTCTCAGTGACAAGTACCTTTGTACAAAGGTTCCCCCCCCTTCTCCCCCTTCTCTGGTTCTAACTCTCTAGCAGGCTTCAGCATACAAACACAATGGGAGCATTGAAAGGAAGACAGTGGGACACCTCCTTTGATCTTGTGTTCTAATAACTTGTGTATGTTTGTGTCCAAAAACAATGTTCCAAGGCTTTTCTTGTGAGGACTGCTGCCGCTGCCAAATGAAAAGAATACTCATCACAGGAGTGGTGGAATAGTTAAACTGTATTCAGGGGAGTGAAATACTGGCCAGTAATGTAAACAGCAGACTGTAAACTTTGCTAAATGCTTTGATGATTGAAGATAGCCCCATTCCTGACAGCTGACAACATAGACAGCATTAGTCTGTTCAAAGCATGGCACTGAGGGTCAGGATGAAATCATACAATTCCCTATTACTTTTCATATCCATTCTAGAGGATACTTACTGCACAAGGACAAAAGAAACATGTCTTGCATTAAAGCAAATGGCTACTGTCAGACAAGCCAGCTGAGCTCCTCTGCTACACTGCTGCTTGCTCAATGTTGTTGGAGTTTTTTAAACTACAAGAAGCTGGATTTTTGTTTTCATTTTTCATTCTTGTTGCTTTTCTTTCAAAGAAAAGGCTCTGGAAAAAATAACTGGCATGAGAACAGAATAAGACCAGTCAGAGCTTACACACAGAGAACACTGCTTGTGTAAAGTCACTTCTGAAGAAGTGGCAACCCATAGTGAGCAGTGGAAGGAGAAAGTTGCTTGATCACTGTCCTATTATTTACAGCTATGGCCTGGTAAAATCTCATGCGCTTAGCTGAACTGTCACACGTTGACAAAGCTGTGAATTTTGGAAAGAAAATGCAAGAATCAGGATCTGTGTCTATATTTTGTATTTAGGTTCCATCTCTGGAAGCAGGAGATTTGAAACTACAGTTTGACAGACACCTGGGCCTGATTTTCAATATGATAGCCTTTGCAAAGCTCTTATGAAACGTGAAAGGCTTGAATTCAATGTGTGTTGGTTCAACACAGCACTTCTATGTTAGTTTGGCTTGTTTTTTTAAAATAAACCTAAAGCTTGTTGAAGTTCTGTTGCTATAGTAAACAGGGTTTGTGCTGTGCTAATAAGTAAGTGTAAGAAGTGTTTAATGTAATAGATATCTGAAAAGGATGAAAAACATTAGTAAGACTATTTTTTAAGCTCTTTGTGTATTATAACAATTCCGAAGTGTTTGAGCAAACTCATTCATAACCATATCATACTGGGAAAGAAAACTTCACTCTAAAAATTATGCCTGGGCCACCATGTCCCTGCACGAATCTGACACCAGTCACTTGCCACAAGTATTTTGTCATTCTAAATTAATCTTGTCTATAAAAGAATCAGGTACATTGCAACTGATAGAGGTGAGGAATGGTGGCAAAGGCAACAGCCATTCTCCATTTCACTATGAGTGTTTCTTCTCCACTGGACACAGAGCAGACCCTGGCTGCCTGTAGCCTACAGACAGTCTTGGTGATGAATTACACAAGAATTAAACAGAAAAGATCCAGACTGTTAACAACAGGTTCTCTGTAACTTCATGCAAGGGCCCAGAAAGCATGGCCCTGGCTCAATGCTCAGCATTTGCGCAGATAACCACAGCTGTAGCATCAGTAATAGTCTCGTTTCAGACAGGGACCTAGGGAGATGGAGGCATGCAGCAGAAGTAAGGGTCTGTTAGCACTGCCCAGCACCACACACAACGTACACTCCAGGTGATGAGACACAGACTGAGCCCTGGGCACACTGAATTCCTTGCAGGAAAAACAGAAATTAATAGCGCAGTGCAACCATGTTGGTGCAACCAGCACAGCACAAACAGCTTGATCTAAAGTGCCCATGTTGTTCACCTGTATTCTTTAAACTTTGCTATGTAAAGCAGTTTTGTTTTCAAAATTCACTTAGTGTTTTATCTCTATTGAGCAAGTCTTGCACTTCCATTGGGTGCATTTTGTAAGAAAAATCTTAAATGAGTGTAAAACCAAAATCTTCTTTACTACTACAAGGAAATATCTGAAGTCCTGATAGATGGACAGATTTGAGATGACCAAGTAAGCTCTTTGAACATTTAATTTATACTTCTCCGATTTTCTCTTACTATTAACTGTCAGTGCTACCAGACTTCACATCTACCCTGCATGCTGCACATTGATCTAATTTGTGTGCTGTGTACGTGGCCTCTTCACTGTATTTCTGCAACATTTTCTTATGGCATTAATGACATAATTATTGCATTCAGATAGGCTGCTCTAGTTTGAATGAAGCTAAGATAACCCATGGAGATCCACTTTGCTGCTCTACTCCACACTCTGTGTCCTTTTGCATTGTGTATTTTCAAATACATGACAGAAGCTACAGGAATTCTGTTATTTGCATAAAACTAACAAGCCTCCAATTCTTCTCCTGGCATTCAGTAATTTTGCCATGGTGGCTTTGAACTAGTGCCAGATCATGTCTAACCAAGGCAGCATTTCTGTCAGCATGCTGCAAAGGCAAGGTGCATCATAGCAGGCTTCCCATTTGTCTCTGTTCTGTTAGCTGGTCAGAAAGATGAAAGACCTCTGGCACACTAAGCACACACCCAGCACTTCCTCACAGCATTCCCTACTGCCCTCACCTGTGGGAGTTCCTTGCAGTGTCTTAAGGGAATCTTTTGCTCTAAGACTCCTCCAGTATTTTGAGGCAGTTATAGGACTGTGGGCTGGATCACTGAGGCTAATACTGCCTTCATGCAACAATAATCTAGTCTCTTATTTATTCAATCAGAGTCAGTCTTCAAAAAATACACACACATTCTTGAAAACGTACTAGGTAGAATTCATCTCCCTGTGCAGTCAATGGAGAGAAATAGGTGGTTCATGTGACCTATTTTATATGTCCATATTAAGTTGAGATGAATCATTTTCTAAAAGTAACTATTAGGACATGATTTGTTTCATCTTAATATAGACATTTAAAATAGGTCAGATGGAATGGCTATTCCCTTCCCTTGACTATAAGGGGAGACTGGGTGACTAGATCAAGTAGAGATATTGTAGGCAGCAAAGTTGAGTGAAATGCATTCCACTCCCTGTACACAGTGTAAGACTTAATGTTCTTTTTCCCTCTGGTCTCAAAAGGAGAGATTATTTTTTCTTTTTAAATACAAAAATAATATGCCTGCATGCTACACACTGCAAAGCATCTAGGAGATCAGAGGGAACAAATTCTGACTAAGCTGAACAAAGCTTAAGTAAGCATGTATAAATGCCTGAGAGATCACACCTTTGTCATCATGCACAAGACAGTCAATGTGTAAGGTACGTATGTATTAAGCAAATTCCTGTATGTGCACCTGTGGCTGTTGTGGAATGTTTTAAGGTGTATTTTCTGTTTCTGCAAGGAGCAGGAATGTCACCACTGAAAGTTTCAAGAGCATGAAAACCAGTGTATTGATAAAAGCTTTTCTCCTGCTCTGATCATACAGTCTGCTCCAGTCAGCCCTCTTGTGCAGACAGGAACAGCACTGTCCAGTGCCCAGACCAACCATTCCCATCAACCTCCTGCAGACAAAATACATGAAAGAACAGCTATGTCATCTCTAGTCCTCTGACATTCCTAAACAACTAAACAGCGGGAGTACACTAGCTTACCCAGGCTCAAGGAAAGATTGAGCAAACCAACATAAGGGAAATCCACTGACAGTTTCTAAATACATAGAAGCAATCTCAAACTCAAGAATTCCCTGAAATAACAACTTATTAGAGACCGAGAGATGACTGAGTGGAAGTATCATGGTATGTTAACTCTATTATTATATTCTTCCCCTGACATCTGCTTTTGGTCACCATTAGAGACCAGCACGCTGTACAGCAATTCTTAAACTACCTAGCACAAAAAATAGAGGAGATCATGAGCGTTTGAGACTAATTGAAGAAGTTCAATTAGTATTGTCTCCATGGAGGAGAGGAAGAAAATTCCTGTATGGAGTTCAACTAGGCCACTAAGCCAGTCTGGAGACTCCATACTGATTTCAAGAGACCCATGAGGTACAATTCATTCTCTTTATGTCTGAGTAGCTGTACAATAATATCCACATTATTACAATAAAATCTTGTTTCATAAGACAGTTTCCTCATATGTTCTGAGTATTTCCTACTGAGAGTGGAAAGGCATTAATAAAACTGGATTTAAAATTCTACAAATCAGCATAAATCTCTATGGAAAAAATATACTTTAGCTCTTCCCTGCTGTTGGATTATGGTTGAAAAACCTATGGTTCTCCACAGATTATTTTATGTTGCACAAACCAATGAGATGAATAATGTAACTTTTGTTTATAATTTCTATAGTCTCTTTACTATAAAGTCTAGGATTTTAATAGCTAATCTTTCACAGAATTGAAATGCATACTCCAAATTATGGCACCCTAGTAAACAGTTAAGGAGTTTATATGTATCAGTCTTAAATCAGGTCAAACAGGATAACATAGCCTCATCCTGGTTATTAATGAGGATGTTAAAACAATTTTTGGCTCCTGTATTGTTTCCTTGAATACACCACTGGTGACTGGCCTCCTGCTGGACTTCATACTGCTGATCGCAGCACTCTGAGCCCAGCAGTTCAGCCAGTTTTCAGTCCACCTCACTGTCCACTCATCTTGCTCATACTTCATCAGTTTGTTAGTAAGGATGTTAGGTGAGACAGTGTCCAAGTCTTACTGAAGTCAAGATAATATCCGCTGCAACATTCACCTTTCATTGTGGAAGGCAACCAGGTTTGTCAGGCATGATCTCTTCCCTTCATAAATTAGCACTGACTATTTCCAGTCACCTTCTGTCCTTAGCATACTTGGAAATGGTATCCAGGATTATTTGCTCCATCACCTTCCCTGGGTGAAGCTGACTGGTAATTTCTTGGATTCTCCTTTTGCCCTCCTTGAAGTTAGGAGTTACATTTGCTTTATGTCAGTCCTCAGGAATCTCCCCCAATAACCATGACCTTTCAGAGACAATTGAAAGTGGCCTCACTGTGATATCAGCCAGCTCCCTTAGGAATGCATCCCACCAGCTTCCGTGGGCTTGTGTACATCCAGTTTCTTTAAAGGTACCTAACTCAACCCTCTTCCACCGAGGGAAGGTCTTCATTGCTTCAGACTTTTTCACTGGATTCAGGAACCTGAGATTGCTCTAGGTTGGTCTTACCAGTAGAGATCGACCTGAAGAGGACACTGAGTGTCTTGCCTTTTTCCATTTCCTCTGTCACCAGGCCCACCACCCCATTTAGCAGCAGACTCACATTTTCCCTGCTGATACACTTGCAGAAGTCCTTCTTCTGGGGAAGACCTGTTCACAAGTGCATGTAATGATAGGACAAGGGGTAATAGTTTTAAGGTAGAAAAGGGTAGGTTTAGGTTGGACATTAGGAAAAAGTTCTTTACTATGAGGGTGGTGGATCACTGGAATGGGTTGCCTAGAGAGGTAGTGGAGGCCCCATCCCTGGAGACATTCAAGGTCATGCTTGTTGGGGCTCTGAGAAATCAGTTCTAGTTGGAGATAGCCCTGCTTATTGTAGGGGGGTTGGACTAGATGACCTTTAGAGGTCCTTTCCAACCCAAGACATTCTATGATTCTATGATTCTTGTTGCTCTCACATCCCTTGCCAGATTAAGCTTCAGGAGGGCTTTGGCTTTCCCAGTCCCATCCCCTCTGGGTCACCAGAGGCTACACTGTGGAACACACCTAGAGTTTATGTCTAGGGTAAATTAAAAATGTAATGTACCAATTGCTGAAGTAAACATGGAACTAACTATCTCTTGTGTACAAAATGGCAGGAAAGACTGTTTTTGCAAGGACCACAAAATATCCCAGCCATCCTAATTTTCACTTTAGCAATTAAAAGAATCCAGATGGGATTCCCTGATTGCATTTTAAGTTTATATTACAAGCAAATATAAGACTTTAAAACTGCTACAATGGTCAAAGTCTTTGTCAAGCTTATAGCCAGGATCAGAGCTGTACAGAAAGCAGATTTTCTGCTTTGTAGGAAATTTCACAAATATTTTTTAATCTTTCTGAATAAGGAAAAAAACCCTTGCAATTTTAATAAAATTGTTAACCTTCTTTTTGGATTTAAACTGATGATTCTGAATTTTAGCTTTTTCTATTACAAAGCACAGTTTATCTTCTTAATTTTAAATAATGGGCTAAAAAGTTACTTCACAAGGTCAAAATGTTCTATTCCAAAAATATTAAGAACTTCTGTTTCAAGTCTGTTTAACTATCATGCTACAATATTTTTAATACATAGAATATTGTCAAAATTGAAATATTTATATGGATTGCCATTTTGCAATGGAAAGCTGTTCCACAATTCGTTTTCTGACAACTTCCAATCTGAAACATGAGAGAATACAGCGAGTGATTATATTTACAAGAAGTTTTGTATATTCAATGGTATTACTAATCTCATCTCCTAAGGGGAATGATGACTCAGAAAATCATGATTGAAAGTCCAGGCTCTAGATATAACAAATATAATAATTATTATTCTATCATATTTTAAAGATTTCAGATATCATCTGAAAAAAATACTTTCCAATTCATCTGACTTGATTTACCTAAGTGCATCTTCCCAGTGATTCTATGAGGAATATGCAACTTCCCTTCAGAGGCATTTCCATCTCTGCATTCCAGTCTTACTGTAAAGGAAGAACATATTTTTACCAGCTTCCCTTCCACCCATACTCCAAGGTGCCTCTGATTATGCTAAACATTTTGGCTAGATAAAGGCTTTATGTATTTTTATTCTAAAGATGCTTACAGTTGCTCTGTTAGCAGGACTCTCCCCACATGAGATGTGAAAGTTAATAATACTTTGTTTGCTAATATTGAGTTAACTGTTACAACGTACAGCATCCAGACACCCCTGAACAAGAATTCTGTCACCATCAGATCCTACAAATAACACAGACATAATCCTATTAAAAAGAGGAAATAATGTAAGAAGACAAAACAAAAGGAATTTCAATTATGCGTATTCCTCTTTTGGCTTTACAACTGTACTTCTGAAGCCATCACGTTTCATTGCAGTGGAGTTTTATGCTTCAAGTTCACTTGTAGAAAAGGCACCTGTACAGCCTTGAGTTCTTTCCCTGTCTGTATTTGGCACAGATTTCGAGTATAGGATGAGCATCTGACCTTCAAAAAAATCTTAAATTCAGAATATATAAAACAGGCTGCTTAGCCATTCTTTTTATTTCTAAAGGAGATTAAATGCAGTTGAAGAAACTACATTGCATTCAGAAACGGGACCCTTTGGAAGAAAGGGTGACATTTTCTCAAAAAGAAAAAGTCCACAGACTAGGACTTTTCAACTGTTTCAGCATAAAAAAGAACCAAATAAAAAGAGCAGGAAACCATTCTGTACTTTCAGAATAATGTGAAAAAGACAACCCAAGAGAGCTTTAATACCTGAAATGCTCTTAAATCCTAAAGAAAGACTTTTTGTAATACTATATCAAAAGGGGAAAGGGAAATAACCCAACACAGTGCTTTCCTTTTTTCAGCACGATATGGATGTGGAAAGTATGTTAATTCCTGTATTCTCAAAGGAAAACAAATAGCATAAACAGACAGACAGGAGAGGAAGAGAGCAGTATGTTTAAAATAATAGAGAAACCCACCACTCATTTAAGCCGTTAGCTCTGAGAAGGCTCAGGCTGTGTGTCCAATCACAGGACCTACAGTTTATGCCAAGACTTGTTTCAGATGCATTCTGCAACCAACTCCACCGAACACAAACACAATTAGAGCATTCAGCATCAGACAGTAGGAGATCCCCTTTGATGTTGGGATAAAATGAGGATATGCATGGTTTTGTCCAAAATGACAACCATCCCAGGTTTACTAATGGGTATCTAATAGAAAAAGAGAACTTTATGATGCTCATTAATTACCAAACTGTCATGTGCTTCTGGCAGAAAGAAAGTAATCCTCTTCTCCAGATTAGACAGCCACCACAAAGGACTTCAAAGAACTTTCAGTCCCCTCCCCTGAGAGCTGCCTTGCATAAACCTCACAGCACTAACCGTGCAAATTAAAAGAAGGGAGCAGTTGACAAACCCTTCCTGATACATGCGCAGTCTATTGCTGTTGGCAGTTCAGACACGAGCCCTTATTCTGCTGGCAGATGTGCACATTCTCTATACATAAAACCTGCTCTAAAATTCACACAAAACTTTACAAATTATCGGTAAATAATGCCTTCCATTCTTGCTTTCAAGCCTGGAGATATTTGTGCTGAGGATTCTTTGGTGGCAATAAAAATTCTTTTTTTAAGAACATGAAAATGGAGAAGAAATACAGCTGAAAGCCTAGTTCTCAGAAATTTTCCTCAGATGTTTTTGTTAATGAGGAGCAGCTAAAGCATGCCTTTTGCTGGCAATTTGCCACAATGGGTACAAAGGGCTACAGAGATCATCTAATATGAGAATGGATGTGTTAGGGAGTATGAAGCACTTACAGTGATTCCCCTAGTTTTAAATGGTCAGACATTTATGAAGTTGGGGATTTCACTTTCAGCACAAATTCCTTCCCTTCCTCCTACTTTTCTATAAACTCTTTATATGTTCCTTTTTTTTCCCCAGGGACTGAACTCCACAGACTTCAAAGTACGCAACACATTTCACATATTTATGATTGTCACCCAAATGCATGTATTTATGGTTGTTTTCACAAAGGTCTGAAATAGTGATAAAGTCTGAATTGTGTCTCAGGAGGAGCAGGGGGATGGATACTTCTGATATTTGGATGGCACACGAATTCTAGATGACAGGATTGTGTTCTTGAACATATTTGCCTTGTGTATTTTTATTTACTCATGTAGATTCAAATCACTTTTCCTGACAAGGTGAAAGACAATGAGCCCCATTATTATTTGGAATCTGAATATTCTCATTCAAAGGCCTTCCAAAGCAGCATTGGGGTAAAGTTGTGTGCCTTGGTCTTACTGGGCAGATCAAGTTTTTAATAGGCGTCCCACAAGTTTTAGATTTAAAGAAGGGCTTTCTCCAACCAATTTGATACAATTTTTAGTACACAATGGTTGCCAGAACCATGCTGCTATTCAAAACAGAGCAGCCTTTATGTTTACCTAGAACATAAGAGCCCAGGGGAAGCAGTGCTGACAAACGATACTGTGATTTTGTAGGAAAAACAAGTCATCATAGGGACCATCAAAAAGTGTTCCTTTGCTCACAGCACTTTTCAGATAGCACCTCTTCAGTATGTCATGGTGAACCTATTCAAAACTCTAAATGGTTTGAAAGATTCCTTCCTTTCCAAGTAATGTGTGTGCTGCATCTCAGCTTTATTTTTTCTGTAGCAATAAAAACCTGGAAGTAAAAAATATTTGATTTCCCTTTTTTTAATAAGTAACTTAATATCCTTGAAAACTCTAGGGTTGCATCAGCAACATCATATATTCTAGACGTGACCGTGCTAGGTCACAGCTACATATGAAAAATACTAAATGAGGCTGAAATTTAGTTACGAAATGAAAAAAGTGGAAAAAAATCCCCTTTTTTTGGGTAAAAAACCTAAAATATTTTAATGGAAAAATGTTGTTCATAGTATAGAAAGATCAAGAAAATAATGCCAGCACAAAATTGGAAAAAAAATTGGCAGAGAATTCTCTTTTCAGCTTCTACTGATTTTATTTGAGGATCAAAAATATATTACCTGATCATCTCTACAGTTAAGCACTTCATTGTTTTTTTTGTTCACTAAACATGTTCCTTTTTAGAGTGTTCTTTTTTAAAATTAATAATGACTAAGAGCTTCAACACTTCCAAATTGCCATGAGTAGGGCTCTGGCCTTCCTACCAGCTTTCCAGGAAGAGTACTTGTAATGGACCCAATTTTAACTGATTAAATAAGACTTCAGTATTTGAACGTGAGACAGTCGATGTTTGATCAGTCCCAAGGAAGTTACCTGATAGCTACGAGCTCCAGACCATGGAAATAAGTAAATGCCTTACTCTGAGGGAAAGCAAGCACTGCTCACACCGAGAAGTCAAATGAAACACGATAATAACCACTATAATATTAGAGCTGTATTGTGCTATAGAAGCTTTCCTGATTCTATCTCTACAGATTCTTTTTTTTTTTTTTTTTCCCCAGCAGAACTCTGAAAAATACCTCTTAATATATTACTATGTGCTCTTGATGCCACTACTTCTGTATAATCTGCTGTTTTCTCTGGTATGAAACTATCACGAATTATTTTGAATTATCATTAAAGATAGAGCAGAGAAGAAGTATCTTGATTAGTTTGTAAGTTTGCTAGAGATGACCAGACTTGTAGGCTGAACAGTCACAGAACTTACTTTTCCACCTCTTTTTAGAGGTTATCCACTACAGCTGAACATGCGTTGCCCATCCTCACTTTCTACCTGCAATTCAGCTGATGCAAAAAGTAAGACAATCTTTGATACAACATCCTCTGTCAAGAACATTGTCCTTCACCTTCTTCCCCAAACACTAAATAGCCAAGGAGCATACCGTCAAGAGTAAGTCACTCCCAACTCAGTTTCATGCGTGTGCATTTCTGAGGTAAGTGCTTTCTTGGGTAGATAAACAAAAGTGATGCACCATTCTACTTAAACCGATGTGCTCGTTCTGCTTCCACCTCCATAACTTCACCTGTAATTTTTGTCACAATAAGAACACAGTTAATTCATAAATGGGTACATTTCTGCAGACACACACCAACTTGCAGGATATGCCCACAGAAAACGTGACTCCATTTGTTAGCTGTTTGGTGAACATCAGTGGAGAATTCTTGTTTCAAAATACTCTGGTTGGCACCAGACAAAAATCATTCTACTGAATGTCATATAATTTCCACTGCTTTTCCTTTGGTTAAGTGACAGCTGAAAGAAAAGACACCCTGGAAAAACTCAGGAATAGGCTTATCCTTTCAGGCAGACATTTAATTTGGGATCAATTAAAAAGTGCAATGACAGAGGGGTTTGTACTGAATCTTTGAGTGTGTGAAAGAAGCAGTGAAAGAACCAATGAAGGCAGCAGAAAGAAATCCAAAGCAAACGAAGGTGACATGATCTGAGAAGAGTTAGGAAAGAGAGTGTTAGAGGAGAAGGCTGGCTGGATGAAGGCCTGGATCTCCAAGTCCTTTTGTTAATCCCAGCTGTGCTCAGGCAAACAGATCCCAGTGCACAGTCTTTGTAACTAAAGAGATTTGTCCCAGAGAAATACTTCACTCCACGGACAACTTCTCCTTCCCAACAGAAACAAGCTAAAACTGGTGAGCCCATTAGGTCAAAAAGGGATTGGTGGTGTTAGCACCGAGATCTGAAGTACAAGCACAGAAATTTCAAGTTGCTATTCCTGCTAAAGCAAAGTCCAAGCTCTGGCATTTTTTTTCAGTTCGAAGTCAAACTCAAATGAATGGTTCACAAGATGATCAGAAAGGGCAGGTGTCTTTTTAGCAGTCATCTGGTCCGATCTAGCACCAATGATGTTGCAAATTTTTTTCCCCTCCAAAAACCTGAATTATTCAAATCAGGACCAGCCCTTGATACCCTTGAACCAGCCAGCACAGAGCATAGCTGGCCACAGCATGACTAAGAGGGAGAAGTCAGGAGGGAAGGAAGAGACCCCACTGGAATTGGCAAAGGACTTGAGGAAACTGGTATTTTTGGCATATTCAAGTACTTGTAAGGTCTTCCAGGATAAACAGGCAATGAACCAGTTTATACACACTCAGATGCATCTGGACTTGCAGATCAACATCAGGGGAGAAAAAAGATGCAGAAGTCATTCCAAGAGGCTGTGGATTTGCCCACAAAACTTGAATCTTTCCCTTTCAGCAGCCTGATGGAGAGGAAGACCATTGCAGCTGAAAAAGATGCCAATTGATTGCCGTGAGCTGAGGCAGCACAACTCAGAGCCTGGTCTGTATTTTGGAAAAGAGGAAATCAGAGATATTTTGAGGTATTTTTGGGCAATTAGCAAAATCAATCAATTCAGTTGGTAGAAAAAAGTGTAAATGGGAACAACTGAAGCAATAAATTAAGCACTCCTGATTTGCTAGTGCCAGATCTAGAACAAACACTTCTAGGACACTTGAACACTTTTTGTCTTTCAGACATGCATTCACACAGCTCCAACATCAACAATTTGCTACAAAAATAGGGACTTCATCAAGTGACCTATAGGCTAACACTTCTCACTATCTGCTTTCCAGTC
Source organism: Hemiprocne comata (assembly GCA_020745705.1). Taxonomy (NCBI): domain Eukaryota; kingdom Metazoa; phylum Chordata; class Aves; order Apodiformes; family Apodidae; genus Hemiprocne; species Hemiprocne comata. The sequence continues at coordinate 6,955,176 of CM036598.1, forward strand.
AAGTCACCTCATTTCCTTTTTATTTTCAAAGCCTTCTCAAAAGTTTTAGCCATATGAAATTACAAATTATTCACAGAGATCTGATTTTCAGACTCTCTTTTCATCACAGGAAAAATACCCCACATGCAAAGCATAACTAGGGCCTGACACACCCTCTTAACACAGCTCACAGTATCCATACAAAATTTGTCTTCCTGCCATCTTGCCCTGCCTCCATTTACTCTATTCCTATAGTGAAGAATTATGTTGTAAGATAGTCTCAGTGTGTTACAATCTTATCCAGGAAGAAGGTCTAAACAAATACAGAATGTTATGTGGAAGAGATTGTTAAAGTTGCCAAACCAGTTAAGAGCCTAGAATGCATTAGGGTGAAAATACTATGCTGGGTTCCAGTACAACATGCACAGGATAAAACACATTAGCAGCACCACAGTAGTAACACTGGTTGGAGTCCAGGTATTGATCAGTAGAGTCACATGTAAAAGTGGGGCTATTGAACAAATGGAAAATATTAGCTCATGATCAGATAGCAGATGCTTCTCATAACAGAAGTAGATCCATAGTTTATGAGATGATTGATTCCTCAAGTAGGTCACTAAATGGGTGCTTGGAAATAAGTTGGTTACACTTAACTGAAGCATTACCCGATGTAGATGTTTTCAGAAAACCACAAATTAACCTGTTATCATTGCTGAACATTTACCAGGCTTGAAAGCAATCCAGGCAAGTACGCAAAACCTTGATACCCACAAAGCATTAATACTCCAAATGAGTCTCCCAGCCAATAACAGCCCATTACTATGGGGGGATAATAACAGATGTTGAGAAGATGATCAGAGCAGATAAACTCGTTGCCAGATTATATTTGATGATACAAAGATAATTAAATGGGAGTATAGCTATTCATTCTGAAGGCTCTTCTGAGGGTGCTTGTATGTTGAAAATAATCCCAATGTTAATGCAAAGTGCTGAGTGCACTTTCTATTAAAAAATAATCAGTATAATACCTGTTAAGAAGATCTATCTGATGATCCTGTTGAGGGTCAGAACAACTTATCTGTTCTTAGAACTGTAAAGATAATATTAAGCATGCAAAGAAGCAGCTATGGATCTAGACAAAGCCGCTCAGGAAATCAAAAGGCTCCCCTGCTATGTGACACAGCACACAAACAGCTTTAGCTCCTGATCTGCATACACTAACACCTACTTACAAGAATTTTAACACTAGGACACAACATTAAGATGGTAATTTTGCAACAGTATTTTTTCATTCTGGTGTCCCACACTCTCTAGCAGCCAACTCTGGGTTACCAACTTTTATGCTTCAAAGAGGTGAAGAAGGCAGAAATGCAAACACACTCTGACAATGGGCTCAGAACAAGGAAAACTGGAGCCCACCCCTGGGGGTGTGGAAGAGCTCAAAACTTCACTGGGACAGGAAAAGCCCATCTCATAGCGAGTGGGTAGAGCAAGCAGAAAGCCATCTATAAAATAAGTCTCCAAGTCTCCAATTTAACCTTCCTCTTGGAATCTCAAAATTAGTATCACAAAGAAATAGATACGGAGAACATGCTCTTCAAATCAGAAACTCTCTTTTTGCGTCTACTGCAGGAATATCAGGTTTCATTTCTCTGAACATGAACTGATAACCCAGTTAAAGAATGATACAAGCAGCAGTTCAGCGACTGCTTAACTCTGGTGTCATTTTCTGACCAGCTTCTTTTTTTCTAACTCTAGAGTAAACATAGTTGAGAAGGCCAAATATGTAGAACAGTGACACAAAAGCAACTCCAAACAACTAATCAAAACAAAAATAGTGACTCCATACCACAGGGGAGAGCCACAGTCTTTTCTCTTGCAGCCAAACTTGGTTATGAAACCAATTCCTGTGAAGGCAAATTGCTGTGAGAGAGAAGGGAGCTCTGTCATGGCTGGCCTGCAGGAAGGGTGGACATTATTAGGGTCATTTTTTTCACTCAGGAAATGAAAGACTAGACAAAGGGATCAATTGCTCATCTGGAAGAGTATTAAATCAACCAGAAATCAGCAAGAGGAGGATCAGGCAGATGCAAAAAGTTAAGACTGATGGTCTTGTTCTTGTACTTGAAGTACAGTTCTTCCAAAGTAAAAATTTTATGAACTAAAGTACTAGAATAGATTTCTATATTTTGGGAAGTACAATGAGGTGATGAGCCAGATAAAAGAAAAACATAACAGGAAAAAAAAAAAAAAGAAAAAAGTGATTCCTTCTACAGTACACCTACATTGCACTTAACAAAAATTTCTTCTAAAGTCAAATATTTCAGAGATGAACAATACTAAGGAAACTAATGAGTTTAAATTATTCTTGAAAAGTATGGGGAAATACTGGAAGTGTATGAAATATGTATGACACGTGTATAACATTTTGGGTTCTTCAAACCATAGTGCAGGTTTAAGACTAAGATTAAAAAAAAATTCCTGTTTTCTTGATGGTTTTTTCCCTATGGAGAAACACAAGTTTTGTGATGTCTGCACTTTTGCACAGCCTTGAGTAGCTTAGGGCTTCTCTATCGGCAAAGCACAGCAGAGTTCATCCAGCTGTCTGATGAGGTACGAGTGAGTGCTGTGATGGGGGATGTGCAAGCAGAACAGGATCCTCAGTTGGTAGCCCAGGAACAGAAGACATAATGAATGTAAAAGGAATTTAGTTTAAACTTATGAAGAGACAAAGCAAGGAAACTAATGAAAAAGTCATAATCTCTTTCTGGTAGGCTTACTGAAGTCTGATTTTGGCAAAGATACACAGTTAGATATCTCTCAGTTGACACACTTTCATAAACAGTTATTACTCTTCAGTTCCTGGGAAGGGATAGGTCTCCTCAGTCAGGGAAGCCCCAGGTGTGGGACAGTAGCTCTAGATTGATGGTATCTGGTCCTTAGTCCTAAGTGAACAGGAAAACAATGAGATGTAATTGTCATTTTAATTACAAAGACTGGATGTAACTAACCTGGAAGATGAAAGGAGCAGTGCACAAAAGCTGAAGCTCAAAAGCTCCTTAGATTATTTTTTTTTCCACCGACCCTTCCAACTATTTTGAAAAGGAAATCTGATCAACTTGTGAAAGAGACTGAAGAAACAGAAGGGCGATATTTCCTGCAATAGCAGTGATTTGTATATACTGCCAAGTTCCTTCCAATTTTATAATCACAGAATCATTTAACAATCTAGAAGGTATTCTGAAGATCATCTAGTCCAAACTCCTGTACATTTTTTTACCCTTATACCTGTTCAGAATTTCCCTTGGTGCAATTTGTGACCATTGCTTCTCAACCTTTCACTGTGCATCTTTGTGAAGAGTCCCATGAGAATTAGAAGTGTAGGATCTGCAACATTTTGTCAAGCTAATGATTCAGTTTCATGTTTCTTACCATTACAAGTTGTTAAGGGAAGAACAAGGCATGCACAGGTGTATCTCCATCATCCTTCCTGTTTCCAACAAGTGGAAATTTAGGAATTCCTCGAGCTAGAGTCTGCAACCCAGACTGGTGCTTAATTAGACATTGGTTTAATACTTTCTTCAATCTACATTGTTTCCACAAAATTCTGTGGTGCTAAGTGCTGTAGCTGAATTATAAATTATGAAAAAGTGCTTCCTTCTCTTGAAGTGCAACAAAGGGAGCTCTCCCAGTTTTAGCAATATTGTATCTGAAGCAAGTAAGAATAAGGTGCATGACTTTTGCTAGCTGATTTATGCAACTTCAGTGGCAAAAGATGCTTTCAAACTTCCCAGTGGAGGGAAACTGTCGAGATAGCAAATGTTAGCATTCTTTGAGAATTTCTCTGCATAATAAAGTTTATAATCAGAACTGTTCCAGTCAAGTTTTTCCACTAGACTTGTAGTGGTGTAATTTCTCATGTGAAGATGCTCCAAAATAGGCAAGTTCACCCAGTACTTACAGCAATATAGCTATCATAATATATTATAAATTGGCTGGTAAATCTATATATGTACAGAAGCATTGATTGAAAAAAATGCAAAGCAAGAAATTTGGAAATAAAGATTATTTTTCTCCCCTAAAAGACAAATCCTTGTCCACTTTTTAGCAAAGGCAAACTGCCAAGATATTACCATGAGAAACAGGTGTGTCAGTCCAAAATTAAGAATTAAATACTGTGGTGTTACCATTAGTCACTTTAAAATGGTGCATATTTTCTTCTATATTAGTGCACAAATCACTGGTGGTCAGAACATGCACCTTAAAATAGAAAAATCACTCTTTTTACAGTTATGCTTTTAGCTATGCTGACTTTAACTACCATGGCTGCTTCTATTCAATCTGATGCCATCCTCCCTCCATCCCTTTCTGAGAGTTTAAGCATAGTCGTAATAGCCAGTGAAAGAATAATAACTGAATTTTAGTCAAAATATCATGTCTCACCAGCTTAGTATGTTTCAGAAAAATGAGTCTATACTGACTATTCATGCCTGTGCTGAACTCTTTTGCTATTTTCCAATTTCTCCTCTTTCTATAGGCTTCCCAATAAATCCCCTCAGCACTCACTACTGTGATACCTAGCTCCATTTTTGTTTCGGTGTTGAGGCATTCCGTTTATTTTACTCCCTTTGTAGTAAAAAACCGCCTCTTCTATAAACTGAACCTGGTTAAGAATTCCCTTTTGCTGTGAATCCGAATGGAATTCTTGGCAGTACATAATGCCACACACTATGCCAAGGTGTTTGCTCCCATAGGAGCATTGAAAGGCACAGGGCTTTGTTCTGATTTACACACTTCAAGTAAGATCAGAATGAGGCCAATGGTTCCTGCCAAAAGAGCATACAAACTGAAAGGAAAAGAGGCTCACTCCAAGGGACTCAGAGAATGGAAGTAGCATAAAGCTTTTTAACTTTTTCTGTTTTAGCAGGGAGTGATGCTGTGGAAACAGGGAGATTTCCAGAGGTATTAGATAAGAAAGCAGAAAGATGAAAGGACTGGTGAAAAAAAAAAACAACACAGAATTAAACCTTTAAAATATGTCATCTTTCTTCAAAGAAGGTAGCTTTGCCTATATTTCATGGTTCAATCATGCTCACGTTTTTAGAGACTTCAGGACAACTCTCTTTGTACATAAAAGTTAAGAGTCTGGAGAACAACTGACCAGAAAATGATTCCCTAGATTTAGTTGTCATTACCTGTTGCATCTGTCCTTCTGACATATATCTTGCCCTTGCTAATAGACCATACAGGAACTAAAGGTAGAAACATTCAGACTTGCAGTACAACCTGGTTCCAAACACAGCTGCAAGGTGACTGGAGGCTGTTTCACTCTCAACTTGCTCTTGTAGGGATAGGAAACAACATTTTGCAGACAGCAAGCTGGGCTCTTGCCTAGCCCTCTTCCATCTTGAACTCAGAAGCTCCTGTTCTAAAATAATTCTCCCCAATAGCTTTTTTGTCCTTACCCTTTGTATGCTGTGTCACAGTGTATGGCAAAGTCATCTTTGCTGACTTGTTTATATGCATTTTCAGGGCTTGGCCCACCCTCAGCTCATAGTGAAAACCTCATGCCCACGTTAAGAGTCTGTCTCAGCCCAAGCTCTGCACCTTTGAGAGGCACAAAAAAAGTAGTCTGTGCAGGTAACACAGCAATAGTAAATCAGTTCTAAGATTGTAAACTTTGTTTGATAGTAAAAGAAAGGAAAACTCTGCAAGTATCAGAGCAGGAAATAGTGCCTATAGTTGCTGAAGCATGCCTGGTATTCTAGTATGGACCCAAGCTATTGTTCATAAGGCTGGAAGGATCAGAGACAAGCAAACCATATATGCTACAAACCAGTCAGCCAAGAGATAACACAAACCAAATCTTCCTGAATATGTGAATGCTCTAAGTTAAAACTGCAGCTGGGCTAATAGTCATTGGGCAAGAAAGCATGAGTCACAGGGTTCAGTAAGCTTTAACAACTCTTCATCTCACAATGTAGAAATAATCCCACAATCTCACCGTGCAGTTCCTGGACAGCTGGAGAAAGACTTTGGAGAGAAATATGATATGCTTCTTTTCAAAAGCCAAGGCCCTACTCCTTTGACACATCTCTCCAAGCAATGGAAAGAATCACAATCTGATCTTAGTTGGTACAGTCAGAGCTATTGTAAATAAGCTGTCTACACCGCAGGACAAGTGCACTCTGCAGTGGGACCAGTACACATACCTCACAAGGATGTACTCTGGCTCCAAATAAAGACACAACAAAGATAAGCACCATCCTACGGAACTTCTGGGCCTGATTGGGACACTTGAACCACCAGGGCTGAGGGGTACAGAACAGCATTTTTATGCTTCACAGTGTGGCACAGGTTTAGAAGAATAACTAAAAATTCCATGTAATTTTGGTTCATGTGATGATACTTCTTATTCTGCCTGAAAACTCTTTCACTTCTTTGCTTTCACCAAGAAATTAAATGTTTCTCAAAATAATTATATTTATTCTGTGGTATAATGATGGAGAATGTACATACCCCAAAAATGGCTCCATTTTCCAGATGAAAAGCACATAGTTTTCAAAGCAACTTGTATTGTGTGATACAAGGCATGCCAAGTTTCATGAAACCTAAGCTTGTGTATAAAATAAGTTTGATGATACTCATACATTAAAAGCTGATCATTAAAGTTAATTGCTGTTTATTTCTGACTATTATGTTCATCCTGAAGTGTTTTTGTGGTATTCATTGAAGTTGATTGCAATGAAATGTTTACTAAACTACAGTACATCTTTCTGAATTAGTCTATTGCCCAGTTTTTCTAATTTTCACAAACAAGAAAAAAATTTTATATATAATGTCTCATAGCCTACTATTGTTTAGTTTCAAAGACTCTGAACAACACAAGTCATCAATCAATCACCTTACAGTGGAAGAAGACACTGCCATCTCATGTTGTCCATATGTGGATAGTGCTAGATAAGTTTAACTGCTTTTTAGATGATGTATTATCTTGCAGCCTTTGGGTTTGTTTTGGTTTAGTTTTCAAACACAGGCAGTGTTCCACTGCCAGCAAGCAGGCCCCTGAATATTTTGCCTTGAGAATGTCCTCCATCAGTTAAGATTTGATAATCTTATTTTACAGGGACTAAAATATTGGATTTTTCCAAACGTGCCTGATATAAATAAGCCAAGTATTTTGGAGAGGAATCCAGAAGTATTTAATCAGGCAAAACCTCCATTGATTTCCATGGGAGTCTTGTCAGAGTAAGGACTGAGTCAAGACTTCAAGACTTGGCACATTATCAATCCCAGCAAATGACGGGCGAGAGCTGATGCCTAACGCATGTTCTAGGGAGGAAACAACTTGGCTCAGGGACCACATTTAAAACATCACATACTGTAGTTTAAGCTCTGTAAGAAGTGAGAAGAACAAAGCTTAAGTTAGTCTCGAAACACCCAAGTCAGAGTTCAAATATAGTGCAAATATTCTTTACATATCTCAGCATGTCTAGTGGCATGCTTACTGTAAAAGGCAAGAACGATGGATAAAAAGTAGTCAGGTTTTAATGTGAAATGAACCTTACTTACATAGAAAAACATCTAGAGGAAGCATCAAAATGCACAGTTTTTTCACAAGCTATTAACAACTAGGTAGTACCTGTAGTATGACAACATTAAGTAACACTATCAAAATTAGGAAAAAAGGATTTCATCTAGCTGTTTTAGCTCTTCTTTTTTTCCTGCATTTCTCCAAAAGACAGTTTCTTCTTCAGTTTGTCTGGCTTTGGGGAGAGTCCGAAATGTCATATCCTCACAATCAAAGATGAAAGGCAAAGAAGAGAGATCAAGGCTTTTACTATATAGCCTTTTGTAAATGCTAACAAACATGACTGAATGTGAATTTGTTCCCAGCAGATTGTGTTTACACTGTACCAGCTTGTCTTATAAAGGCAACTTTTTCAACATATTTCAATTAAAAAAGGTAAGTCTAACTAACAAATGGAGTAAGCTCTTCAGGAATGGGATTTCTAGTTGGGTCACCTTGTCGCTCCATCATCAGTGGCAGTTTTTTAATGCTTCTGATGTTGCAGATTAGATCAATGGCTGGTAGTTAACTGGGTGTCTGTCAGAGCTGCCGTGGATTAAGAAACTGCAAAAAATCCCTTTCAGAAGACATATTACACCCCTCCTTCTCAAATTCCTTCCTACAGGATATTGCTCAAATGGAGAAGAAAACTATAGGCCATGGAAGCTCAGTTGTTTTGAAATATACTGCCCTGGAGACTAAAAAAAAAATAATCAATCTCTTCTATTAGGAATGTCTTACCTTTCAGGGTTAATGCCACAAACATGTTATATCATGTACCTTCATGTAGGGTGGGTAGAACATTAAAGCATGACAATTGTGTGCACTAATACAAAGCAGTGTTGGCCTAACACATAGGTCTGAATGTAGAATACTATGAAAAACATTCAGGGCAATACAGAGAGAAACCGAGGTAGAAATAGTTTTCAAAGTCTTGCTCACCAGGTGCTGGCAAATGAAAACCAGGTGTTGTCTAGAGTTGTTTCTCAGCAAACATCAAAATCTGAGTAGCGCTCAAAACAGGAAAGATTTTTCTACTCTATTTCTGGTTGATCTGACTGACTTTTTTGTTAAGCACACTGCTCTTTTAGAAAAACACCTTTCTGCCTGCACAAGCATTTGCTTTTTAGTTGAAACATCTCCACTTTACTCCAAAGACTTTAACAAAAGACTAAAATTATGTACAAATCCTTTGTACAAATTCTTGTTTGAAAAGAAAGTTGACACTGTAATGAATTTCACAGTGTGTGGACTGGACAAACACCTCCAACACTAAGATGCATCTTGACCATTGAATCATAATCTACATGAGGGGCTGACTCAGTGACAATCAAAGTGCACACACCAGTTGAGCTTATTCAGAACTCCTAAGGACACAGACTCCTCAAGTATTGTCTAGATGTAACAGTCTCGTAATTCATACATTTTAAATGGTTGATTTACTTTCGCTTTCAGTAACTAGGTAACAGTATATGCAAGAGGAGAGTTAATTTGATAATAAGAGGAAGATACTTTCTAAGCATGATCAGTGTATATCCACTGAAGTCTTAAGAAACTGCAAAAGGTTGAACAGCTTTCACTGTTTCAGTTCCAGTTGCATGACTGAAAGTGATGCTTAAAAATTTCTTCACATATATAGATATAAATTAGAATGCATTATGAATTCTTTTTCACTTATAAAGGATATGATCACCTCTCATTTTTTTTCCCTCTAAAGATTTCGGAGAAAAATCCCTCAGTTATAAGGTCTTCACTTGCACATGAAAAATATTTTGTCTCCAATAAAGCACAGTTTTCACCGTATCTTTCACAGCTTGAAACTCAGCTGCTTTTACTCTATATGGCTCCATGCTTCCACCTCATAGGCTACAACACTGCCCTGCCTACTGAAACTTTTTAAAATAAGGAAAGAGAGGAAGAACATTAGCTAGAAAAATATAGGCATGAAAGAAGAGTAAGCAAACTGTGAGGAGAGATGTCTAAGGTAGGGAAAGGCCTCATATGACAGAAGAGTTAGGCACCCTGGTGGGGAATATTTAGTCAATGGTGGTTTCCTCTATAGTTAGAAAACTTAGAAGGCAGAGGAAAAATAACAGTCAAATCTGCTGATTTGTACAATCACCCCATGCTTTTCCTGGAGCTTGTGATTTCAGAGCTCCTGCTATCAGGCAGCTGGGAAGCATACACAGTAGGCACTCATAAGCAGTCCGTGCAGCAGCTGGCAGCTAGCATGAAGTCATGGACATGCTCTAACGTACATCACAGTGTGTCAGCACCAATCTTGGAAAAAATGAAGACGATAAGTATGATTTCTGCACGGTTAGGATTGCTACCTTGTTGTTACATCTAATCAGTATTCATTTATATTTGGAAAATGTTGACCTTGAGCTCAAATATTATTAATTTGTAATGAATTAAATGCTTAATGTTCCTTGATTTCAGTTGAACTTTCCAGGTTTAGCTACATTAGGGGCTAGCTATTTGTCTTTCTGGGCCATGCATTGTAGCCATCACAATTTAGAGAGCACAGATTTAATCAGCACTGCAGAAAAATGTCTCCATTCAAAGAGAGCCTTGGTTAAGTGATAGCTCTCCATTCTTCCAATGCCCCCCTAGTCTCCCTAAGCTTGCAAGACTGTAGCCTCATCCTGCAGAGACTTATTCACATACATAGTCCTAATGTTCCAGGGAATAAAAGATCTCAAGACCATGCTTCTAGCTGGGAGTGTTATATGCCAACTTTGTCATAAGATGGACTTGTAATTCTCCTGTAACTAGACAATTGAATGACTCTTCTTCTTGAAATGAAGCTAATTGCAAAGGTCTGTCTAAAAATAAATAAATACAAACACAAACATTAAAGTTTCTACAGGCATTAGTAACTCAGCCTCCCTGTATATCATGGGATATATCATTTCAGAATAGGGAAACAGATGTACAAAGATAAATCCTACGTCTCATTTTCTTATCAAAAAGAGGTCAGCTGGTGAGGGCAATGGTGTTAAATGTGCTACTCAAGTTTCTTGTTTGTAGGGGAAGGAACTCTTCTGAAATTTAAACACATCTTTAAAGAGATGAGCACTTTCAGAAAAGCTGCATTATGGGATGTTACTAGCCTTCCGCTGCTGCCACCATCCTTTAGTTCCAATAACTTGTTACTGACATCTTACTCAAATTTTGCTATTATTGGTAGAGGTGGAACACAATGGGAGCTGTACATTGGATTCCCTTTATTGAATATATTTTGCAAGAGAAATCCAACCAAACCTGGCCAATATTAACATTTCTAATAGCTGGTTTCTACCTATTGCATTAGTTTGAGCACACAGGATAATGGTAAGAAGTACAAACCAAGGAAAAAACCACATGCATTCAGCATACGACTGCATTATTGAAGACAAATGTGTCCTTCAGAGCATATACATGTGTAGTACTTAAATTATTTGGGTTTTATTATTCATTTCATAATTCTTTAGTTAGTTTTACAGCACTACAAAACAGAGAGTCTTATTCAGTGTGTTTCCCCAAGGACACTGGCCATTTTGTAGAATAAGAATGTAAACCATTCTGAGCAATAATAATTTTATTAACATTTTTATGCAAGAGGTGACAGCCACACATCTTCAGTTTCTCAGAGCAAGGTAGCCACGCTCACAGATATTAGCACACCTGCTGAAATAATGGATCTCAATAGCTGATTTGAGCAAGCCAGGGGAGCCTCATCAAATGCTGTGCTCTGTCCATATGCCAGCTATTAGACACTGAGCACTAAAACCAGATGACTGCATTTCTGCAGCAAGAAAAGGCATCAGATTCAGATCCCATGCCTGCAGGCTGATTCTTTCTTTCTTTCTTTATATGAGACCGGAAAAACGGTCTTTCTCTGGCAGTATCACAATTAACAGGAAACAAGGACCAACAGTAACACAGCACATCATGCCAGGAGTGCTGATCCTCCTCCAACTTCTGAATCCATTTAGCACATCCCAGACAGCCCTGCACAAATGAAACTCTTTGATATGTTTTTAACCTTTATGAGAGCTGCACAGGTGCAGCACATTTGGAAAGCAGGCAGCTCCCATTTTTCCACCAGGAGCAATGTTACTTTGAAATCATTCCATGAAGTCATTAGACATGAGTTTGTTGTTACTGCTTTTAAAAGACATAATTTATTCATTTTCTGCTTTCAATAGCTTAAACTGCAATGAATTAAAAAGGCAGCTCTGAAATCTATTAAGGTGATTCACCAAGTCCCAATCTGCTTTGTTAAACAAATTGATTAAGTCATTGCATTTACTAATAAAACCAAAGAAAAATAAAATAAAATTTCTATACACTTGATACTCATGCTCTTTTCAAATTCTACGTCTGGAGATTAACTAAACCTCTCTATAAAGCTGTCCTGGTGAAATGGGAAATGAAATAACTCACTGCGTCTGTGAACACATTTTAAGGTGGATTTTAGAAGTTAGAAAATATTTACAATGTAATAGAAATTATTACAATTGTGAGCTCATTTTTTTTATTTGAAAAAAACTTAACATAGTAACAAAATAATGAAATATTTCTATTTACTGAAATAAAGTAGGTAAAGTAGTATGTCTGTCAAATAGTCTGTCAATCTTATTTTTTTAAGCCTAGATACTGCTTTTCTTCAGATAAAATGTTGAAGATAAGCACATCTCATATAAATAGCAAATAAATGAAAGCCAAATACCTCTGTATTTATTTGTCTATAGCTATTTTGCTGAAGTGTAATTCACTCACTGAATCACTAGTTGTTGCAATCAAAATAGGCTATTATGATCATTGCATTTGATCTCCTGGGTAACATAGGCAAAAGAAGCTCAACCATGGATTTCTGCATCAAAACCATTATTTTTGTTTGATCTACAGCAACTCTTTTAAACAGATACCCAGTCTTAATGCAAACACTTCAGATGAAGGAGAAACTGATGTGTCCCTAGGTAAATTGTTCCAGTGGTTAATTTACTCTTCCTGCTAAAAATGGGCACATTACTTTAGTTCTGGATTTGTCCAGCTCCTGTTTCTAAACACTAGACTGTTATATCCTTTTCTGCTTAAAAAGCTAGATTAAAGATGTCAGCAGTAATTGTGCGAGTTGGTCTACAATAACATAAAGGCTTTGGTGTCGACCCTCATCACGGTTGCAGGCCTCCAGCAGCATCTAGATACACAGCAGGAGGCAAAGGTTCGGTTAATTCAGAATTCTCTTGCCTTTCTGCATTTGATGAAATTTTAATTCCATTTGGGTGCAGGTTTATCTTTTCTATTGTTTGGTGCTTGAGAATACTAAAGCGAACATTTGAAAAATCTTTGTTGCTTGGTTTTGGTTAATATGCTGCTATTTAATTGCCTCAAAGCTACTGACGGTCTCTTAAATGTTATAAAATAGAGAATTACTGTTATCAGAATTTCTCTCCAATAATGCCTAGATGGTCTATAGCTTTTACAGTCAAATAGAAAGACATGAATGACATCTTCCCTGAACAGCTGCAGACCAAACTGATGGGTAGTGTAAGCTGGAAAAAATTACCTCTTTACATCAGCTGCTAATTTCATCTAAATATAATTGTTTTAGTGGAAAATGTAAATTTCATTTATTTTTTTAAGGGACTTTGCTTTAAATATTCTAAACTCCTTCAAACTCCTTTGGTCTAATTACTTTCCAATGAACAATGTCCCTTTAAAATCTAGAAATAGGAAAACTGTTTCCCTGAGAAAAATGCAAACAGAAAAATCGAAATACTGCCACTGTATGACATTCTGCTTTGTGGGCATTTACTGAGAAGAAATCAGCAATGACTGTATAATTAATGTTGAGACATGCATTTAAATGAATAGATTTTGGTCTTGCTGAAATATATGAATGATTTGATTCAGTCCCCAAACATGACATAGTAATTCTTTACTGGACAATCTGGAGTACAGCTGTGGGGAGTGTAGAGCAGAGGGAAGTTAGGAAGCATTTGGGAGGGCAATTTGAGGGGCTCAGGGACTACTTAAGGTTAAGAATCTCACTGAAAAGCAAGAGTTTGCCAAAACAGTTACTTGTGGTCTTCCTAAAATTGTAAAACAAACACAATGAACAAAAAACCCAAACCCAACAAAACAACTGACAACACGCACATAAAAAACCAACTTCTCCCCCCCCCCCATAAAAAAGTAGAGCTCACCCACAGTTTTGTGTTGTACACAAAGACAAAATAACCCAGAAATTATGTATGGAGTTCTTAACCTAGGAAGGTGTAAGAATCAACTTCTTTCTGTACAGCACTGGTACCGGCTAACCAGAAGCCAAGAAGAACTTCGCCCTCCATACAGTGTAGTAGCTTCTGCCACCACATACATTAGCTGTTGAAGGGGAATGGGGTACTAAACTTATTTATCAGGATTAGTATTAAACAGTTACACTCTTAAACACTGTACAATTCCCTTCTTTATCCATCCGTCAATACCACACACTTGAACATAACCTGAACAGAAAAGCTGTCCACACATTAATCATATACTTCAAAGCTTCAAACAACTTTCCCAACAAAGCAAAACCAAAAATTTTTAAACATTCTGTCTCAGTGGGAGTTAAGGTTTGGGTGGAGGGAGGAGACATGTGGGAAGTAGAAATGGGCAAGGCTGAAAGGTAAAGGTACAACTTGTAACTGGGACTCCAAGGGGTGGATAAACTTAACTAGTGATTTTCTGGTTTTTCTAACACTTGTGTTGCTAGTATATGCACTTCAGAAACCTGGCGCTGGCCCTTAGTTTCACAGAGCAGGGGAGAGTGTGGAACAACAGCTGCACTTCAAAAGCCACATGGCTTTCAGAGTGTTTTGTTCCCCTTCACATGTTTTTATGCCAGAAGGGAACATATGGTCCACTGTTTGGAAATTTCCCAACCTAAATTTTTGTTTGATTAATTTCATCCAGCTACTCCCAGTTACAAGCCCTCATAACACCCCAGACAGTTACGCTCCTTCCTTTACATTTATACCCTTCAATTAGCTGCAGATGCTTATGCGCCTTCTTAATCATCATATAGCTATGCACATCTAGTTCTTTTCATCTTTTCTTGCCAGCATCTTTCTGTGCTCTTTAATCAGGCTTGTGGCTCTTTTCTGAATTCCCTCCAACTTTCTGATATCTTTGTCTGATTTCAAAGTGTCCCTAGCAGTACTTTCTCTTGTAGGTATAGTGTTGCTTCCATATCGAGAATCACTTTCTCTTCGGATTTGTATATATAACCTATCCCAGCACTATCTGAGCAGTTTCCAACATGTTAAAGAATGTGACCAGTGTTCCTGTTCCCAGCCTGGCCTAAGACACTGCATGTCCCTGATTTTGGGACCTCTTGTGGCATCCTGTTATAAGTTCATATTCCATTTCATATCCATTTTTATTCTCCAAATGAAAGACAGCTGTGCAGGAGCCTGCAGGAACCTGGACGCATTAACAAAATTCTGATCCCAGGTACAGATCCTTCCTGTGCGAGCAAAGCGTTTTTGCACTGTGAAGAATTTGATGGTGTATGAGCTGGGCAAACACACGTGGCACACACGAAGGATATGTGTTGGCCCTTAACATGCTGTTTAAGTGGGGATGCAAATCATGGTTTAGTTAAGCAGAAAGCCAGCTTGACCCATTCAAAACCCCAATGAGCTAATGGTATTGCAGTCTCCTCACGTACTGTTTGAGCGGGATCTAAAGTCTCATAATTTATACATTTTAAACAGTTAGTTTTTATTCCCCCTCAGTAAATGGGTAACAGGAAACAGACAAAGCTCCTTAACTTTTCTTTAATCTTCCTCACTAGTGAAGTGAAAATCAAACGATAATTGTCTGGATGATCTCAATATTGTCAACAAAACTGAAACCTTGAAGTCCACACACACTGAAATGCTGATACATTAAACAAAAAAGGGAACTGTGCTTACATGTTGTTCAATAAATAAATAAGAGCTATAGAGAGATCCATGATGAATGAGCACCCTGGGAAGGCTTCAGCTTGTCAGAATTATACAGTGACGTTAATCACAGCATAACAGGATTGCTGCAGGCTTCCAGTGCAAAGTCCTCATTATATCTTCAAAACAAGACAAAACAAAAAAACAGAAATCCCCACAAATTCCAAGCACCTCAAAGTAGAATCTTAACTAAGAAATTTCCAGTAGAATACAAAAGTCAGAATAAACTGACCTTCATCACGTAAAGAATCACATAAGCAGTGGAACCCTGTCAATCTAGTTGCATTGTCCAACCAGGCTGTGTTTCCACAGTGTTTGTGATCATTGTGCCTGTTTGTCAACATGGCAAAGTTTTCTTCATGGGCTCTCAGCTACATTATTAGCAAAGGTAAACTGTATAATTACAGTACTACGACCTCTCACATTCAGGTGAAACAAGCAATATTTGTAAAGCAGTCTCACCAGCAGATCTAGGTGTTGTGTCAGCAATGCTTTCAGGGGACTCTCACCTCTTCAGCACTCCTAGAGGCTGCTGGAGGGCCAGAAGAAATCTAAGAATGTTCAAAACACGGGAAACAGAAATCACTGTAATATTGTCAACTGGTTCAAATTTGCCTGGATAATTAGTTTTTTAACTTAAGAATTAGATTAATGGGACATCAGAGCGCTGGCCATCTTATGAGTTATGACCCATGAAATTAACCTCCTTCAACTATTATGCACATGTATACTTGCTAAATGCAAGCACTTTAACACACCTTTCCTAAAACAGTTGCAGACAGCTTTTATTTCTGGCCAAAGGAAAAAAAAAAACACAAAAACAAACAAACAAAACAAAAAACCCACAAAAAACCAACAAAAAACCCACAAAACCAAAACAAACAAAAAAAAACCAAACACAAAAACAACCCAGTCTTCCTTTAGTAAGTTAATTTGCTATTTCTAGAATTAAAAAATTAGGGGATACAATCTTCATGTTTAAAATAACCTATTCAGATCTATCCAAATCCCAGAAATCAGAAATATGAATTACTAACAAAATATTCTGAACTGCAAAGAGTTTTGTTGCTTTAGTTTCCATAGAGTCTTGAGAAACAGTCTGAATAATTTCTAATTCTCTTCTAAAGAGTTTGCTTACTTCTAGGTTAGGTCTACTTTGGGATTTTTGCTAATGGCATTTCCACACAGTGACCAGACACCATTAATTGCAACTAGCTTACTTTCACAGAAGCATCATCCACACTATACATTTTATGTGCTATTTTAGGGTATTAAGAACATGAAAAAAAATACAGACTTACATTTCTGGAAAGAGAATTTAGGTATCCAAATAAGTGGATGGATTTTCATGAGTTCACTACATTTGGTGCTGAGCTGTTCTTAACATCAAGTATATACTTAGGCATCTAGTGGGAGTTGGGTAGTACTGAAAAATCTGGTCTCAGTTATGGGTGCTGAGAACATAAAAATCCTACCCCGGTACAGACAGAGCCTTAAATGTCATTGATCTTTTTCTTTCCCATTGAGCTCTAATCCTGCATCAGCAGAACAAAGAATTAGTACTGCATGGTTGGGAAGTTAAATTTTCCTCCACACCTGCAGGTCATTCCTCCTGGGCTACTTCCATTGATAGCCAAAAAAGTTGTTTGCTTAAAAAACTAATCATGTGGTGCAGCTGAGCGCCTTCATTTCCAGAAGAAAGACATCTGAAGTTAGGCCCCTGTTTCATAAAGAATTCATGAGAGAGCTGGGTTCAATCAGTGGGATCAGCCTGCAGAATCAGGGCCATGATTTTGTTACTATTTATTTAGTCTGATTAAAAACACGTATCTGAGGTAAAATTTTCTTACTTTCAACAAAATTGTAGCACACTGCAGTTTAAAAGCCTTGGATGAAAATGTCATACAACTGCAAAGTGCTGAGAGCACAGTAAGAGATTTGCATTTAAGAGAGAAGAATAGGCTGATTCAAGAAGCATTTCTTACTAGGTAACAGTTTCTTAAAAGCCACCATTTGAGGTAGAATGAACTGAAGAAAGCTTCTGTGTAGCCCTTCATGCAACTGGTTCAGCTAAGGACATAATGTCCTCTTACCAAAGTCTCCTTTGAAATGAAGGACAATTTTATTAAGCAAGACAGATAGGAAGAACAATAGATAGTGCTCACATCTGAGAGTCAAAAGCACTTGAAACTCTAAATCCCTTTCTAGTCCATCCACCTACAGGTGTGTTCCAGCACTGTTTGTGCCAAAATGAAATGGAGGCTGGGGGCAGCAACAAGGAAGGGACAGAAACTCTGTCAGCCTCCTCAAAGATGCAGTGAATCCCTCCTCCTAACTCAAGTGAACTGTAAAGAAGGAACATCCTGTGATTTTCAGTACAATTTCTCACTTTGATTAATAAAACATGGCGAGAAGCAATAATTGCAGATAATTCTGTACAGCAATAAACAGCAATTTAGCAGTGATAGTATACCAGCTACTCCCCCACCCCCACTATAGACTCAGGTTTCAGCAAAACCAATACTGTTTGAAGTCCATTGTTCCCTCTAGTCCCATTAAACTATTTTGTGTGCTGGGTGAGTCCCAGTTGTTTGGGTTTTCACATTAGATTATATTCTGGAATAACTGTGGCCTGTGCTATTTCACATTGTCAGTTTCTTGGTGCTAAACCCGTATCATAGATGCTACAGCAATCCATCCCCAGTTCCTCTTGAAGCCATGGCTCTGACAATGTCTTTCAAACATGTTTTGCTAAACATTTATTCCGTTTTATGTAATGCTGTTAGAAAACCATTTCCTGTTAAGGACTACTATCTCAAAATAAAAAAGGAGCTATTTATCTTCATATTTATGCCTTAGAATAGGAAAACTAACCAGACCATGGACCCAATGACTACCAGAGTTATTTCTAGATCTACATCCATAGCCAGAGAGGGCAAAAACTGTCTCCAGGAGGTGATTTAAAACCTCTTCTTCCTTGAAAGTTTTGAGCATGGTGCTTACAACACAAAAAAAACCAAACAGCTCCAAAGAGCAAGTAAAGATCCACTTCTGAAGATTCAGCTCCATCCTGTCACTCTTAAGACCTCATTGCAGCAAAGCCATTCTCTCTCCTCAGATATCCAAAGCAACCCAAAAACCAGAAGGGAGAAATGGAAGTGGTATTGCCCCCACCTCCCTGGTGCCTAGTCCAGACCCCTGGACTCCTATACACACACATCTCAGAAAGAGGCCTCTGCAGCTGTTGCAACTGCTTTCACGCCCAATTCAACTTCATTTCTCCCTCAGCAGGGAAAAGGCCTCGTAAGAAATTAATCTTTTCTAGAAACCACAAACCTAATCCTAGCTGTTAGTAAAATAATCTCTCTCCCACTCCACCTCAGTCACATCAACAGAGCTACCGCTAATCTGTTTATTCCAAGGATGCTTCTTTCAGCTCTTTTGCTGTGTGAGCAATTCATCCTTCATGTCTGTGATACTGATGGTGTTATGAAACACATACTTTTTGCCTTCTTTTAATTTTTAGCTAATGGGACATATTAGCTTTAGGAAGTTTCCATTGATTTCTAATTTCTTGTCTTTGTTTTCCAACTGAAAGGGTTAGCCAACTGACAATAAGGCTGCAGTGGAGGCTAAATTAGCAGATGAAATTATAATCTCCCAAAGAAAAAATAATTTCAGTTTATCTTTTCTCTAACAGCTTACAAAAATAAATTTCTTTACTTAAAATGTCAGAAGATGCAAATCTGAAAACAAAAAATGGCTATCTAAGCTTTACTGCTCTCATTGCTTACCAGTAAAACTACGTGTGATCAAATGAGGCTAATTTGAAATGATTTTTCTTTGGACAGCACTCAATGGATCAATGTTGTCAAACTTTATAAAACAAGAAAGTTTTTTCCCAAGAATCTGAAAGTCTGCATCATCTCCCAAATCCCCAAACCTTTCCTATAAAATAAACCCACAGTTTGCCATACTGCTCATGGTCTCATTTTGCTTTTTATATGAGCAGCTATTCACGATTAATAATCATCATCATCTAGATTATATCTAGATGCAATGGGAAAGATGCGTGCAGGCTCTTTACCATTTTCCTCCTCCCATCCATATATTTAAGTTGCTTGTTTCTGTTATCTTAACAGTTATGATCATTCAAATATTCAAGTCATAAAGGTCTTGTATTTAGGTGAAACTCTGTTAATACTAGTGTGGTTTCTATTTAGAAGTGTGACACCTCTATCAATCAGAAAATGGAGATAATAAACATCTTTGATGAGTATTTTACAAGTTAATGGAATATTTAGAAATATAAATTTGAACTCCTGATTTTAAGGTTCCCATGTTACTCTAAGTACACTGTAATTGGAGCTCCCTGTGTATACAAATATGTCTGGGGTTCATATGAATAAAATTACAAAAATTAAAATTACTTCTGCATTTTTCCTGCTAAAAAAATCTCTTTAAAATAAGACATATTATGTAGATCAGTAGTTGAAGAATAGTCAGATACAATAGTTAAATATTGTTCAAAAATAAATTTTGCATTTATTCCCTAGAATGCCTCAACCAAACCTGTAGCAACTATTTAACATTTCTTAATATATTTCCACGTCTTCAGTTTTCCTTTAACGCAGCCAAACCAGTGTTCAAACATACACATCTTCAAAGGGTGTCCCCCACTTATAACTGAACACATAAATCAACACACAGGCAGGTTTGGCAGTGCAGATACTGCACAGTGGGTCCAGAACTGGAATTTAGATGTCTTCACTGGGAAAAAAAGTTGCTGAAAACTGAATTCAGATGATGTAGGTCTAAAAGGAACATAGGGTTTACCAAAACAAATTCACTGAGCCTATTGGTACAGGAGAACTGAGGTACCCTGGGCCCCAAATGGGTACCCTGGCCTTTCACAGGTATGCAGAAAGCTACACAGAAGAGAAGCAGGAATAAGCAAGCTATGTGCTGAGCCTGAAGCACTTCGAAGCAAAGAAACATGGTAAATGAAGCCAGAAAGGACTTCAAAAAGGTATTTAGTGCAGCCTTACTCCCACAGCAGGGTCAATTATACTCTTGTTATTTCTGGCAGATGTTTATCTAAAGACGTCCAAAATGAAGCTTCAGCACCTCCCCATGCATTAGCATTTTTTTTAATCTTAACTATTAGAGAGATTTTTTCAAAAAACATTAAGCCAGAAGCCACATTAAGCCACAAGCTAAGCTCATTATTTCCCTTCCTGTACCTCACAAATGTAGAGATTATTCCTTTCTTCTTTTCACAGCTTTTGCACACTTGTATATTACATCTTCTATTTATCTTCTTTAAACAAAGAACCCTGTTTCTTTCAGTTATTCCTCCTAAGTCATGTTTGCAACACCTCTGATCATTCTCCTTGCTTTCCTCTGGATTCTTTCCAGTTTGTTCACACCTATACAACTCTCCAGCTTATGCAAGATAAAAATATTCCTGACTCACTTTCAGCTCGTGAACTACTGCAGCCCTCAGATACATCTGCAATAAGTATTATCTAGTTGATTGTCCCTATTTATTATTTGAACAGTATTTTGCATGACTCTGCTAGAAGTGTATTTTCTCTGAAAGAGGAAAACGTGGACATTTCTCAAGCCTGCAACCCATTTCGAATTCTAACACTCTCTTCCAACCTCCTTGCAGCCTCACACCACTGTATATCTGATGCACATACTTACTTGTTCATCTATACTCACTGATAACGTTATTGAACCATACTGGATCCATAATAAAGACTTGCAGAATCCCAGCAGCCACTTTGAGAGGGAACCACTGGTGATTACTCTTCAAGTACCATTTTCCAGCTGATTTTGCACTCACCCTAGAGCTCCCTCGTGTGACTTCTGCAGCAAAGGCAACTTGTAGAGAGGACATCTTTGATGCAGCTGTGTGGTAGTTTTCCCACAACTGTTAGAAAGCATTTGGAAAGAGTGACAAAAGTCTCTTTCCATTCAAATTGTTTCTGTCTTCCACTCCCTGTTTCCTACAGTAACCTGTCTGTCTCCGTGAAGAAGTTGTTCCCCTTATTAGTTACGAGGATCAAGGGCACTTTTCCTTAGCATAAAAATAATAATGGATAAAAAACAAATGGGGACAATAGTAAACATTTTTAAAGTATGTCTTCCTTTAGCTAGATGATTTGTGTGCTCCTCTCACTAAAGGCTGTGGAACCTGGAAGGTACTTATGTGCCAGACTTCTTGGAGTCTGTTGCACTCAAACTTGTGGGGTTTTATCCAGCCTGTGAGATTTGAGGGCCAACTTAAAACTGCAGTTCCTAACTGAATGCATTGTTTCTTAATATCAAGAGGCCCTAAGAGAATTCAAAGTGAAATACTGAAAGTATTCATTTGAGCAATTACAATGCTTATGACAAATTACACTCCCCTCTCCTTCTGTCTTCTCTTTTTCTTTCTAATATGGGAATTCTTAAAACAATAAGCACCATAGAAATCCAGGTCTGCCTACTCTGCTTTTCCTTGGAAATTACAAGACAAGTGGCAAACCAGTTGATTTTAGACATCTGAGAGATTGCACATGTGAAAGGCCTATTAACTGAGTTGGGAATTCTTTCCTGCCAAAATTGAGTTTGCCTCTATATTTGTACTTGCTTAGCAAAACACCACCTCAGTTGCCAAGATCTGGCCTACTCCACGTGTGAGGTTTTATGTAAATTATTTAATAGCTGATTTTGGTTGCAGGCTTATGGCTATTAAAACATGATGCAGGGAAGGGAGGTCATGGAGCCGCTCAAAGCTTGCTGACTCTGTCAGGGTTTTGGGGTGGGAAGTCTCAGAGGCAAATTTGAGACAGCTAAGGATTGTGGACTCAGGTAGGTGACCACTCAGCAAAGGGTGCAGCTCCAGAGAGCTCAGGGCAGCTGCCTCAGTCTGGCACTTGGAAAATAGCTGGGGCCAGGACAGACAGACCTCTCTCCTTGTGCCTCACCTGCTTCTTTAGCACTGGTGTACAACAGCAGCTGCCTGCTGAACAGGGGCTCCCAGTGGGAAAGAGGAGGAACATCTGCTCCCACCAAATAAATACCTGCAGCCTGAACCACACTAACAGGTCACCACAATATATGGCACATGCATATGTTAAATAAGGTGCATGCCACCAAACAGGCTCTCAGGGTCCTAACTGTACGTGAGGTGGCCAAGTGTTGTAATGATTACAGAAATATAAATGCATTTCACTGAGGGGAGCTTAAAGAAATGCTCTTTATTAGGAATCCACACCTACTCCCCCTTCCATTTAAAGCTGACAAACTCCCAGGGCCTCAGTGGTCCAAAAATGCCTGCAACAAAACCATGAAAGACAATGCTTCAAAGTCCTGATATTTCTAAGTCAAAGGCAAAGAGATAAAAGAAGAAAATAGACAGAAACCCTTCCCTCCCATTCTTTGCAGGTCCCCTAAAAACAGATTGCACCCTCCTCCTACAAAAAAAAAAAAAAAAAAAAGAAAAAGGTAAGTGCATACTAAAGACATACGTTGTCTTCTACCTAGCCATATGTCCTTCCCAGACACATACTTGTGTTGCAACTTTTCGTTTAGTTCTAGAAAAGCAGAACAAGGGTGCATGGAGCTGTTGTACTCTAGTAAGTTTTCAGAAAACCCCCTAAGATTTGTTTAATCAATGACAGACCCTAACAAGTAAACAGTACAAATAAAAAGCTCCAGGAAACAGAAATTACCCATAACAATTAAAAGTATTTGTAAGTGTAGACTGCATCTCTGATGCAATGATGTTGCTGCATAGTTGTTGGTTGTGAATTCATTGGAGTATAACATTAGATTAAAATAATCTTCAAGAGCAATGAAGGAATTTATTACAAATGTCTCTACTTGTAATTTATTGTAACTTGGTATACTTGTCCTAAAAACAAACTCTCCATTTTCCTTTAGAAAGTACTGAATTCTACTTTGTTCTGCTGGATTCCAAATGCAATATTCCTTCCCAGATGATAAAGTCCTATGTTGTCAAACATACAGCTTAACTGTACCAGAACAATTAGAGCTGGAAAACAGGGCTTGAAAAATATCAGCAGTTACACTTTGGCATAGAAAGTTCTTGCTTTTAAGCGTATGCTTAGAAGATTAAGAAAAGATCAAGAGGTAAAAGATCACAGATCTGGCCAGCTGTTAGCATCTAACTCCAAGATGTAGACACTCCCATCCTTTACACTGATTCCAGCGGAGTAGCAACAGTAAGCCTGTAAGCAAAACCAGATTGTTGCCAGTTCATTTATATGTTTCCCTCTGCGTAGATGAATTAATCCAGTTAACCTGAAAATTCTTTTTAAAAAAATCAACCAAGCCTAACTGCATTTTCCCTACTATTACTTAACATCTTGGGTAGCTTTGCCCCTAGTCAAGCCTACAATCCACACACTGAAATTGTTTTGAGGTGCTAGTTCCACAATATCCTTAGAAATTTTGTGATAACATCCTGGTATTGCTGCTTTTGTGTTGTAGAAAGAAAACATGGTTCTGTCAACAGCTTGGGACACCGCCCTGGGAAGCTCCTCTCCAGTAAGCAGCATTTTTTATGGAAAGGATGTAAGAATGTAGTCAGACAGGTCAATGGCAAGCTCCTATCTCATACCTACACTTTCCTGATGAAATTTTGTCAAGTGTTTCCTTTGTTCCCTGTCTTTCCCTCATCATCTCCTTGCCCCAGCATCAGCTACCACTGGGAGATAAATAGGCTTCAAAATATCTTTATATGGCCACTTTCGTGAATGAAAAAAAAGTAATTTTACTTCTGTAAGTACACAAATAACTAAAAATATTTTATTTTTAAGTACTTTGTGAACAATGCTTTTAATCCAAATTTGTTTAATTCTGTAGAATATGTCTGCATTTTTCTGATAACTGTATTGACTGGCTCAGGCTTTATCTTTGCTTCTTTGTGAAAAGTAATAGAAAACCAGAAACATCTTTGCTGTGTGTCTGCTTGCAAGAGACACACAACAGGGCTGGTGGCTAGCCAGTCACACAGGTCTGATGCTACCAGAAATAAGCACTGCTCTTGTTCTAACCTATTAAACTCTAAACACTTTGCCTAAAAGAAATCACATTGTTATGGTATAATGCCTAATTATTAAAGCACGTGAGCCAGGCAGCTCCTGGAGGTGGGTGGGTACAGTGGTTTTAGTGTAGCTTCAAGCGAGAACCTTTTTATTTTCTACGCCTGGAGGGTTAGACTTATCCCTAAGGAAACTGCTAGGGGAGAAATATATTCTCAAAATCTGTTACAAAAAAAAAAAAGTAACATTTTCAAACTATAATGTATTTTCTCCTACAAAATATCATTCTTTTCTGTCACTCATGAAGGTAACTTCTTAAAAGTTTTAAGGACAGTATACTAAGGGAATTTGCATGACACTTCATTGAAGTCACACAACTAACAGACATAGCAATCTCAGGCTAATAAAACTTGCATTCCCCACCACAGTCAGTCTCTCCCAGCATACATGAGTAGCCAAACTAGTTTTCTGTTCCACCACTGGTTTCTAAGTTCTTGAGTTCTTTGAAGTTCAGTATCTTATCTCTAATGTCTCCTAAAAGAACAAAAGTTGCATCTTACATTTCTGCATATGAAACACTTGTCATAAATCACCTGCTTTGCCTACCCAATCCTCTCCATGCATTCAGCTGCAGCCTGTCAGCATCCAGGTTTCTGTAAGTTCTCTTGTTTGTCAGCATGAATTTAGTAGGTTCCTCTGTCTGCACCACTTGCTGACACATTTCAGAAGGAAAATTCCCTGATGTTACACAGCAGTATAGTCATCTTGTTTACTTCAGAGCAACCAGTGAGTTCTAGGCCAAAGGCATGCCCAGAGAACCATCATTCTTCAGCAGTTAGATCAGGAATGCATGCCAATAAATTAGCCATGTATTATCCTTTCAAGTGTGTATACTTTATGGCACCTCTGATGTCAGAAGCACTGCAGTTTGCAAGTGGATAAGTATAAAGTTTACATTGGTGGTAATTCAGTGTTTACTTCCAGATAGCAGGTTACCCTAAGGAAACAAAGGTTGCCACAATACAGAAGTGGAATGTGGGAAAGAGAGAGAAAAAATGAGCTTTTATAGTATCCCACTTGATACTTCCACTGCCCCTCTCCCTCCATTTTGCATTTAATATTATAGTGATTCATGCTAATTGGAAAGCATCATTACCTTTGAGTCTAACAACAAGGACAAAAGGTAAACCCTGGGTTAACAAAAGAACTTATGTCTCATATACTTCCACTCTATGCTTCTACACTGGCTGCACAGATAAGCAAGAAGGGATATTATTGTTCCGTTTAAATGTGTATGTAATGATTATCTGTCACTACATTGTGAAAAGTAGCAGTCCCTCCCTTCATACACTTAAATACAGGAGCCTTGACTTGCAGACTTCAGAACAAAGCACTCAGATCTGAGCTGACAAGGTTAAGTATTCATAATCATCAAATGAAAAGTTGTAATTAGTGTTGCCATTTCAGATTTTGACTTACTAAGCAGGATCTGAGTTAACTCTCTTATTCAGTGATTAGTGGGTAAGTAAAGAAGAGATCATCTACAGCCCTTAGAACTTTTGCACAAGGGCTCACATGGAGAAGAAAAAAGAAAAGGAAAGCCTAATTATTAAAAAGAAAAAATAATAGCAGTAACTTGTTCAGGAGTCTTCATTTTTCTATTAGTAATTTCATACTCTCTATTGACTGTCTTGAGTAAAAAAACCCAAACCACTACATATGGATTCAAGAAACCAGATGGCTCTGAAGATGAAAGCAGAACTAACAACCAAGGGTAATTTTTACTATGCCCATTAGAGATCTTCTGAAGGAGAACAGGAGGAGGAAAGCAAACTGGTCAAAATGTAGGACATCATATTAAAGTCATTCCAAATAGTGACATTACTGTAGGGAAGCACAAGTCTGAACACAGTAATACTTCCATTTGTTATTTATTTGTTCCTTTAAGAAGTCACACATATGCCCTCTACCCCTGCTACCCCCAGTAGTGACACAGAGAACACATTCTATCCTTATTTTCAAAAATTTTCAGCATATTGACCTTTTCTTTTTTAAAAAAAAAAAAAAAAACAAACCTCTTCAAGCAGGCCTCATTGGTTTCACTTTCAGGAATTAAACCCCCAGAGGCACCACAGAGAGGACAAAAAATTCATCTTCCCTTCCAAATTTGGGCCAGATCCCATGCAAATGAAAGTAAGAGCAGGACACCATAGGAAAAATTTCATTAGTGCTCATGCTTTGGACGACTTGAATCGTGTAAAGTAGAAGATACTAGTAATCTGTGACCTTGCACAAATACCAAAGTTTTTTATCTGAGTATCTCCTTTTACAGTACTTTAGTAAGCTTTGTAAACCATTTCCAGGAGGAAGTTTCCACAAGGAAGTTTTCCACTTGTTGGCATGCCCCAGCAATGTCGACTCTCCCAGTGGCCACAGCACATGCTGGTAGCTCTGGTGTGGATGGAAGCAAGTCATGCTGGAAAGGAGCTTCCTTTGAGACATTTAACTATTCATGCATGATAGGAAACCAGATGCTCATGTCTTTATACTTATGTTAAAAAGTTCTTTCAAGTTTTGCCTTCAGTGTTAAACTTAAAAACAATGAAAAACTGTTTCTTCCTGTTTTAAAAATAGTACAAAAAGCTGAAATTTCTTTTGAAGAGAATAGTCCAGGAATCAGAGAACTAGGGAACAAAGAGTCTAAGTTTCCATCTGAAGGAACCAAAGGAAATTTCTGCTTCCTAGAGTAGCACATCAAACATTTTTTAGGGTCACTTTAACCATCCTGGAAGCCCTTCACCCTCAACAATGTTTCTGAAATGAATAATATGAATACTAATACAAATACATTGGTCCTTCCTGTTGATTGCAAAGAATGAGCTTTATCAGTTAGGCTCACACAACTTTTCTGCAAATAATAATAAATTCTTCTGTTTGTTCTGTATAATAAAGTATACAGACAATGAAATAGCAGAATAGCAACTGTTAGAGAGCACAGCTTTGTAAAAATAAAAGTACATAATGTAGGAGTCCAGCCAAATAATTTAGAAACTTTTCTTCTTAGAGCATTTCCTTTGCTCTTTACTACCAATAAGAATACTTTTCCTTTCTTCCTGTCATATATATAAAAAACATATATAAAGAGATATATACACACATACACTTAAACACATACACAGAATCTGAATATATATCTATGATGTGGGTGGCATTCAGCTACCATATCATCCCTTAAATTTTTCAGAAAAAATCCACCAGGGGGGACAGGTGCAAAGAACAGGCTCTGGAACATCAGCACTTTATTTTAATACTTCAGACAATATCAAATCTCACGAGAAATATTTTTCAGGTGTGCTGTTAAAATTCAAGTTTTTTTTCCACATCATCTATTCTGGGCAATATTTGAAGGATCAAACAGAAAGTTACTGAGAAAGGTGATGAGAAAACTGGCTGCAGTTTCTCTGGCTATTTCTAGTACACTTAAGCAGCAGGTGAAATATCTGGAGAATGCCAAAGGCAAGAGATCAAATAACTTTTCCTTATTTTAAAAATCAAACTAATTTTAATTTTTTTACTGTTTTTCAAGAAATAAAGAAAAAAATCAGATTCACATAGATATTTTGTCTCAAATGCTAGGGCTTTTTCGAAAATTAAAAGGTTTTTGTCTTCAGGTGTTACCTTTACTGTAGGAGTGTCACTCACAATTTTTCTCAGGTTAAATTTCAATACAGTTATTGTAATTGACAAATTTAATCACAAACAACTTTGCACACATGTGATAGAACCATGTATATAGTAGAATAAATATGCAGGATGCATTCCAAATGTGTTGGCTCTGGTCCAGAAGCCAAATGACTGAAGCAAATTTGGATTATCCATGTGCTTCAAATTAAGCACTTGCCTAAGTGTTTGCTGACTCGAAGCCATAACTTTTTACATTTCTCTGTACAAGGATTTTATAATATTAAAAAAAAAGATGAAGAGCAGTGATGTTAACAGTTACAGAGTCTGTATCACTTGAGCATTTGAACTCTTTCTATTGCAGAAATCTACAGACTGAAAATCTTGAGTGAAAAGTTTGTATTCAACCATGAATTAAGTATTTTTCAGGCTCTTATTATAGAGCCAAGAGACTGAAAGAAGCCTGTATTCTAGATCTCTAACAGAATCTTACAATACTGTATTTCAAACCAAGCTGAATAAAACATTATTTGCCAAGAAATGTTGTTTTTCTTATAGTTCTGCTTTCTTTTTCTCCTCTTACTTTACAGTTGTGCTTGAGGAGTTACTGTTCTAGTTGGTACATTCTCAGATGTACAGTGCAGCACCACATGACAGTTCAGTTCTAATGAAATAAAAACAATAAGCAAACATCACTGTAAAAAGAGTAAAATCCAAAGCTTCAGTGATATTAGAGCTGGAAAAAAACTACTAGAACACAAAGAATTCCCCAGCAAGGATACAACAGTTCCCCAGCAGCAATATAGCAGACAAATATGTGCTAAGAAAAGTGTGCAATATCTGTGAAGATGCAATTATTACAAAAATTTATTTTCATATGGTAATAGATATGAAACACACCCCAAAATCTTCCACTGCTTGCAACTATAGTAAACTCTTTCTCCTGATGACTCTGTGTGCTTTCTGGGATGTAAAAATACAAAAAAGTTATGATTCTACTTTAGTCATTTGGCAAAATTTGAGCTGAGTTATTTTACTTTATCTTCAAGGAGTTTAAAAGTTTGATGTGCTGATCTGGCTTCAAAAACAGTAGAAACAAAAGTCTGAAACAGTTTACCCACCCAGTCACTTTTTAAATAAACAAATATTTGTTCCCATTCTAAGAATAAAATATTTAGATAGTTCTCGTTCATCTTTGATTTCTCTACCTCTTTTGCATACAGTGCAGAACACCATGACTAACTGATATAATATATAGGAAATGACTTGTGGAGCTAAAGCAAACAGTTGATGTGCTTACAAGATAAGTGTCAGCTTGCGGAAATAGCAAATAACAGTGACACAATTCCCCCCTCTCAAAGTATGTGCACTGTGCAAAGACCTGCTGCTAATTTTCACTCAGCAAGGGGGGATGCCATCGGCCTTTTGTTACACAGAGAAGCTGGTGATGTCATTTGGCTTTGTACTGGATACTCTGTTGCCTACCAGTCTATGAGAAGATTTTTCCCAGCTAAAAGTAGCACTCTGCTGAGCAGAATTTAAATAATTCCACATGAATCATTCCTCCATGCTGTTATTCTGCTCATATGTGTTGGAATCTATGGTTGAGTGAAGTAGTCTATGGAGTAAATTATCACTGGCATCAACATATCTTTTGCACTCTTTGGACTAATTCTTGGGTTCCTTCACTAGTAAATGCCCTTATTTGGAATGGAAAAAAGATGCCCTAGGTTTTACTTTTTTTAAAGCAGTCCCAGGAATCTTGATAGTGCAATTTGGTTTATACAAGGAATTTAGATGAAAATATGCTTTGCTTCAAAACCTAAAAGTGTCACCTCCAACAGAACAACAAAACTAAGCACGGACAAAAAATGTTTCCTTATCTTTTATTTTTCTTTTCATTTGAAAGCAATTTATTTTAACATTTCCTGCCAGGAAGCAAAGTGCAGACTTTGTAGCAAAGTCAGGGACAGAAAAGAAAGGCAAGGCTTTTTCAGTGTTAGGTGTTTTGGTTTTTATTTAACAAGATCAGCATGAGCTTTACTCATACTTGCTTTTTCTATTCCTAGGATTTCCAGTTCAGCTTTCATGGAGATTGTCTGAGGGTCCCCATCTCCAGGGAACAACAATGAACTGTAGTAATTGGATGTGGCACTGCAACTCTGAGTTTATCCCAACTTGTCAGTGCTGGCTACTGCCCTTGTTAATTCCATCACACTGGCTGATGGCCACTGATTTGACATGCCCTGTTTGAGCAGAAATTACTATTCACTGAGTGGCCGGTCATTCATTCTTACTAACTTGGGCAGTTCTGCTGCAATCAGCAGGATTTCTCATACACATTGGAGCTGGAAGGATACCCCTAAGGATCCTTTAGTAAGCCAATGTGAAAAAAAGGAATGTGTGGAAACTGAGCTCATGTCATTAGTTTTCATTTTCAGGTCTGTACAGGGTAATTGTGTATAACTCCTTGTAGCCACTAAGTAGCATCTAACCAAAAATGACCAGAAAAAGAAGAGCTATCATGGAAAGGTTACAAGCATGCAGCCAAAAGAAGGAAGAGATTGCCCAAAAAGTACAGGACAATTCATGTTAATTCTTACTGTTTTGTTGACTACTGCGTAACAAAATACTTCAGAATTCACAATTGGAAATTTCATTGGAAGAGATGGAATTAGATGGCAGTTCTGAAGAAATGCAGATCAGCAGAAAATAGTCTACTTGCCCAGATACTCCTAGAACAATCCTAGTTTACATAATCTCATACCAAAAAAAAAAAGTAGGGTTGCCTTAACATGTCACCTTACATGTTATTCAGAGAGAAGAATAACTCTCCTAGGCAGCACAATTTAGGCCATCCTTAAAGAGCAACAACCTACAGGGTGCAGTGTATTTGAAATAAAGTTTCACCTTCAGATCCTTAGAAGCTATAACTTAGAAAGCTGATATCAAGCACATGAATATTAATGCTGATTTTATATGCACATATAAATATGGATAATAAGGACAATGCGTAACTTAAGAATGTTATTATAGGCATATGGATATTTTTGATAAAATAAAATTTTAAATTCACTTCAAAATTTTTTCCTGAAATTTCAACCTATCATCTTAAAAAACAGGCTTGTTTTACTTTACCTGTACATTCAAAATATAATTACTGGGTTTTATGATTAATTTTTTCAAGCTATCATTATCAATTCAAATAATATTTGAGCATGTATATCCACAGATACTCCTGATTCTTAACTGTATATTATGTTAATCTTTACTTTGCAGCCTAAACAATAGCCCTGGTCCCATATTTTTAACATTTTTTGTATCCAACTCCAGAGGAAACTGGATTTCAGTGATGAGTGAAACAGTGATCCCTGTGTGTGCTATAAAACACCTCAAAAGAAATGAGCTGCAAAAGGGCTACAGTTACTTGGAAACAAACTTAAGGAAGGAGCTTTTCTAATCCATAATCTCCTCGGTTCCATTGTTAGCACCTTTCTCTGGTTTTGAACCTGTGGGAAATATTGTATTTATAAAACAGATTATTTTCCTTTTCTTCCCTGTATTTTATCTTTTTTTAAAACTGTCACCCTTAAAAAGTTTATATAATTCCCAAATATTAGCAGATTCCTGGCCAGCTGAGATTGTCAGTGATCTCAGAATGAGCCCTTCAATGGGAACCACAAGTCTGAGGTTATTCAGAGAAGCCTGCATCTGCTGATAAGCTCCTGCCTGCCTTTGGAGGGAATCCACCCCCTTTGACACCCCAGGTTCCAGCAATCTGCTAACCATCCAGGCTGCAAAGGTTCTTCACAGCTGAGGAAAAATCTGCAAGCCATTTTCCTAACCTGGTGAGCCAGGTCAGTAAGACAATAAAGGAAAAAATGAAAGAAACTAACATAAATAGTTTTTGACATCCAGTACCATAAAAGTAAAATACTTTAAAACTTGGCATCATATAGAAGTCAGCTAATTATAGTGGCGCCATTCATGACGATGTAATTAACTCCGTGTCTGCATTTCTATTCTAAACTTCCATTTTCAGAGGTTTATGATATAGCTTTAAAAATTTGCTCTGGCCAGAGAGTTGGCATGCCAAATCTCACCCTGGAAGCAACTCTTTTCCCTCCAAAACTAAGAATCAAAACATGATGGCTGTTTTTAAAGCTTATAATAAGGTAACAAAAGTAACCACACTGAAATAATGCATTTTATACATTCATAGACTTGCAAGTTTTAAAAAACATATTTTGTCTTATGTTGTGTGATTTGATGATAAAAATCCCTTCCACTACTCATTTCTGGAAATGCTACTGTGCTGCACATAGTCTAGGTTAGGGACATGTCCAAAAATTACACACTTCTAACAAGGACCTGCTGTCTGAACAACTCCCTCACTTAAAACAGCCTGACATCTTTTTATTCCTAATGGGCTCTTCTCTTTTTTTCTCCCGTCTTTCTCCAGAAAGCTGCACGGCTGCCAAAAAGCTGATCTTATGTGAATGGAATTGAGGTTCTTTTCCTGTTTCTAGCAAACTTAGAAGTGACTCCTTACAGAAAAATGAAGAAACACCCTGTAATATGCAAAAGAGATGAGTTATCTGAAAGCGGGCAGGCAAAGCTAACACACACATCCAGCGACTCCATCTGTTTGCAGAAGAGTCAAGGGTTCAGGTCCAGTGTTTGCTGGGACAGTCTGTCACTGGGCAGACTGATTCACTGCTCTGCAATGGGTCAGTTCCCCTGTAACTTTATGCTGGTCACTTGGTGACTCTTCCCATCCACGTATTATCTCTGAGATGAACACACTGAAGCTGAGCTGTAATGGTAACAGAAACCTATAGAGACACACAGAAATTTGCTTTCTTACTCCAAGGAGAATAATGAGAGCTTTCACTATACTCAAAGAAAACATGATTGGTCAAATATTTCTCAGTGATATTTTCAAAACAGATGTATAGCCAAGGAATAAAATACTCTAAACATCTGCTCTTTCGCTTTTTACTGCTTCACAGTGCTTATTCGAAACTACTTAGTTGTTTTTTTCAGCATCTACTGGAAATTTAGATGTGTGGTTTATTTATATACACTCCTAACAGAATTTCTTAGGACAAAAATTGTTCTCATCCCTAAAATCCTAACTATCAACATTGCACTAGAAGGTTCCATGTGATCTAGAGAAAGCAGGTTCTTTCCGTTGTTGCAGCTTTGGGATGTTCTGCTCTTACTACTCTGCTGCTTTCCTTTGGCCTGGAGAATATACTGTTTATCTCTTTGATCCTCTTAGAACCTGTTATGAAGATTTGGGTTGAGGGGAAAGTCAAAAGGACAGTTTTCACTGACTTATCAGTCAGACTGATAGGCACTTTGTGATCCTTCCAACAGTACACAAAAATAAAAGTTTCATCCTTTCTCTGTAGAGATGGTTATTTTTACCTCTGAGTTCTGTCATTTAGGACATTGTTATTAATCCAAAACAAAATGAAGAGACGTTTTGTTCCCTTTGCAACAAAACAGTTAATCACTATTTTTCTCATCTTGTTTTCCCCCACATTCTGTAACCTCACTTTGTTAGGATAGTGTCTCTGAAACCTTTGTCTGCATCATTGTATTACACAGCTACAACTTTCCATCCCAGCAAATACTCTTCGAATACTTTCCAGATGAAAAGTTATACTGTTCTCTCCAGGAGGCCAAACAACATTTTCTAAATGCCAGTTGCATGTTCTGTACAAACTCCAGTGGTGGTGGTCTACTGTGTTGCTCTGTTCTGTATTTCAGCATATAAGTCTTAGAAAAAAAAAAGATACAGTTATCTCTATAGCACTGAAACACAGAACACACAAGTAGTTGGGATGAAATGTTGTATTTTATCCTTGACTAGAAGTGTTAGGGACTAAATAAATAAATTCACACGATATCTAACTGTTTATAGTGACTATATAATACAGTTGAGAGCACCTTCCTAAGAGCAAACCATGCTTAAACATTTGGAAATGTAGTTATTGTGGCTAGGGCCCAGGTATCTGGTGACAACATTCATGATGGAGTTGTTGGAATTCATAAACACACAAATGCAGCCAACAGCTCTGAGCATACTGGGAACTCTTGCCAAGGGATAGAAGTTTTCCTTCCCTTGCTGGTAAGGTTATGGAGGGAATATAAACTGTGTGTTTGTACATGAATCATTATGATTTCTAAGAATATCAAGGGGGCCCACATCACAGCTTTTCTCACTAAGGCTACCAAGATCACATTTCCTTACCAAGTTGGTCTCCATAGAAGTTAACATGCTGGGTACTGGCTGAAACACTACCCAACTATGTTGGTGCAGCACAGCTTCCTAGACAGTATTATCACAGGGATCTAAGGTGTCCCAGATACCTAAAAGAAGTTAAGGGATATGCTGTATGGTAAAGCAATTAATCGAACCCACAATGTTGATTTAATCTGTGGGCAGTCTCTTGGCCCAGCTTCCAAGAGCTCCAGGTGTGAGACCCCTGTGGCAGTCAAAGGTATTTCCTGAGGGTAAGCTGTGCTTCAGGCAGACTCACCGCAGTGCTGCCGGCACCCAAGAGAACCCTGCGCCTGGTTAAGTAGGAGAGGGATTTATCAAATGCAGAGGACTGAAAAAGTGCAATACAACTCTACCTCAGAGTTAACTTGGACTTAACTAGCATCCCACTGACTGTGGTCCTGTAGTGTATACCAAGATATATACGAATGAAGATTATAAAAGATTAGATTTTGTTCTTAATTAAGCAATATGTATCTGGAGTAGCTCCCCTGATGCAAATGCAGTTATACTCTATTTTGGTGTAAACGAGATCAGAATCTGACTTTAGGAAGTTACCTGACAATATGTAATGCAGAAAAGTGAAAGACTGAATTCAGTTTTAAGCAAGCATTGAGCCTTCTAGAAGGATAATTATTTCAGTCAGCAAATGTCTAATCGGTGAATTACCTGGTTGTATACTATTTTTCAGGCACTAATGCAAACATATAGCAAGGAAACAAAAAGCAGCCAACAGTAAAAATCTGTAGGAAAGATAGTTATCTCCTTCTTTGTTTCAATTATTTTTCCCCCAGTGTGATTTTATCTTTGCTGTCTGTTACTTTTACAAGAAACGTTTTACAAACTATTATTAAATGGGTCAAATGAAAGGGTGTTTATATAGACTGCATTTTGGTATCAACATGAGTTTGAGATTTAATTCCATGTGCACTGAAACTACTGATAATTATATTCCAAATACACACACAGTTTTAACACAGACTGCCATAAATATTTTCATAATGCATTTTCCTCTGAAAATGCCAATTCATTACAAGATCAAAAGGTCGAAAAGAATAAATCTGTTCAAACAAGGAGGGAAAATGGAAAAGAGGTGTTGAAATTAACAGAACATATCTTCAAATGAGAAAGTTCCTTTTTTCATTCAGGTTTTCAAAAAAGTAAATGAAACTGAATGTATAGCATTGAAAGTCTTCAGATAAAACTGGAATGTCTCTATATACTCAGTCCAAATTTCTAGGTTATTTTACATTTTAATAATATTTAGACTGGATTTTCATCCTAGCTCCAGGAAAAAATATTTAATTATTGAAAATTCTCATGAATTAGGGTACTCATAGGGTACCCAGCAATACTGCTAATTTAGTTGTTCAGAATATCAATGTCAACTGCCTTTACAGGACCATGCCTGAAGTGTCTTCTCAATACTTTAAAGAAAGTTGGAACATTTTGGTAGAATGGTACAATTTCTCTTTTAAAGAAAATAGTATGAAAATTTTTTTAGGTGAGAAGGTATTTAGATTTTTTTGAAAATTTTTACAAATCTAAACCTGCATTTTTATTTAAAATATTATAATTGAAAATATCACTAAGATGTAGTTCTTATCTAGAACTTTCATCCTTTTGCTATGCCTCAAAAACTTTAGTAGTTGCAATAGCTAACAGCATCTAATGGACAGATTATAAACCATTTTAATTTTTTGAAGTGAGATTTTCTTGATTAACATTCAAAGCTAATACAGACACTAAACCAATAAGATGAAATATTTTTGAATGTACATGCTTCATTCTGAATTATATTTTTATTATGAAATACCAGAATTGGTATTTGATTGAATATCCAAGATACTTCTTACAGAGATTTCTGAAGAAAGAATACTCTGAGAAATTCTTCATTATTGCAAGCCCTGTTGTAAAAGTCACTTATTGCCCACAGGAGGTAAAAATCGTTCTAGTTTTTCCTTGGAAAGGATCTGTGCAATAAGCTGTTCAGCTCTGTGGCCACACTGGCTTGCCCTGACACTTAAATTCCATGCGCATGGAACTGTCAGTATGTCTCCTTGGGGAAGTCAATAATTAGGGTTTTTTTCTGAGCCTTTAATTCCATCTCCCATGGAAAGAAGTAAGGAAATAACAAATTCCATATTGTTTTAAAATTCAGTGCCTTGGCTGCAGCACGCATTACCTGAAGACATTACCTTCTCACACTTATTTAACAGCTGCTCTATTTGATTTACATAATACTCAGTTAAAATGACAACCAGAGCTTCGTACTATTGCCTGCAGCCCTACAGCTGATGCTGTCCCAAGTCCTGCCCTCCAAGGCCAACTATGCTCAAATGCCGTTGCAGTCACACCCAGGGCCGCAGACAACAGCAGCTGCTGCTCCACACATAAGTTACCTCCTGCCTGCCAAAGGGCGCCCGGGCAGGACCGGCACGGCGTGACCACAGCAGACAGCTCGGCCCTGGCAGCGGGGGAACGTGCTCGCCGAGTTCCTGGGTACGGCAGAGATACATGCGTCTCCTACTTCTTTTT
Source organism: Hemiprocne comata (assembly GCA_020745705.1). Classification (NCBI taxonomy): domain Eukaryota; kingdom Metazoa; phylum Chordata; class Aves; order Apodiformes; family Apodidae; genus Hemiprocne; species Hemiprocne comata. The sequence goes on from CM036598.1 coordinate 6,992,277, forward strand.
TTTTTTTTAGCCTTGGTGTCTCTGTAGGAAAATCCCCGATTTGCTTTGCTCAGGTGTCGTCAGGGGCAGCAGCAGCCTCTGTAAGTCTTTATGCAGGAGTTCACGCATAGCACAGAGAAAGTGCTGGGCTGCTTCAATTCCATTTGCAAACTGCCTGGGGCTGCTCCTGTGCACATGCACATGGTCGTGAAGGACCTGTGCTGCAAGGACCTGTGCTGCAAGGACCCTGCTACTACCTCCCATCACGTCCCCTCACACAAGTGGCGGCAGGGACCACTGTGGCTGCTCTCACATACAGCTTGCTGCTTCCTCACTGTTGGGCATCTGCCACAGGAAACCATCATTTGACACTAAAAGATGTCATCTTGTCAGCACATCATCTACTTAAGGCTAGTTTAGGCATAGAGTCTCAGTGCAGGCCACAGTGACAAAGATAAGGAGCAGATGTTGGCTACTTACTCAGAGAAGATGGAGGTACAAACAGAAAGGGCACTTGAACTTGAGGCCCAAGGCAGCATAATATAGCAAAGGTGCAGTCTGATCCCTGATTCCCAGTCCCCATTCTTTTCAGTCCCTGCAATGTTTATACTGGAGTGCCAGATACACTCAAAAACAAATGCTGGATAGAAAAGTTGCATTACATTGTGGGCATTTAAGCTTATAATCAGTGTTAGGTAATTGTGTAAGTCTAGGCCAAAACTACACAAATTGGTTTTCTTAACAGCATTACAAACACTTTAAATCTTTTAAGAATATTTTTTGCCATGCCATTTAATTTTATTCTTAACCACAATTATTATAGCCATACTCTATAAAAAACATACTCTACTCTGAGATGCAAATGATGAGCTCCCAAATCAACATTTAAGCAGTTAAGAAATTAAAACTTAAGAAACATGGCATTTAGAGTATTATTGAAGTGCTGTTCTCATTTCATACTACTTCAGCATCACATCTTGGCTAAAGGATCTAGTCAGTTCAGTAGAAATCAGTATAATGATTCCAATATTAAGAAAAAGCAAAATGAACAACAGGGAATATGATTTAGAGACAGTACACGTTAATTTTAAAACACCATATTTTGACTTGTGTGCATTCCTGCTGTGTGTGCATGAGAAAGATCTCCTTTAATGTATTTCTAGATCAGTCAGAAGTATCTACCAATACGATAAAAAGATAATGAGCCTGAGCCTGCTATGTCACTGACAAGGATAGAACATCACTGTGCTCACCATGGACTTGCTGGAGAATCCTCAGCTCTCTGGGGCCAAACAGAGCAGTCACAACAAATAGCTTGACCTATAGGCCTAGAGCTAAGGCTGCAGTATATGAATGGTTGCCACAGAAAACGTCATGAAATGCCATTAAATGAGCAAGCTGATTCTCCCCAGCTGTACACACTTCTGGCAGTGCAAAGAATCTGCCTCGTGCCTTTCCTCTCTGATCACACAAGGCAGATTTGCCTTACCTCTCCCTCTTAATCCTCTACTTCACAACCACGTCTGAGATAGTGTATATGATCAAGGAAAAAAAGGTATGAAGAGATTTATCCCCTGGCTGACCTTGGCCATACTATCAGATTCAGATAGTAAGACTCTGTGAACAAGAGGGTACTGTGCTTGCTTCTTCAATTAACTAATCACTTCTAGCACTTACAATTCCACCAGTACTGCTAGCATAATTTTTGTCCAGAGAAACTCTATAAGATATACTCAGAATGACACAGAAATGACCAAGCCAATAAGGTTTTATAAGAATTACTCTTGGAACTATCCTGTAGCAGTCTACAACAGGAATGCAGGTTTTTTAAAATTCCCCTCAGCTGTTCCATAGGGTTTGGAATATTGTAACAGAGTCAAAATTGTTGCCACCAATGTCAAACTTACCACCAACACCCCACCATTCCTCACTTCGTAGTACTTTTATTGAATGTGTTTGTTAGTATCTAACATTTGGTCCAGTGTATACAGCACCACTTAGAATCTGACACATGTTGCAAATTAAAGATGCCACACAAATGCACAAGGAACTAGCAATGACAAAACAGGCATGAGGGGGAAAATATGTACTGTAGGCAGTTTTTAAAATAGTCTTTCTTACATATTTTTAAAAGCATTGCCCAAACAACCATCTTTCAACCCTCCCTTCCAACTTGCATACTAACAAAGGGTTTCTGATCACCGGTAATTTTAAAAGTTTGGAAATGCAGAGAGCATAGCAAAAAAGAGCTATGTCCTGTCTTGTTATGAGGAATGAGTGCTCCCTATTCAAGACAGCCTTCATTAGGCATATACTTAAAGTTCATAAAGTGTTCATAAAGGGCAGAGGAAGAGAAAACAGCAGTTTATTATAGTTCTACCAATAGTTATATGGATGCAAAACTGAAGTAGCTCAAGCAAAGTCAGCAGAGATCTCCAGATACACTACCACGGCTGACAGCAGCATTTAGCTCAGTTGTGTACAAAGCTCAGCAGTGGCTATCATCCTTATTCAGTCACACCAGCACAGCAAGCAGTACTTTGGAAAGAAGTGTATAACTCCTTAGTGGCACATCTGTTAGGTATAGATGGCATCCATTTGAAAAGCTTTGCCAATGGATGACATGCCAAGTCCTTTATACTAAAAGGCTTGTGCTTGATGTTAATCATTCACACTCTGCCAGTTAACATGTTTATCCTTCTAGGAAATACTTTGATCTATACTGGCACTTGAAATATAGCAACCAATGTTACTAGACTGGAAATGAACAAACAAGATCTTGTGTGAATTGCCAAATGGCACAGCAAAATGCAGGATGCACGTTACAAAGTGTTGCTTAGCAACTAGAAAAGGCCATGCACTCCATTTTGCTATTTTGGTTTGAAAAAGAAAATAAATGGCCTTATAGTTATTTGAAATACATGGAGAGCTAGAATATAATACTGCTCTGGAGAAATCTGTTTGTGAGGAGCGTGTGTCATGGGAGACAGAGACTCTGAACTCATCATTCAATAGGTAAGTGAAGGAGAAACTGCCTTTCAGATATTTTGCCTTAAAATGTAAATGTAACAGTAGTTTAAGTTCAGTGCATGTATTCTGCTATTCAACCAGGATTTAAAACAATATTTATTTTTACCTTTCATCTTCAAATGTTTAGAGGGCTAGGGTTTTTTTTGCAAAGAAGGCTATTAGCTCATCCTCCATTTGCATGCAATGAAATGGAAGTTTAGAGCAGTTGGTAGTTTACCCATGCAAGCTGCCAAACTGTGAACAGATCACTGGCATCCTTAATCTAAACAATCTAAAAAAACTTCTGCCCAACATGGCCTCCTGCCTCCCTCTTACACAGCTCCCCCCATGCCCGGCAACTTGTCTTCAATACACACATATAAATAATTGCCTAGCAATACTTCATATTAATACAGGAAAAATAATGGTGTCTGGAAGCTGTAATTAAGTCTCCCATACTTCAAATCACTTACTGTCTTTATTTTCCAACAGGAGAAACTGAGGCAGGGAATAAAATTATTCTTGAAAATCACATGGGAAGTCTACTGAGATTTGAGAGCAGAATGAGGACATCTGACATACGTCTTAGTGGTATAGTCTTCTCTTCCACCAGTATTCTTATTATACAAGCATCTAAAGCAGGTGGAGTACTTGCCAGGTATCACTCAGCCAATAACATTCACTTGTAAGCACCAACTTAGTTTTAGCTCTCACCCCCGGTGATGATGGCACTGGAGCCTATATGCCTGATCTGGGTACATGTGGAGGAAACCTGCCTAACTGGGAGGGAGTTGAGTGAGAAGAGCTCAGGCCCAGATAGGGCTCAGACCTTTACAGCAGCATGGTACAGCAGGGCCAGCTGAGCACTAAGGGGCAACAGCTGTCAAGAGGTATCAGGCCCTTAATCTATGTAAGGTTGTGTAAGCTTCAGCCGACAGCCTTCTGCACAATGCCACATATGTCTGCTGAAAATGGTGCTTCCCATAATTGCATTGTTTGCTTAGAAGGAACCTGAGATCCGGATCAAGTTCAACAAGATCTGTGTCATTCTAGTTAGTGCTGTTTTTCAAGCACACCCGTTCAGTGAACAGAAAGCCCTCTGAATCCATGACCAGACATTCAGGGCCAGATAACTGACTGTTTCGGTTTCTTTCAAGTTGTATCACAGTAGACACAGACAGTATCCTGGATACTGGACAGATTTAAAAGTGGGAAGAAAAGGTTCCAGCACACTGGCTTTAAAAGGGAGAACAAAGTAAGTGAGGATCAGAGGGAGGAAGGCGATCGCTATGACACTAAGACAATTAATCACTGCCAGATGTTAAGGGTCACACAGCACTGCATGCTGGGAAGATCAGCAGGGGTTCTTGGAGAGGGAATAGAGGGAAAAAATAACCTGTCATGTCAGTGAACTAGTCAGGGGTTTAGGGTTCCTGTCATTTAACTATTAGTGTGCTCTTAATAATAAAATGACAATGCATTGCAGAAGGGAAGGAAGATAGGGAATTGGCAGAAAAGAGGGAGTGACAGCTTAATAATCCCTGTCTGTCAAAAGCACTAAAAATACCATCCCAAATTCAATCTTCTTAGTTTTGTAATGAATGCACCAGGGTTCCTGTTTGATTAATAGAACATTTGTTGACTGACAAGGACAAATGTACACATGGTTTCAACACAGCACTGCGCATAAATAAATTGTACTATGGCCAGACCTCAGCTTGCACTGGGGTTTCTATGATAAACCCCTACATTTCAGCAGTTCATAACTTGGCCTTGGAAGCTTGGAAGTCTCAAGCCTAAAGTTGGATTGAGAAGGTTGGTTGGTTTCTTTGAAGTATTAAAAAGAAATCAATACCCTTTGGATATCACAGCCCTTTGTTAGGGTAGTGGTGGAGGTGTCTATTTGCTCTAGTTGTATATCTCTCACATTACAGCAAAAAGCAGATGCCCTTACATTGAATAATGCAAACAAACTTCATGGTTCTTCTCACGCTTCCCCATTAACATCAGTGCTAATGACTGCAACATACACTCACCTCAAAAAATGGGGGACTTCTTCCTTTGAAGGAAGTGATTTTTAAAAGGTAAGAATTCTGGACACTTAGTTGCAAGTTATTCCCTGCATTCCTCTGGGAGGTGATTTTAGTTCAGTTAAGCTGTTACCTCTTCAAAAAGAACCTTTTCCACAGAAAAACAGGTTTTTGCCTCAAAAAAGAACTTTTTGCACTGCAACTGACCCATCTTTTTGTTCTTAAAGCAATGTGTAAGTGCTCTAATATTTAGCAGTTAGCTATTTCATGCCCCTGGGCCTCACAAACTAGCGTAATCAGGACATTGGAAGACATGTTGAGTATATTAGATAAAACCTACCTTCAAAATTTCTATCAATCCTGTATAGGCATGATACATGTGACTTCAGTCATCTCACCCAGCATTTACTTTTCTAAATATTTTACGTACCTGATGTGAACACACAACCACTTGAAACAATGCACAAAGTGTTGGCTGTTACGTGATTTTTTTTTTTCTGCCAAATGAGAGTACTTCTTTAAATCATTATCCAAGGAGTAAAATACCTATGCTAGTCTAAACATTTCATCACAATATGGTCAGAATAGAACAATAGCAAAACTGAATATCTCATCAGATTAAAAGCCATAACAGGATTTCCCCAAAATTCACACACTTCCTCTAAGATCTGCTCTTTTCCTTTCAATTTGTTGGATCTTGTAATCTATCAGATAACTTTTGGTGGCCTAAATTTCAATCCAGAGAAGTGCTGCTGAGCATATTCAACCTTCTCAGCAGCCACAAAAGCTGTGATTCCTTGGTCCATTTGAGGAGGGCTTGGCAGAATCAGTCTCTCAAGGCTTAAGCAAATAAGCATCAGTTTGTTGAATTGTTCTGAATATTTCTTCCAGATTCTTTTTTTGCTTGCAAGTCATAACGTGAATTACAGGAATAGCAAATCTACATATGTTACATTCTATAAATACACATATCTGCTTCTTTACCCTCTTCTGCATTAGATAATATCAAGAACTAGATAGGTAGTCCTCAAAATGTGAGTAACCATTTTCAACTGCATTCTGTCTCCTTCAATCATTGTAAGAAGCTATTGTTTATTCATTTCCTTGACTCACTCGTTGGAGTCTCAAATAGTTCTTGCCAATCTCCATAGTTTAGAAAAGTCTGTAGAGCAACCTCTTAATTGTATAACAAAAGGGATACACAACAGCAACTTTTTCAGTTTCTTGAAATGAACAGAGTCAACACTCACTCCTCTTCCTAAGATTGCCACTAAATGACCTAGGAAAGATTTGGCCTGTGTTTCAGTTGCTTAATTTGTAAAACAGAAGTAAGTCTTCCCCCAGGAGTGCTGATCACAGATTTTCCAGTGTTTATGGACATCACAGTATTGCACAGAATCATTATGGAATATTTCAGGAGAAAGGAGAATCAACAGACAACTTATATGCAAACAGCAACTCATACCACATGACACCAGCAAACAAATCACTCCTTTTAAAAGCTGCTAAGGTAGCACTCTACAGAAGGCAGTTATTGTTTTACAAGTCCATCTATACAGTAATAAGATCTAGTTATCTAACCTCCATTGAAGTTCATGTAAAACTCTGATACAACATTTAAAGAGTTAACTTACCAACATTACTTGAATGAATGTCTCCTTTATATATTAGTATGTCTCAGCAGGTACGGAGTGCATCTCTAATTACATAGCACAGAAACAAGTCCTGGAACTTGCTTCTTAAGCACTCTCACCAACAGTTTTGTTTCCTCTTACCTTTTCTTGTTGCATTTCACTGTTGTCAGAAACATAACAGATGGCTGTGGCTGCTCTACAATGCTCCTGTTTCCAGGTGGCCCAGGATGCTGTGTGTCCCCATGCTCTATGGGTGCTTTAAGGTGCACTGAGGTTTGAAGTACTGTGAGGCATAAAGAAGCCACCTGAAGTACTGATGCAACACCTGAAAAACACAAAACAAAACAGAATTGGTTACACAAGTACAAGGCACATTCTTGCAGCATCTTCAACAAGTACTTTTACCTTGTGATACTGTTTGATGAAGTTATATTCAAAAGATTAAAAAAGTAAAATAAATGCTGTATGTATGCCAAACACCTTTTGAGTATTTAACTTATCCCAAGAATTTCCAGCTTATAATGAATGTGAGAATAAGTGAAAGCCACTAGACATGCAATACATCACATTGCTACATCCCTACACAACCGAGTTGTGATGGTTCCATCCACTTGGAGTATGTTAGCCACCTCATCATCTGAGGACATCTGGGAAATGACCAATATATTTTTTTTGTCTGTGTGTTCTCATGGATATAGCAGATTGGACTAGATTCTATGGAACACACACACTATAGAGATGCATACAATAGCCTGCCTAATTACACACGGGGTATGTTAGTAAGACATTTTCATACATAAAGCTCCTTTTGCTTCACAGAACTTTCACACATACTCGTTTGTTTCCTACCTCAAATTGTTCCCCTGAATGGCATAACACAATATACAGCTAAATAATCTGCTAGATCAGTCGTACATTTACACATTTTTCCCAAGTAAATAGCAAGGAAAGGACTGGTTTATTCCTCTCCAAAACTTCAGTTCCAGTAGGCAAAAAACAGCCTTAGCGCATGTAAAAATGATGGGCAACAAGAAAGCACAAAATACATCAATTAAACTATCAAACAAATAAAACCAGATTGCCTAGCATCCAATTTGAATTGTAGTAAATGTATTCCTGTTACATTTATTCACTTTGGACAATGCGAAATACTTAATCAAAAGCAAAAAGCTCCCAGAATTTATTTTTAAGTTAAAGCTTATCTTTAGAAATATTTTAACAATCAGATGCTAATGTAGCCAGAACAAGTCACAATTTTAATTTTTCTTGATGAATAAGGTGAACCTGTATTCATTTTAAGAACTTCCTTCTTGCTGCTAAAGGAAAACTGGCTTGTAATATGACATAAAGCATATTAAAAATAAGTCTTTTTTTCTAATAGTGGGAAAGGTTTAAAAATTGCTGTTAACAAAACACACCTTTTCTCTTTTGAATATATTTTAAAACATTTTAAATATTCTTTTTTAAATTATACAAATAGACATATATCATTTTACCTACAGAAGTATTAATTGTCAACTCTGCCCACCTATCTGCAGGCAGTATTCTCCAAACAATATCATTATGCTGATTACTCAGCTAGCAAATACATCAATGAGCTTTTTATTTTAAGAAAATTTCATTAACCCAACAGAGTCTTGAACTGAATGAAAAGGCTTAGCTTTTCTTTGTGTATTGAAGTACAATATGCACCTAAAATATCAATGGAATTTAACCTCCAACTTAAACTAGAGTTACATGGTTTACAAGATCAGAGCTAACTTTTAAACCCAGCCAGAGAGACTGTTTTCTTGAGAGAGTTTTAACTGAACAACACACATGTAGACAATTAGCCTTGTTTTAGAAGTTGGCAAAACCCAGAGAAGAGCTGGAAACATGTTCCTTAGTGTTTCTCATTAGAGATTGACTGACTGAAAGGATTTGATGGGAGAATGGCTCATTCATGGCTGGCCTTTCATCTCAGAGACCTGTGTATAATGTGCCCCAGATTCTGTAGTTATGAGTTAGATGGTGTCAGTGCAGTCTTAACTGGAAGTTGATTTTCATAGCATATAAACAGTGCATAATTCACAGGGCAACACAGCTGGCAGCCCACGTGTGGAGCAGGGCAGGCACCATGGGGGCTGGTGGTGGGAGCACAGATCCTACTGCCCCTGTTCCACCCACCACTTTGCCCCGTGCAGCCCACGCAGCTCCTGCACCACCACCTCACCCCTTCTTGTGTCATCACCTCTTCAAGTACACCTACACCTTTATGTTAGTGAATGCAACTGTTGTCCTCAGCATTGGAAGGGATTTGCATTTGAGGTACAGTTCTCTTGAGAGGTTGCATGGAATTAATCAATATCCTGCCATTTTTCAAAACAATTTGATGAAAGAAGAGTTCAAGGTATGTTAGTCTCTGCGTGTTACTGACCAGATAAAACCCAGCCATATTAATGAGACAGTCCAAAAGGAAGCATTAAATGCATAAATACAGTGTGTCTGCTGTAACCTGGAGTGTTGACTTCCTCATAATTTTCACGTACTGTCTTGAATTTTGCTATTAAGCCAGGATTTGTCACATTCAAGGAAGCAAACCCAATTCTAACATCCAATTTCCCTGCATTTTTTCTAAACCGCAAACCAGTACAATTCACAGAAGAGAATATAGTGTATGACATTTTCTCAAAGGGAATGTTTTCCAGAGAATCCATCACTATAATGACATCTTTTTTAACCTCTATGCTTTAAATATTTCACTACAAGTACGTCTATTCACATGCATAAGTAGAGCCCATATTCATCAGTGCAAGACCAGCAATACGCTGTTTCGTACAGATAAAACACCTCAGATCTATCATAAGAACTATGCAAAGTTTGAATCTATTTTATATACTTGCAAAGTATGCCAGTTTTCTACTTTTTTACAGTAAACTTTGGCCTCTCAGAGATGCACTCTGTAAAGGCTCCCTTAAAGCACTTCTGTACATAGTGTTGAAGCAGAAAATAAGTGAGATCCCTACTTTCCTTTTACTACTGTTTACTCTGATGACCCTTCTGTAGTTAGTGGTCTCACAGAAACCCCAAACTATCTTTCATTACCCTCAATGGCCTCATTTTACTTCTCTCAGCTACACCTAATTGCCTTCAATGTTGCTTCTCAGAAAAGGAATGACTATCAGCCTCTTCAGATGACTCTTCCCAGTGTTGCTACATGAACGATATAGTTACAACTCTCCCAGTACTTATTTTCTTGCAGTTACAACATCTGGAGCCAGTTAATAATACAAGAATCACAAAAGAAGGAAAACATCTAGCCTTTGTGGTTTCTGAGAAAATCACTCAAATATACCCTACAAGCCCACAAACCAGAAAATAAAGTTCTAACTGTATTTATTTAAAATACCATTAATTTTCAGTACTAAGGGATGACAATACCTCATGGCTCATCCTCGTGCATTGACCCATGTAATGGGCAGATAGTGGGGTGTTTATTAGTGGGAGGAGCATCTTCCTGTGCTAGGGAGGATGCTCAGAGCAAGGACACTGCTGATGAGCATGTGGCCTGTGACAGCAGAGTTTTGCTGCTGCTCTCCTGGTCTGCACTGCTGTGTGCCAGCCTGCTGTGCCCAAGAAGTGCCACGCTGGAGCAGAAAAGAGTAGTGCCATGCTGCACACAAGTATAACTTGAAAATTCCTTATTTCCTTACAATCTCCACACAGCTATTTCCCATGGCAGTATACCCACTGTTCCTATTCTCTTGGGCACTCACCCAAAAGATTACGTGTATAATAACAAATAAATATCTATCCAAAATACCTGATGCAGTATGCAAGCAACATGCATTCTGCTATCCAAGATTCACATGGTTTTGGAATTTGCTCAAAGCTGAATTAATTACTTTTTTATTATATATGAAGGGCTTATTCATGAATCAGTTTTACATTGCACAGATACAGATTTACACTTTGGAATTAAAGATATGTAGAAAGATGTAGTCAAGAAAAGTTTCAAGAGACTGCATGCCATTTTGGTTTATGTACAGGAAGGTATTTTTCCCATTTTTTAAATCTTATTCTCTTGAGTAAAATAACTGCCAACTGTTTCTATCAATCTGACGGGCTGTAACTTTCTGAGCCTGCCTTGGTCACAGAGGGTTAGGAAAAACTGCCTTATGTTGTCCTTCCCCTCTTGTTCTTCTGTTTCTTTCCCTTTTCATCTTTCTTCTGAATTTAGCAAGCTTCCCACTTCTAAACTCTCAAGCTTTCAAAATGTGACACATGAGTTTAACTCATCTTGTTAGCTTAGTATCTCACAGGAAAGACACTTCCTTTCAGAAATATTCTAGGTCAGGTTTACCATGCTACAAGAAGTAATTTTTCGAAGGTCTTGATTTTTTTAAGAAACAAGTATCCTCAAATCCTGATATCAGAATTAGGCCCTTTATGGTTTCTCACTGGAAGCTAACACAAAAAAAAAAAAAAGGAAAAATGTTGGTCGGCCATCAATCAAAATTGTAAAGAGTTACAAAGGAGAAAATGAAAATAGAGAAGAAAAGGCATGAAAGAGCTTCCAGTTATGCAACAGATGCTGCTTCCTTGAGAACACACTCCGATGGCTTCTGTTGATGATGAACAAAAGCTATTTTCTGTAAGGGAGAGAACAGGATAAGGCTGAAGTGAAAGCTGGGTCAGGACAGGTTATCGTGAGGCTCCTATGTTATTGGTTAGAGGAAGAAGCAGATGAAAAATTCATTTATAAACTTTTTTTTCAGCAGTTATTAACTTGTAAGTTTTACACAGAGCAGAAAAAGGTTTATCTGAAGGCATCTTTGTTCTAGCTCCAAAGCAACAAAGTACTAGCACTTCTCCATCACACAGTTTGTCATCTATTTTTAGGCTCTTTTTTTTTTTTAATAGCTATTTTTCATAAACTTCTTCCTTACAGACCTAGAGACTGAAAAAGGATTAGGGAAATGCATTCCTTTTTCCAGATGCAGTAAGGTATACAGCTTTTCTACTGGTTTAAGAAAAGAGAAAGAAAGGCCATGCCATTGTGCCATCTAATACAGCCTGGGGTGGGGATGAGAGTGGTACTTCTGCTGTTACAGTGACAGCACCTTGTGCAGGACATTCCTGCATGCACAGACAGAGCAGACAGGCATCAGGCATTAACACCTCATGAAGTGTGGACTGAAAGAAAATAACTGGTCTTGCAATAGAGACAGTAGGCACTTTACACAGCCTTTTAAGAGTGTTTTGATGGCATCCAGTGAAAGAAAGAGGCATTTTACAAAATAAACTTATTTGTTAAAATAAAACCTTGAAAATAATTAGCAAAATATGAAAGCTGAACAAATATTTAGGATAAAAATTTTACTCAAATGCCCAGACTGAAAAAAAAAATTTTACTCTCAAAGCTGAGTTGTTTTTTTTTGTTTTCCTTCAGCAAACCCTAAAAAGTAAATAGGATAACTGAACATCAAAGCTGCAAGGTAATGCAGTCATGTCACGATTTTTCATGTCACGATTTTCAAACATGAATGTTAGGTGCAGATTTGTACTAAGATGAAGGTTTTGCTGGCTCGGATCACCAAACAGTGATATTTCACGAACAGTGTACCATACAACTGTCATTTTGTGTGTCCTTTTTACACTCACAATGTTATGAGGACAGAATAACTCACAAATAGAACTAGAAAGAAAGCCAGAAATTTCAGAACTACAACAATCTGAAGATGTTCAGAGTAAGATTTTAAAATAAACAAAAGAGAAAAAGCAGTTTTTCCAGAAGAATGCTTCCTCCCCCCTTCCCTGTACCCCACTCCTCTTTCTCCAACAGAGCCAGCACCAGATGTTTCAGAAACCACACACTGGGCAGATACACAGGATCATCTGTCCCTCCTTCCATAAAGGTCTCATCCAGAGGGAAAAAAAACTAGATGACCTAGTTCAAAGAGCACTGCGGTAGCAGCAAGTAGCAAGCTTTCCATTTTAAATAGCTCTTACCTTTGAAAAGAAAATTTTCATGGAATAGTTGGAAAATTTCAAATCCAGAAAATAACATCACAACAGTAGGAGAGTGTAATGGATTTTTTTAGTCATAAACACATTCATCTCAAACAGTTCACAAGTATGAAATCTGTGAACACAATCAATGAAGAAAATTTTCCCAGAATTAAGATCACTACAAAACTACTGCAAAATAAAATCCTGGTGGGGAAGTAGCATTTATAGATTTAAGAAAAAAGTGAAACTCACTCCAAAATATAAGTGTTTCACCCTAATCTAGAGAACCTACATTTTTCAAAAAATGCAAATGTGATTTCCTCAAATACCTGTAATGATAAATGCTTAAGGGTAAATAGAATTTTAAAAATAAAATGTTTACTCAAAATTAAGAGTAACACTTAATACAATGGATTTAGACATTGAAATCAAGATTAAATGGGTTTGTTTCAACCTTAGACTAATGTAGTGGTGAAAGAGGTATTTCCTTCTATTTGTAAATGTAACAGGCAATATTTTTGTCTCTGTCTTCAGCTGCTTTTTTACTTCTAAAAGCAGTAACTGTAAAGATGCAGCTAGGATTCCTGGTGACAAGTGATAGGGTCACAAGCTAGGTTGGGGAGCAGAAGAGAGCAATACCACTGGAGTGGGACTGGGGTAGCAATCCTGGCTAGCCGCCCCTACCTCATCATTATAGCAGCACAGTTTACACCACTTCTTAGGTTGCTTTAAAGTACACAGCCAGCCAGTTCTGCCCTTGGCTGGCCCAGGATCAAAGGACTGGAAAGGTGGCTCAGTGCCACTGCTCTCTCTGGCTCTGCTCAGCTTCACAAAGGCCAAACTCAGCACAGCTGAGAATCTATCCCAGCACATTAATCATACAGCTTGTGCGGAATTGCTGTCATACTGGAGTTTTCATTTCCTCCATCTTTTAGAGCCTGACTTTTTCAAAGGGACACAAGGGATGATTTATCAATTAATAGACAACTTAATTTTCAAATTAAGCACTTTGGATTGGGAACGTCCTGTAGCTTGCAGTTCTAGAAAGCAACTGAATTTTCTAGAAGTCAAAGAACATTATTACAAACAGAATATTCATAAGAGGAAGAAGAAATCATGAACTTATTTCAGATGCCACTTGAGAGTGATGTGAATACAGCACTGTGAAAGACAAAGTCCTAACCAAGCTGCTAAAATCTTTTCATATCAAGAAAAATATACTGCAATTAACGCTGATCTGATTTGGCAGAAGTGTAAGAAACTGAGTTAGGTGCTCACTCTGTTTGATGCCAGAGGGTCTTCCAACAATGCAACGTGGTACCAGAGCCTGGTGGGTTGTTTGAGGGTTTTTTTCCTTCACATGGGAAGGACAAAGGGAGACAATGGGAAAAAAGAAATCACAGCAATTTCAGTGTGAAAAATTCGAAGTCATAAGACTTGTACATTCACAATGAACAGGTGCATACATGATATTGGCAAATTTTCTTATACAGAACCAAACACATTTCACCACAGTAGAGATACAATTCCAATCTTTACTGAAGTCCAGTGGAGTTGAAGATAATGAGGAGTTCTTTATTATAATTAATTTGAAAAGGAATAAATAACTGAGACATACCACATCTCTGTCTCCATCAGACCCACAGCTCCATTTATTCTGGAAAACCCAACATATAGTTGGAGACCAATATATAATCTTTATAATTGATATTAATGTAACTTTGTTTAATTCCAGAAGTTGTTCAAAAGATCTATCACAGTCAGGTGCTACTGTCTCCCATGGATGGGATGGGCTAAGATTACTGTGGTCCCTCACTTCTTGGTGTGAAAAGTTGAATATGGAGACCAAGGAGACAAAAGAAAACTCACTGTAAAATGATAAAATAGAAAAAGTTTGCTGGATTATGGAAATACATTCTTTCTGAATACTTTCTTTCCCTTCAAATCCTAGCCATCTTTAAAAGCAAGGTGACAGCTCTTATAAAACAAATTTTTCTTCTTCTTTGTTGTGATTAGATTTAGATCTCCTTTCCAGTGACAGAGGGACTGCCAGATTGTATAAAACCTAGAGATCTCTACAGCAGGCAGTCCACTAATGACTCAAAGTTTGTGTAAGATACAAAGAAAGAGAGAGGGAGAGAGAAAGAGAGAAGAATTAAGCATCCATTACATTCACCCATCAGACAGGGCTCCTGAGCCCCGCTGACACAGAGGGGAGCAGCATTACTCCAGCTGGGCTTCAGGCATCCCCAGTTGGTCAGCCCAGATGCTCCATTGATAACCCACTACAAACCACATCTAGTTAAAAAGTACATCATCTGGAAACCGTAGGAATGTTTTCAAGGATTCGTTTGAATGGCTGATACTTTTGGTCTGCAAAGTTTGAAAACTTTTTTCTTATAATAGGGTGTTTCTTTTTTTTCTCTTTTCTTTTAATAGGATGTTTCTTTTTTTCTCTTTTCTTTTTCAGTATCAGTTGCAAAACTGCCTAAAGTCACAGTCACATGTCAAAATCCTGACACCTACATTTAATGATCTCCATTTCCATTCCAACAGTCTCATCCACTTAACTTCCTCTTTGCTTGGCTACTGCTCCAGCATTCACATGTCTGCATTTTATCAGTGTTTCACAGCTTTCAGTGGAACAGCTTCATGGTCACACACACATACTCTGATGTAATTACCATCTTCATTACACTAAATGGACTCTATTCCTTTAGCAGTACTAAATGCAAAGAAACAGTAGGGTTGTTTTTTTCTTTCTGATTATAGTTTTCCCCTTCAAAATACTTTACATGGGTTCATATGGCATATAGCCATGAACTCAAAATAACCAAGTTAACAGCCCTTTGCTTTAACAGTTAAGTCTAGAACTCTCACAGTATGGGCATTTTGAGAAAAATACTGTCATGAAATTCAGCTGAGTACAAAAGTCATAATTAAATTAGGTCAACTGTGCCAATACAACATATTATTACTTCAAAGGAGATATTTGTAATGGAGGATGAGGTATTGACTCAACAGGCCTAACAGAGCTTGACCTGCATATGGTCTGCACTGGGTACAACCAAAAAAATGAAGTCTCATTCTGCAGCTCCTGAACTATCTAACTGCTTCCTAAAGAAAAGCATTCTATTAAACTGTGCTGGTAAAATGCAGACTACTAATATCTTATATTCATTATTATACTTAATGATGGTATGTTTGCATCTGGGCAACTTAACCAAAACCAGGATCCTATTTCAGTAGGCGCTTTAGAGACATCTTGGAACAGGCAGCCCTGTCTTGTCTTATTCAGCTTACAGAATAGACAGACACAGGCATATTAAATTGCTTCAATGATTTTAATGACAATTTGAATTGCTTGCTCCCAGATTTTAAAGTAGTTAGAGATAAAATTTATTTCCTTTGCTATGAACAGAGACAGCTTTCAGCTCTCCTGCAGTAGGAAGGGGAAAAGTGGATTAAAATTGTGTTTGTCTTGTTAAAAGATGCATGAACTCTTCTTTTGGACCAAGTATCTCTGGCCACTAAGACTATCTGTATCTGGAAGAAAGTCTCCTTTAAGACCCCTCCTTTTGTTTCATACAAAGCATAGCTTTGGTCAGTGAGATTTAGAATAAGGAAAGACACTGCACTTCTTTAAAGGAATAACGTGCAAAACATTACCAGCTAATTATTGTTATTACATATAGTTATAGCCTATAGACTATAGAGCTAGCAAACAACATAATACCTTAGTCATAAGAACAGATCATTATTGGGAGACAGAAAGAAATAATTTCCTTTTCTCCTGAAAATATACCTAAAGCAAGCTTACTCTATGGAAGCAGAGTACTGTAACCATATTTCACTAGGAAAATGAATCCTCACACCATTCAGATACAGTGGTTTACATAGCATACTTTGAGATACTTAGACATATGGCCCCAGGAGAACAGAAACGTAGTACAGGTGAGATGGATACAGAGCAGAGCCAGGAGATGTACGGAAGAATCAAATCAAATTTGCGTGCAAATTTCCTGATTTTACTATTTCAGAAATATTTTTTAACACAAAAGTATGTATATGGAAGATTATGAAATTATGGAAGGTTGTGGAAATCTTAATCTCAAAAGAGACTAATATACAAAAAACTAGCCAGAGCAAGGAGTCTGAAGCCTTTGTCTCCACTTGAAAGTTCCCATCAAAAGTGTACAGAGAAACATTTCTAATCCTAGAAAGTGTCTCAAAGGGGAAGCAGCTAGGCAGACATGAAGGAACCTGAAGAGCAAGGAGGACACACGAGTGACAGCAGGTGAAAAGAAAAGAGAGATTAAATCCTCAATACATTTTTGTGGGCCTACCTTGCTTTTCTCAAAATGCATTTCTTCACAGAGAGAGTTTTAAAGAATTATTTCAGAAATTCCACATGGTCCTAAGGAAACTGCTCCCTTTAAAACTCTCAAAGGCTGGCTATTTTACATTTTCCCCTCAGTTATTTCCATTTTTATCATTCTGCCTTCTGGCTAGAATCATGTACTTGGCAGCATTTTTCAGTTCTAACAAACACTGAATCTGGGGACCACCTTGTCCTCTGCTATGAACAGGTTTACCAAGGGCCACTGAACATCCACCAGCAGAGAATGGTATGAGATCTGAAGTGAAACCTCACATAATTTAAGCAACCTACAAAGATGTATCATGTATGCCACCACTTCAGGAAGTATTGTTGTCATATGTTCCCTGACGTCCAGTGATAGTAAAAAATGTTTAAGAAATTTATTTATAAAAGTTATGATACCTCCACATCTTTCCCTTTTCTGCCCTGCGGAGACTTGATCCTGAAGGCTAAAGAAAGATGGGAAAGAAAACATTGAGGTGGAGACTCTTAACTGGAAGCTCCCTGCTGGATCTTGTCAGGTTGTGCTGCCCTTTGTTTGTTATGGAGATAGGAACTGGGGCACCATTCTAGCTGTGGAATTCATCCAAGCAAATCCAAAAAAGGAAAGAAAAAAGAAAGAAAGAATGAAGAATTATCCAATTTCCCCCAAAAAATATTCCACATAACACAGAAAGAGGCTGTTACTTTTATAGTTAAAAGGCTGACTTTTCCATTTTCTTAATCTGACTTTCTTTCACACATTCAGCTTTCATGTTAGCTTTTAACCCTGCAATGGGTGTCAGAGCCTACAGCCAACAGACCCACATCACAGAAAAAAAACTAGTATCTGATCTACCCATTGAGAAGAAGAAAGGAAACATTATAGCAGAAGTGTTGTGGAGCAGAAGAAAAAAGAACAAATTAATTATTTTGTTTTAGAACATTTTTATAATATCTCCATATCTGAAAAAAATCTCTTCCATCCATTTAGAGTGTTCCTGATGCTCTCAGGATGAAATCTATGATGCCACAGAGTAATTATACACAACTTTGATTTCATATCTCCTTAACTGAGAGCTGAAAAAAGATTTCAGTACCAACAGGATCTTCTGTAGGCCTTGTCTGAAGTGCCTGTCCCTTGCGCTGGGGAACTGTGCTACAAACTTCATCTGTATCTACAGTATAAATGACATTAAGTTCCTGTTTAAGAAGCAAAAAATTATAATTATGTTATTCCTTAAAAGTGCTAAAATTAAAAATGCCTTTCACTTTTTTTTCCATTACTTTTCTTGGGAGTTCTCAGCTTTAAAGTAATATTTGGCAGTAGTTTTAATTTCCTTGTATTAAAGTTCTTTTGGTACCTATTGAGAACCACTGATCTATTTTAATACTGAATTAAGAAATGTTGACACACTCATGGGAAAGAAAAAGTGTGGAAAAAAATTCCTGTCTTACTGGATATTCCTGGGAAACTTTCAGCTCTCTGTAAAAGGAGAGAAAAACTAAGAGTGATGCCTGATTTGATAAATGAACTTCCACCCATAATTATGAGGACAGTCAAAGATAATAAATTGGCTGATAACCAAATGTTGGTAAAAATTTGAATTTGTACAGCATTTTGAAAAGTACTACTACAGTTCAGTTTAAACTTGGGAACTGTTTTTTTCTAGACGTGTATTAATGGTCAACTGTAGATGAATGTAATATGGGAGCAATTTTAGAAAAATTATAATACCTATTTAATATACAGACATTTTTTAAATGGTCACATCTTTACCTCTCAGATACAGTAAATAATCTTCATATACTCCTTTTTTTCTGAGGCTGACATAAAGTCACCAGATGGGTCATAATGGAAACAATATCTTCACCTCCTTGTACCTGAGCAAATGACCTTTCAACGTGAATTCTCCAGAAATAAGATAATTGAATTACCTCAGTGCTGATCCACTTCAAAGGGTGTTCTTTATAGGGAAGCATAATCAGATTCTGGTGCTTTGATCAAGGGATTCTATGAACTTGCTTACTTGATCACAAACTTTGCCATGAAGAGATAATTAATCAATTACAGAACACACATTTGCTCTGAGTGACATTATTGATTACTTGAGAGAGGGGATGTGTAATTTAAGGAGTAAAAACCCTCAGGAAAGCTGGCAGTGACTGTGGACCAAGGAATTCAAATGAGACAGAAGATGGCCAACCTAGAGGCAAGTTGCTAATGATTAAATGGGAGTATCTGCTCTACCCTCATTTGAAATGGAACCTAACAGTGAAAGGAAAGGCCTCTTGCTCAAAACTGGTCAGTAATATAGGCTGTCAGCACAAATCCTGACACCCTTTCCAGAGCAAGACTAGTCAGCTTCACAGCAGAGCCCAAATGTTTCAGCCATACCAGACTAAGGAATTACTGGTCCAGAGAAGCTTGTACAAGGGCAGAGTTCACCTACCCATCTTGTTTGCCATGCACAAACCTGTGTTTTCAAAGCTTGTGTCATCTTTTCTCAAAGGACTAGGAGCTTCTAGATTTTTCTCAAAGACCTATGTGAGATGGATGCACTGCTCCTTCATTACTTCAGGGATTCCATAATTAGTACTTTAACTTTTCAGTGAGAAACAAAAAATGAGTTTAAGAATATTAGAGAATGAACAGCAAATATTCTAGAAACTCTAATTTCGGACTTTTTTTTTAATGTCTTTTAAGTTTTTGCATGCTGACACAGATATTTTCTCCAGTAAACTCGCTTATGTCTCAGGGAAATCCTCCTATTTTGTGAAGGAAATGAGAGGTAACCTAAAAAGGTATTTGGCAGTAACGAAGGATATGGATAACAGATTGAATTTTCTTGGTTGCTCTCTTTTAAAATACATACAAAGGTAAAGGAAAGACACAAATATAAAACAAATGCAAGGAAACATTTAACAAAAGTTATTAAACCTATGGAACACACTGCAAAATGACAAATTTGAGTCTGATACATGAATGGGATGGAAAAAGGAATTAGGTACTTACAAGAACATAATGATAAAATAAGTAGGTCATTATTAGAAGGGATCCAAGTCCCCATCGTCTGTTTTTAAGCCAATCAGTGTTAAAGAAAGGGTTCTAGAGACACCTTTCTCTGAAGGAACAGGTTATTCTGCAAGGACTCAGCCCCGCTCCATTAACATCAATGAGCTTTCCTATTGAGTTCAAAGAGTAGGATCATGTCACAAGATTATTTCTTGCAAAACCCTGTGCTGTCTCTGACACTAAATTTGATTGATGGCATGTTTGATTTTGTATGCTAACTTTTCTTTTGTATTGTATTCTGGTATGAAGCATACTGCTGTTGAAATCAACCGCAGTTTCCATCTATATGCACTAGTTTTTCTGTAACTTTTGCAAGTTCCAGGCATGCAGTCTTCTCTTTTTCGCCACAAGACTTCACACAAATACCATAAAGGGTCCGAAAAATGTAATTTCTGCCTTAACTTCTTTAAAAAGCATAATATATTTCTCATGTTGAAGAAATTGCAAGTGAGAAATCAGAACTAGTCTGCATATTTAAAAATCCAATATAATAGTTCACAAGTCTAACAGTACTTGACTGTAGTCACAAGGTTCAACTGTAGTAATTACAGCCATGTGCTAAAGACTCTTGCTGTTGTACCATGTGAGCATCTCAGAGCATCTTTGCAATTCAGGCATACAGGAAGTAATTAACTAAATCTGAGCAATTAAAAACATCGTTGTTGTGAAGAGTGCCATACAACTCTTGACTGGGTTACGCTCAGACCCACAAGTGCCCTCCTTCCATTCATGAGTAGTGTGATTCACTAGAAAAAAACATACATTTTTAAGCATAAAAAAACTCCCCAAAAACCAGCCTACCAGTGCTTTATTCAGATTCTGAAACTTGAGGCTAAAATAGGAAAGAATCTGAGAAGAAGGTTTTGAGTATTCTTGAATACTGAAAAAAGGATTGCAAAGAAAGCCATCTTTGCAACTTTATCTACTCTAAATAATTAGAAGATCCAAATGTTTGTCTATTCAAAACTCCGTATTTTCCCATATCCATTTAAAATAAAAGCAGCCTTTTTCAGTAAACTCAGTTTAATTAGGTCAGACTTTAAGATTAAACTTCATTACTTAGCCTCTTCTTAATGGTTCAGTTATGAGTTTACTCACTGCAAGCAGGACAAGAGCTGACTGGGAAGAGATGAAAGTAGCGCTTAGAATATAACCTCCTCCCATTTTGAATCATAAGCATTCACAGAAGACAGAAAAATAAAGTGTTTGAGGTCTGGCCAAAATTTTGCTGAATCACACAGGTAAGTGCCTCAGCCAAATCTGAGAATTTCCTGCTGTGAAGGCTGCAAATGTCTTGTGGAGGGTAGCCCTCACAAAGTGTGGTTACAGCAGCTAAAATTTAGTGGCAATAACTGCCCACAGGTTTCTAAACAATCCAGTGATGTACATACACCTCTTACTGCTTCTCACATTTTGAATCTATGTGAAGTTGTTTATTTTATTACCTTTTATTTCCAAGATGAAGGAAATCTACAGTCCATGATCAGAATTAACAACATTAAAAGAAAGGGGGAAAAGCACAAATCATTTGAATTCAGTTTTCATGCAGCATGCCAAAATAGGCTGAAGTTAAAAGTGATAGCAGTGCGCTGAATGAATTGTAAGATTTGTTTTATCTTTCTTATTGAACAGATTCCTGCAGTTTACTTTTTTCAGCATCTTACTGCATCTTTGGATCAGCCAACAAAGAAATTCCTTTTGGACACAGCATGTGGTCAAATGAAGATTCTGTTCAAAGTGACATGAAATCAGAAATATTGGCTATATAACAGGTATTGTCTTCTATATCTCTGTTCTTCATTGTCAGTAGTTGCCATAACTGAAGAGACACACTCACAAAGAAGTAAGAAATGTTCAAAGTGGGCAACAGATGCTTTATTAGAAGGCAAACCTTTCTCTTTTCTCTATTCATTTTATCCTAACACCAGCAGGTTTCCAAGGGGGAGAAAAAGCAGCTTTGAAGCTTTTTTTCCTCCCACTGCTGTATTTTTTTTAAAGAGGCCCTAATTTCAAATGCTTTAGTGAAGTCTGACTTAGTGCTCTTATGCTACAAAATATTTAAGGTTTTAATAGTAGGATCACTACCAGTTCCCCTTTATATTTGCATTTTTTTTATTATTAATTGGATAGAGAAGTCCCAGTTACTGGTACTTGCAGAATTCTCCTCCTCCAGGACCCAAACAATACTCATCTTGGGTGGCAGGGAGCCGTGGGGGACCTTTGACCCAAGTAGCCTGGGAACAGTTCATGGGCTTGTTTCAGTGCCCTATATGAAAACAGTTTTTACCTCCACATGCATATGAAACTTGTGATATTAACACCCTAAAAAGACTTATTACGCTAGTGCAACTGAATATCAAATTGGACCCAAAGAAAAACAGCAGCCAGATACTAAGCTGGGGTAAACCAGCCTTGTTGCACAGAAACCCATCTGTGTCCCAAGTCAGCATTTCAAATGTCAACATCACATGGTCAATAAGAAGCATCCCTGGAAACCCTGTTTCACATACAGACCACATCAGACTGTGTTGAATCTTGGAGTTGTTCAGTGTAATTAGAACATGGAAAAATAGCAGGACCAGCACATTCTTATATTCTATGTCAATGAACAGGGATGAATAGGCATAAATGGGGCTTAATGCCTATTTATGAGACTATGTAGGAGCCATGGGGATTGGACATGCATTAGCATTGTGTATATTCTCTCCATGGAAGCACACAAACTGCTCTGCAACATGAAAGTTCTGTTTATACCAGCAAAAGTAGCAGAGTAACAGTTGACTAACTAGGACCCAGACACATTAGAAAAGATGAGTCAGTAAAAGACTGCAGTCAACAGGGAGAATTACTAGGATATAATTTTGTAGCACATCCCCATTTGATGTCACTCTAAAATTAGATTGTGAATGAACATTTTAACTAAGGAACACCCAGTCAAGTTATGTATTCTGTTCAATTGCTGATCAACAACTCAACCTCAGATATTACTCTCCATCTGAAAAGGTTAACATGTTCAAGAACATAGAAACAGGAACAACAGAAGTAAAACAGCCCTGGTTCTAAGGTTACTGGGCTCCTACAGGGAGTCAGGAGCAGCAAGGAACCAGTCTGAGAAACCAGTGAGCTGTTTAACTTCCAAGGGTATTTTCTGATTCTAGAGTCTGACTTCTGCCTTTTCCATGAGCTCCTAACCTGCACCTCAGAAGGTAATAATCTGTTCAAAATCTCTTCAGTACTTCTCTTTTTCATTCCTTCTTTTCCAGGGAAGTGGACAAAACAACCCTTGGCATTTTTTTCCCCAATGTCTTTTACATAAGAGCACAGTTATCGGGGTCAACTTTTGCTACATTATACTTAACATTCCCCCACCTTCCAAAAACGCAACTGGGCAGAACTTGTAACTAGATCCTGCTTTCCTCATTTTAGTTTTATAAGCTCATTCATTTTTTTCAGAAAGATACATTTCAATACAGGTATATTTTCAGTAGTCAAATTTATGGTCCTATTCTGTAAATAATTTACTTTCTTTCATACTACTTGTTAGAGTAGTTGTGTTATTGTATTACTTTTTATATATTTTTGTAAAGCTTAATATATGAAATGTGATTCAACAGCAAAAAACATGGACATGTTAATTCTTATGAACAAAAAATAGAACAAAATAGAAATGCTGCTCCTCTGATATGGACATTTCGGTGTTACGAATAGAATTTTGGAAAAATGTAGTAATGACCATGGTCAGGTGAAAATATGACTTTTACATTTTATATGTTATAATTTTAAATTATCAGTCTTAGAGCTTCCTTGCTGAAAAGCAATTCAGTATTTGGATTATAAAAAACTTCTGTGTAGGATGGGTATTGTTGTATTACAGTGCCCTCTTCTACTGAAGTTTAGAAGACTCAGAACTGTGCAAACAGCCTGAGAGTTTATCGGGGGATTATTTTACAAGGAATCACAGATTTGCTGAGCCTTACCATTGCACACATTTCTAAACCTTATCACTGCTAGTTAATTCTTTAGCAGGCAGAAGTGATGACACAAGGAAAACAAAAATGGGGAGAAGGTCAGAAAAGATCAAGAGACTGCATCACCAATGAATAAAGCTATCGGGTAGATTAACTGGATTAAATTAAGCTAAAAAGAAAAAAAGGCCCATTCAGAATAGCAAAGGGTGGAAGTGACTCAAATGTGCAGAAATTGCAGACATCTTATAAAATAGGGTATTTTGGCTCTTGTCTAAACACGTAAATACAATCTAAGGTTCTGCTAAACACTGAGCTTTGACCCTGTTTGTATGGTGAGGGTTTGCTCAAGAGGGAGCGAGCCCAAGGCAGTTGTCAGAGGAGGTGGCTGCTGCAGTCTCTGATTCCTGTCTTTCTGAAAATTAAGTTCTGTGTGTTTTCTAGGCACTCTCTCTCTACATTTTTAGTGAAGCAAGCTTTATTTAGGAAAGGTTTATTATTAAAGCAGTATTTCATCACTGAAACAAAAAGCAGTTCTCTTTTACTCACCTGCCAGGTACATACAGGAACTACTTGTTCCTATCACAGTATTCAAAGCAAGCTCGACAAAATAAAGTAACAGCGGCTGTCAGATCAGGGGTCACTGCTGCTACCACCCCAGACAGAAGCACAACAAAACCCCTTTGGCAATCACTGATATAATAAGTGAAAGCTGGGGGGGGAGGGGAAATGAGAATATAAAGTAAGGCAGTCATTGTGCAACGCACTGTGAAACATGGTGAAATTGCTGAACTGCTCTTTCTAATAGTTCAATACTTCTACCTGCTGAAGAGGAAATAACGTAGAGTAAGTTTTGGAAAGCAAGTCTTGAGTGACAACAAAGGAAGAAATGGTCAAGCTGCCAGATAAGTATGCAGAAAGCAGAAAAATTAATTTAGTTGCAATTTTAAAAAAAATCCATTAGGGACAAGAAATTAAATCCTAGACCTAGGATCTAGTAAATGGAATGGGATTTTTTTTTTTTTTTTAATTTACTTCAGAAATGCCAGCATTTGTCTAGCCTTATTCACATTAAAAAAACCCACAATATCTCTACTATGTGGAAGTCATTGTTACTTTATGTTAAATTCCCACTAAAAGGATCCTGCTTCTTGAATTGCTACATTTTGGTATTGAGTGAGTTTCCAAAAGGCATGCATAGGGCACGAATTTACTCAGACAATAGGACTGTTCACTTCAGAATTTGTCTTTCCCTAGAAGTCTCCCACTTAAAGAATGTTTCTGTTCTCATCTCTAAATGCATGGGAAAAACTACTTGTATATGTAGAAAGAGAGAAGGGACACAGACTACTACAGATATGACTGATGAAGTTCAGCCCCCTGGCAACTACTTCATGCTAGCAGATGTCCTCTCAGAAGTGCCCAGGGAGCTATAAAACCTCTTACGGTTTTACCTGAAGACTAAGGTTTGGAGGCACCCAAGTAGTAAAGCTTTAGCCCTGAAATGATAAAACTTCCAGGAAAATAATATTTGAAGGAGGACAGAGGTATTCTCATCTGCTACCCACTGCTGAGAGCAAGCTTTTAGCTCAGTGCTGAGGTGTAAGATACTGAGAAAGATAAGCCCTAGCACTTACTGATCATCACCTATATCAAACAACTTGCACAAAAAAGAACATCTCTCATGTAAATCTCTTCAGAAAATGAATAGAAAGACCTGAAAAGGTTAAAGGCTAGAGCTTTCATTCATACTAAGGAAAAAAAGGAGACAGTGTTCAAAAGTTTTATTCTTAGGCCATTTTCAAGAATACCCTTTCAAAACCCCTACTTTTATGAGAACACTCTTACCTTATTCAGAAAGTTCACAAATAAAGTGTTTCTTTTTCTTTTCCTGTATATATATATATATATATATATATATGTGTGTGTGTGTGTATCTGAGAACGACAGTAAGAGTGCAAATCTTTCACTTATTCTTTAGGTATTCCCTTACAGCAAATACCATCTGAAGAGTCAAGGGAAGGTGTGTATTTAAGTTCCATTATATTTCAGATTTAAACCCTTCCCTGCCATCTCCTCTCAGATTGTGACTTCAAGTATTAGAATCATTGCTTTAAGATACTCAAGTAGTGGTAGCAACTATATGTGTATGACTAAACATATAACACAAACATACACACTTGTGTGGGTATATATATCTCCACATAAATAAATACCTAATCAAATAGTCCAGACATCCGTTCCATACCTCAAGATATATCTATACCTACACTAGAGCATATTGTAAGTTATTCTTCAGTGAGTCGATACTCTGAAAATTTATCTTTCAGAGCTTTTTAAAAAAAGCAACCCACATATCCCAAGAGGAATGGAAAATATAAATATACCTTCCCAGAACACCCATGGAGAAGTTCCTTAGTTTTGTGGAGTCCCCTTTTTCTGAAATTATTGGCACTTCAGAATCCTTGCTACTACCAGGGCCCTTTGATCTCTACAACTTGGTGCCACAAAATTTGCCCTCTGAATGCTGTGAGAACTTAAATAGGATTGTTTAAGGAGGGCAGCTTCTGTGTAAATGCACATTAGCCATACTTAGAATTATTATGGCTTTCTTGACATCAGAATGATGGGTTATTAGCAGTATTTTAAGGTTTCTAGGCTGAGGAAATTGCAGTTCCTCTCTGGATGGCAATAGTTGAAACCATAGTGAAGAGGAGGAAAAGGTGGGTTCACCACTGCAATACTGAAGTTGAAGATTATTCCTTGGGGGATTTATGCAATGGTTAAATGTTCTCTCCCTCCCTTCTCTATGCTACATCTTCTTTTGTTATTGCACCAACACAGACTCCAAGTCTTTCCTGTACTGAGGACTCAGTGACAGGAACATATCTGAAATTACAACAAAAATATCCTCCAGGAAAAAATAATAATTTAATCATTAGGATAAAACCTCCTACAACAAAAAAAAGCAAAAAAACCCCACAAAACCCAAACCAAAAAAACAACAAAAAACAAAACACAAAACCAAACAAAACCCCAAAAAACCTCACAACCTTCAAAATCAGTAATTCTAAAAAAAATATTAACTAATATTAACATGTATGAGCATGCACACAATCTTTGTGATGACTAATGTGACTACTGGACCTCTACAGAGGTCCACCTCACAGACTTGGGGGATGATGACAGGAGTCTTGCCTATGATGTAGGGTAGCTATCGGAAGGTAGAGCTGCTCTAGCTTTCTTCTACTGCCTGCTGGGTGCTCACAACATCCCCATTTTTTATATTTTATGTTTTTCTCAACCATTACAGATATCAATCTTGCTTATTCTTTTCCTCTTCATTATTTTGATCCTTCTACTGAAGTGGAGGTTTCACTGGAAAATTGAAAATGGAAGAAAGATCCCTTTTTTCTTACTTTCCTTT
The DNA here is from genome assembly GCA_020745705.1 of Hemiprocne comata. Classification (NCBI taxonomy): domain Eukaryota; kingdom Metazoa; phylum Chordata; class Aves; order Apodiformes; family Apodidae; genus Hemiprocne; species Hemiprocne comata. Next base: position 7,019,748 of record CM036598.1, read on the forward strand.
AAATGTTGGTAATTAGCAAGCTGTCTGCAAAGTACTATTTCCAGAAACCCCATAATAGTGGACATTAAAATGACACATTTAGAATATTGTGATGCCTGAAAATAAAAATTATTGTAGGTACCTTCTCCAGAATATCTTGGCTAACATACCCACATGGATGATACATGATATGTTACCTTGGTAGCATACATCTACTGCTATCAATGTTCCAAATGCTATCTGGCAAGTCTCCATGCACAAGGATAAACAGAATCATTCAAATTATGCACAACTTCAGTCTGTTAGCTATAAACTCAATTTCAGTCGGACATGCTTTCAGAAGTAAAAAAAAAAAATTAAATTTCCTTATAATATTGTAGTAAATAAATACTATTCTTGTCATTTCAGACCTGGGTATTGTTCAGTAATTAATTTACATACTAGTTGAACTGGAAGGAATCAGAACTAAAAAACTTATCAACATCAATTGGCTGATGAGTTTGTCTCTATTCTCTTGAATGTAACTTAAAGAGGAACACTTGATCACTACCAAATTTCTAAAGGGAATACCATTTCAATGTTAATACTAATGAGACTAGTTTAATCTCATCCCTACAAACAAATCAGCTTATGCCTAATGAAATCTTATTTTTGTAAATTAATGCACAAAGGAAACAGTTCAGTGTAAACAGACTTGTAGTATACATTGTTTAGAGACTATTGACTTTCAAATTAGCCTGCTTTTCAAACATTTCACGTCAAAAATATAGTCAAAATGCAAATGTAGCATAAACGGCTCTATAATAAACGCTCATTCAACATTTATTCTTTCTCAAATCATCTTTTAAAGCTCTTTCATGCTAATGTCTGGAAGATGTGACATTAGAAAAATTGCTTTGACATGCTAAGGGGCTCCAAGATTAACAAAAAGAGAAAGAACAAGATAAAGCTTTCAAAAGACCTATTTCAGAGGAATTATTACTTCCTTTGAAAGTCTTCCAAGGTTGCAGTGCATTTAAGCTTGTTGGCATACATGTAAATGAAGGACTACAAAAGTATTCCACTAAATACAACTTGAATTAAACCTTCAGGCTAATGTTAAGGAATGAGGATAAAGGCCAGACCACAGGCTGGCAACAACTCCTTTAAAATTAGTTCTTCATTCAAGGACATCAGTAAGGGAGACTATTTTTTTTTAATTATCAATACCAGAAATTATAAATGTAATTCCCATATAAAATGGCTTGGACTGATGAACCTTTCTGATTGAGCAACTAGCATTCAAAAGGGGTATATTAATGTACTATGAGCCATGCTGTAAATGGAAACAGTCTCAACCAGTAACTTACTCGCTCTCCTTATATAAAACTCCTTCACCACAAAGTATGGATTTCATAACGACTAAAAGAAAATGGGAAGGTGGTTATCATGATAAGAATTATTTTGGCTGACTCATAAGCCTTAAGCTGTGATGTAGCCCTCTAGTAGCTGTGATGTAGCCCTTTGACGTCAAAAGAAGTGTTATATCCAGTTACAATTTTCTTTTCAAGGTTCATTAAGGAAACATGAAAGAGCAGAAAGTCCATTCAACTGCAGAGGTTTGTATTTGCTCAACTGTAAAATAAAACTGACCATCAATCCAGTTCTATCACCTCTCTCCAGGAAGAACTATTCAAGAATTTTAGATTAAGAACGGATTTTAGGATTAATGACACAGGGCCTTATAAAAAAAAAAAAACAACAAAAAAACACAAACAACAGAACAAAACCAAAACACAAAAACACACACACAAACCAAAACAACACAACTAAAAAGCAACAAAAAACAAACGGGTCTCTGATTTGGGACAGACAATGAACATGATGACCTGTGACCAAATTTCTGATCATGAAGTCTCTCCCTTAACTGTCATGTAGCACAATAGACACTAAATTCTAAAGACAAATTTCATTTTTTTTTTACTGTAAAATATTCTGGATGCCTAATGTTAGAGCAGGAATCATAAACCCTAAGTTATACTCATCTTCTAATTTTTATTCTTGATCTGCCATAGGCTTATTACATGGCCATTGTGCATCCTCCTCTGTCTTACCACAACTTTAAAATGAACACTATACTACACATATCAGATTGAAAAATTACATTAAATAAAAAATGTCTCAGAAATGTTTGGAAATACGTAAGTGAATCCAGTTGCAAAACCCGATGCACTAATATCAAGATTTGCTATTAAAAAAACCCCAACACAACAGTTTGTTACCTTCTATTCAATAACTACGTGCTACTTGGCAGCACAGTAACTGCATGATAAATTTCCAGTTACTGGTCATGATGATTTCATGGCCCCTTTTTATTATGGCTTTGTTTTTAAAAAAAAGCAAATTCAGTTTACATTTAATGATGTCTGCAATGCATCTTAGAAAGCACCAAAGGCCGTATATTTAATACTTTGCTACTGTTGTTCTTAACCTGTTACACAAAACCATACCTACTCTTGCCAAGAGATTATACCCTTTTCTCTCATTATCTTCCTACATGTCGGACTTTTCATGCTGGTCATTCTCTTCAGCACCTGAAGAGATCCTCTTGCACAAGTATTAACATTGCGTGCTTCTGTTCTCCTTACCGTGCCCTTCTATTCTCTCCTAAGCCAGTATTTAATCACTGTCTTTCTGCTACATTGAAGTTATTGTTTCCCAGAACATAAAGACATATGGCCTGCAAGCAGATCAGGATAAACCAAGAAAAGCATAGGCAATAAATAACAGGTCAGGTGCTCTACAGGGTTCTTGACCAAAATCTGTCTTCTAGTGAAAGGCACAGCCACATATTAGACTGTCTTTACAGTGAAAATCCTGCCAGGTGTCCAGTTCTATATAGATGGGCCAGTTCCTGCTTACCACCTCATTAAATGATATGCCATGTTGACAGGTACACTTACAGCTATGTTTTCTCACAAATTCCAGTTCGTGCTATCATCATTTTTATGGCAGATCAAGTAGTACTGCCTCAAAAGAACCACATCATAGCAACAGCAGCTTTAAGAGATCATGCTGCAAGACATCCTTCTTATAAGGATCACAACTTTCCCTAAGCAGGCTGATTTGGAATAATAGTTTATTAGCATTCTAAATTTACATTCATGTTGCTAAGAATTTTAGACCAACAACGTACAGCAGAATTTTTAGCTATGTATCTCCTGGAAAATACTACGTAAGAAAAACGACCAAAGGAGAGCATCACCATTATACATTTTCTCTTTCTGAAGTGTCTCAAAAGTACACCAATCACCCGCAAAACCTCTCCAATTAGCACATGTAGTTTCTCCAGCTATGCAGTCATAATCTCATTATATACCTGCCAGGGTGAAATCTGAGCTTGAGTTTTTTGAGGGGGCTGTCTCACTATTCACAGATGTAGATACACTAGTAACTCAATTTATTACTACAGTGAGTGCTAGATGAACTCAAGCTCATAAGATTTCCCATCAGTAAAATCAGAAATAGCAATGTCCATGCAGAAAGCTGAGGAGGCATGAAGTCAGTGGTCAACTAAGTCTCCACCTAACTTAAGCTCCCAAGAAATCTCAGTGCTAATATCTAACTGATGTGCCTAATTAAACTAAATTAAAATTTTAAACATATGTCCAATATTAAAATGTAATTCAAACGTTTTAAAAAATTACCATTGAAAGTGTTATTGTAGCTTGAAAACTGAGAAAGTCTTCACTACAAAACAATGTGCTCATATTGTCTTGCGGACACCTTAAAACAGGCACAAGCAACATAAACAGAACAAAAAAAAAAAAAAGAGTCTTGTTTTAGCCTTATACTTTTTACTTCCCTCCAGAAATATCACTTGATATAATTAGGGAATTTTAGATGCAACTCTATAGATTCCTTTTTCTTAGCTCACTTTCTCTCAAGGGAAGGGAGGAAAGGTTCCCAAGATGAATCTAAGGCTGACAGCATTTGCTTTGGTTGCACTCATATTCCACCTGAACACTGAACCATGAAAAAAGTGAAGCTCTTTGATGTAGTCTTCCATTCATCTGCCTGTAACACAAAACGTGTGGAGCAAAACATCTTCTAAGCAGCTAGTTTCCTATACTCTTAGTTCACCTGAGACTCTGCTGAGCAGAGAATTAAAAAAGATCATCTCCATAAAAATCTGCTTTGGATGGAAGCTTTGATGGGCCCAATGAATTTTGTAACAGCAATTTTTATTGAAATGTGGCCTTCTTATTCCTGAGATTTCATGCATAGTGATTAAATTACAAGGAATCACTTTTGAATACATCACATTATGCTATTCACTCACTGCAGAGGTGCAGAAACAACTTTTGCTGATATAAATAATAATATATTACTATTACATAAATAGAAGTGGCTGACTGATGCACAATATGCTGAGTGGACAGGGGAGTGATCCTGGACAAGGCAACCAGATACAGTGCAATTAAAATGTTTGGTAATCCACTAGCTGTATGACAAGGTTTCTGACAAAGATACTGCTGTTCAGTGGAAGCCTCCATAGAGAATAAAAGAGTAGCCACCTGCTTCCTCTTTTGCATGATCTCTTCCCACACTGCAGTCATTTTGCCAGACTGGTATTCCAGAATCTCCCAGAAGAAGAGTAGTCCTGTTTCACTTGCTTAATCTGGCTCTTACATTTTCAAGGTGACTCCGTGTATCTTTAGGAGCACTCCTATCCCCTGGTTATGCAGCATTAGCTCTGGATTGTACACTCAGAGCTTGTCTGGGTCTCTGTAAACCTCAGCTGTGCTTTTTGCCTTGTTTTCCTTCACACTTTACAAGGGTCGGTCCTTAGTCCTGCACTAAACAATTTAGTCCAAGGTGAGAATACAAGGACAGAAGCTCAGCCTCACTATCCATCTGGAGTTGGCAGCTAAGATGTACAGCTGTACACAAAGATGTACAGCTCAAACAGAGGTTATGAATTGTACGTACTTCAACACTAGAAGTTAGCAAAGTGAAAATTAATTCTGGCCATGATTCTTGCTGCAAATTTTCTATCTAGTGTCTCATTTTTTTGGTGTTGTTTTTTTTTTTTCTGTAACTACCACAAAAAGCAGCAATGTAATAGGCATATTTTTGTATGCTACCAACACACATCATTTATACCACTGTCATTAGTCATTCTCTGTATAATTTCAGCTCATTATGCTTCTGGACTCAGCTTCTGTGCCACACACTCTCTCCCTGCGCTCTTGGGATCCAGGTATTCCTAATTATCTTTCCACATGCCAACAAATTCTTGGGGCTATTATAGGTCATCAGAAGGCACTTTTCCCACACATGTAGCTGTGTTATTCTTTTCTAAATCAAACAGTCCAGCTGAGATCCGGTATGGTCAGCAATCCTTCACATGACACAGAGAAATGTCTAGGAAATCAGGGCACTAGAATAGTTCTCAAATTTTAAGGATTGCTACACTTGCCGGAATACTATGCCCCTTAGTCTGAAATCATACTGAAGTTAAAATGAAAGAAAATACAACCATTTATTTACAAACATCACAACCATTCACAAATCAGTGACATCATCACTAAAAAACTAGAAAGACACCAAAGGAAAGAAAATAATGCCAAACTAAAAGGAAGAAAAACTCTTCATGGTCTCTGCATCTGGCTGACAAGTCATAGGTGCTTATCTATCCCCACAGTCAGGGACTTGATCTACACCCAGTCACAGGGAAGAACTTCAGCTTGGGGAAGGAGGCCAGCTTCTATACCCACATAACTGTTTAAGGGACTGTGAAAGGTGGAGAGAGTCCTTCACATTTAAACATATTTCTTAAATTTCTTTGCAAATATGAATGCTCAGGGAACTTTATCTGGTCAGGAGACTCTTTTGACCCTCTCTTCCTGGATTATCAGCCACCTTCACCACTCCTGTGCCTAAAGGTATTACATAATAAGAATAATTAACTCACTGAAGAATAAAAGACACTTTCCTATCAGATAAAGCAATATGAAACTCTGCATGTGAAACATATCCATATATTTACCTGAATATTTCATATACATTTCAAAACTGACAACCACATTTAACTAAAAAATATACATGTGACTAATTACATAGTTTGACATTTGATCTCAACTGGGATGAAATAAAAGACAATTTTTGGCATAATAATGGACTTCAGATGATTGACCTCAGTTCAGTTTTGAAGGGAAGCTAGGCCATCCTTTAAGAGGATCACTAAGCAATTATAATCACTGCAGCAGGACCAGATATGTATGACAAAATTCAGATGTGCCATCCATACATGCTACAAAGGGACAAATTTATTGTTTCTTACTATTTCTGGGAGGAGACAAGCTCCATATCACAACTACATGAAGTCTCAAAGTTAGGACAGTCTTCTTGCATCTCTTGCCATCTTATCATAGACATTATCCTAGAGCCCTGCATAGCTGCAGTCAGAACAGCAGCATCATAGGAAGAAGCCATGCAATGTTTCAAATAATTAATTTCGGCTATGCAAAGAAAATTCTGAAACCTCCTCATTTTACTAATCTTAGAAAAAGTGAGTTACAAAGCAATATATCCTTTAATGCAATTGCCTCCAAATCCCTTCCCAGCTTTAAAAGAGTTTTGTCAGGGTTACCTTATAGAAATGAAAAATTCTCTCACTTGTACTTCTCCATCAGATATCTCACTTGCTGATAGAACAGGCTATTTTTTTTCTTTTTTAGTCAACCTCTATTAACTTTTCTGCTTCAATCTGATCACTGGGGATTTTCAATGCTCCATCCTTATGCTTTGCTTCACTGGGCTAGAACTATTCAATGTTGACAGCCAAGGTTCAGACCATCTTGCTGCTAGAAACAGCCACATGGAAGGCTATACCATTAAGCAATATTTCACACAAACACACACAGATAATTAAATACATAAGTTATGAGACACATTTCCCAAACACTGTTAGCCTGTCTGAATTGTATCATATCTGCAACATATCCAATGAAACAAAGAATAAAAAATGAAAATCATCATAATTGTTCTGCACTTATTTTTTGGTCAAGCTTTGTTTTAGGACTGTGAAAGTCTTAATATATACTAAACAGATCCCTCTCTGTTTCAACTTAGCAACACCTGACGTTTCTGTAAGCTTCAAGTACCCTTGAAGAATGTTTTCAATTACTAAACCTATTATGATACTGTGAATTGCAAATCATTTGACTGTAAAACAAGTGTACATTTGTGCATATGAAGGTATGAATACCACCCAAAATGCCTGAGAAAAATCAATATTTTAAATAGAAAGCAATTCAAATCTGCAGGAAAAATGTACTCTGCACTATGATTTAGAGAAGTTACTCTTTAACACTTCTAAATTCTGTTTCTTAGATACACAAACAAGATTATGGGGAACCAACATCTAGATGATCAATTCAAGAAATTCCATAATCATTCCATTGATCATTCCATGATCAATTCCAAGAATTCCATAATCATGTCTTTATTTTTAAGACCAATACATATAGTGTTTTCATCTGTAGGTGCTACTTATTCTTCCTAATTAGCAGTTTGAAAGAGAATGCCAGAGTTTTGTAATGCAGAGGGAATGCTTTTTTCTCAATTCAGTCTGTTTCAGATGTCCTGTCAACTAGCAGGAATCTTTGAAGTTGCTCTGTGACTCTATCCCTTGAATCACAATTTTGTATAAATGCTGTTACTCATTCCTATGTTTGTTTCCTATTTTCCCTGCTTCTTGAAGGAGGCAGTTATTTGTCTATTATAAAATAGTCTTTGTCCATCCTTCACAACACTCACAGAAAAAATAAAACCTGAGAACCTCTTATTTAAAACAATTAGGCTGCATGTAGTATAAAACCTCCTTATAAGTAATAAAGCAACATAATCTTAAGAAAATAATCTGACTAACTGAATGGCACCCTTCTGATTCAGTAGCACTACTTGGTGCAACAGGCCTCCTTCTGTGGGACACCAAGAAAGTGCATTTCCCCATCTCTGAATATCAATGCACACACCTTGCCATTTACCTGCTCCCCATTTATAGAATCATATATCAGCCCCAGTTGGAAAGGATCTTGAAAGATGACTTGGTCTAACCTTTATCTGAATAGTTGCAGTGTCCCAATAAACAATATTTTCTTTTAGACTTTCTGTCTGGCAGAGGTAAGTATGATGTAAACAAGGGAAAGATGACATGAATTAGGAGGAGTAAAGTTCTACTAAAACAAGAAACTCCCCTTTCCATCAGCCAACATTCATCAGGCTTCAATGGTGGCTGTTCCTTTAGAGCAGAAGTCTCAACAGCCATGGCAAGACTGGAAGGATTAGGATCTCACAGCTGTTGGCAGCCTACTCAAAACAAAGTGAACTCCTCAGCTGTCCATCTCAGTTGACATGTGTATCAATCACAAGACTCGTACAGTTGACAATCTCAGAAAAGACACTAACAAGTAGCTTCATTAGAAAAGGTTAAAGAACATCTTAATTCATCTTCCTCATCTTGGAGTCCCAGATGAGTAATTGCAAAAATTCACCCTGCTGCACTTATGCAGAAGAATTTCCAGCCCATACGCTCTGTCTGGCAGGTATCACAAGCTCTAGTAAATACTTTTAGTGGCCCACCTAGTAACACTATTTAGACAGATTTCCCGTGGCTTAGTGTGTTACATTTTCCAAGAACTGGTTCTGAATTCTCATTTTCTAGTAAAATTTAATATGGCTTTTGCCTACCTCAAATATTTTCTAACTAAAACATCTTCCTCAGGCAACTGTTATATTTTAGTCCTAACTACAAATATGGTAAGATGCTTAGAAATTGAAATCTCCTTTACTGTTTAAGGCTCGGAACTTAAAACTCTACCATGCACAACAGTTAAACTCTACACAGTTTATAGCCTTGGCTAGAACTGTTTATACTATTTCATTACTATGACAAAATGAACTGGGCAGAAAAGCAGAAACAACTTCAGCCTCGAAGCAGGCAGAGTTGTGCACTGGTGTCTTGCTTGCATGAAATGATAATTTTGTCTTTTTACAAACCATACAGTATTAGAAATCAACAAGCTACATAACATGCCAGCTCTGAGAAAGCTGTGAAAAAATAGAGAAAACTTAATTTTCCATCTGTGCCTATTAAGTAAAATTATTGTTACTGTAATGCCTGTAAGTCTTTAAAATCCTAAGTTAAATTTCCATGTCAAAGTGAAACCCTGAGCAAAATGTAATTAGAGTTATTGTGCTAGAATAGCTACTTTTTTCACACCCTGCAATGCTGGTTTCCACAGGGGACATTCTCCTAAAGTGAAAGATATAACATGTGTGGCACATAATTCTTCTGGAAGAAGAGGAAAGCTATTTGTTAAGAAACACTCAGACATGTCACAAAGCACTACCATGTACCCTTCAATCTTCTAAACAAACATTCTGCTTTCATTCTGCAACAACTTATGGTACAGTTAAACAGCTCTTGTCTCTTGTCCAAACATCCATTGAGAGACTTCAAACAGCAAGAGGGTAAGTTGACTCTACGATAATGACAAGGTGCAACAGCAGAAGAACAAAATCTTGTTTCTTATTCCTGACAGCATGGGAGTTCCTAGACAGTGTTGCATTCTGCTCCTTCAGGACTAGCAGATAACTAATCTTCCAGCTTGACCAACCATTTCTTGCAACAGTGAAAAAGCCCCCTTTTTTTCCCCCAACAATGTTCTTAGTATAGTGGGAAAGCATCTTTGGGCCCAACAGTTACCATAGAAAAGTAGTGGATGGAATAGCTGGTTACCCAGCACTGCATTACCATTCTGTCATGTGAGTCAATCCTCAAAATATTGTTCCATACATGCTCCAAAAACTGGAACAAAATCTGCTAAATCTCATCTTCAAATCCTTCCTATATTTGTAGAAACATCTCTGCAAAGATAGACAAAGCTGCCAAGCTAAACCAGTTCCACTGCTTCACTCTAGCTGCAAGTGCACCAACTTGTTCATGCTGACCAACTGCTCCAGAACACAGAGAATTATGGGATGTCAGAGGGAATCACAAGGGCTTGTTAAATGGGACCATGATACTCTTCAGGTGACAGTGACATCCCACAATGTACAACAGTAAAAAAAAAAATTTAAATATCTATAGTGGAGGACAAGAATACCATGCTAGAGCACGTTTATCTAGAACATTTTAAAGCTAATTTAAACAATTGCAGTGCTACCTGAAAACCCCAGTTAAAAAAGCACCTGAGCACACTCAGCAAAGCAGCATCTATATTCCCTGTCCAGACAAATGTTTGCATGCACAGAGTGAAGGCATTCAGTACTCTTAAATATAACACCAGCATAAGAAAAAAAAGAGTAAATCTCTGGCTCTCAGTACTGATCCTTTGTCAAATAAGCAAGTCTCTCATGGTCTCAGCAAGACCATTATTATTTTCTTCCCTCTTCTATGTTGGAAAAAATTAAGAAACAAAAAAAACCCCAGCAAAGTTGCTGTTTGAGCCTCTAAGAATTCTTGAAGAAACAAACTCACTACATGTCTGAGACTTACAACATTCTGCTTAGAGTACAGTGAGATAAACTATGCAATATTTATAGATTTGGTCAGAGTTTCCAAGTAGAACACAAACCATTTGAGGATCACTTGTTTAGACTAAGATAAAGACCTTTGCTTGTATCCTTTACTCAACCACTTTTAGCTTAGCAAGTGTAAATTCCACTCAAACATGGTCATGGATCACTGGAACACTAGAATTCTTGGACTAGCTGATAGTTCATGTGACAAAGGAAGGATGTGGTTTCTGAACCAATAATTGTTTGATAAAGATTTATCAGTATTTTTTTTCTGGCACAAAAGAAATCAAGCTCTTAATCTGCAAAAGCTTGACACAAGCAATGTATCATTAGAAGTTCAATGTATTAATCTGAAATACACTCTCCAAAACCCAGATACTACAGGACTGCATCACGTCAAGATCTTACCAGAAGTTTTGTGATGGCAGAGAAATCAGGGATATTTCTTCATCATCCCTTTGTAAAAGTAAATTGCCACCAGTTCCTCAATTTGTAAATGCACTTATCCAGTATTATTTTAAATCCATTTCCTACAAAATCAGGCAGTCTGGGGGCACCTTGTCATCCTTGTTATTTCTACATCGTAGCTGCAGCTTTGTTATTTCTACGCTGTTCTGCTTTTACAGGACTCCAAAGCAAAAAACATACTCTAAACTTGTACAATACATCAAAAAAAGGCGCTTTCTTTCCTTTTTTTGGGAAACTAGTCATCAGGGTAATTAATTTTTCATTTTAACATCAGTTGTGGGTACATTCCATTAAATACTTCAACCATAACAAATTTGTGGTCCAGTTATGCCTTATTCATTTTGATCCTTCATCCATGTTGATAAGGATTTAATCACAGGAGTAATCCTCCTGATTTATTTGAATTACCTTGGTTAACTGGACCCTAAAATTGTAAATATCTGTATCTAGATCTCTTAACTTCTCAATAAGGTGCCATAACTCAACTTATTCTCTGAATTTCCTTTTGAATGATGATTTCCTTTCCAAAAGGCTATTACTTTTTCCTCATTTTTTGTTGTGCCAGAGTGAAAGAAAGCCTTAAAACAGCTAAAAGTTAACAAGCAAAAGAAAACAAAAACTTGTTAACCTCAGGTGATACACTGGAGAGTTCAAAAATGTGTGAACAAAACGAAGGAGGAAAAGCAGCAACATATAGTACTTTAAAACTGAAAAATTCAATAAGCTACAAGAAATCTAAATGAGAGAAAAAAACCAAAAATAAAGTAATTTTACTGCAAAGTGTAGCAAAAATAAAAATTATATAATTTGAGAAGGATTTTTGAATAGGTAAAGTTTGAGAGGGGTTGCTTTTTGTTGTACATGTTTTGCTGGCAGTTACCAAGTTTTAGAAAATAAATCAAAATTAAGATAAGTTAATGAATGCATGGTCAAATGCACTGTGCCCATCAGGAGGATTTGATGTACAATTTTATAAATTTATAAATTTTATAAATAATTATGAGAATAAAAATTTTAGTAGGCACTTCATATGACATGTTAAAACAGATGGGCATTCAAATGACCCTTCGTTGTTGTAAACAGCATTGAATGAAAGAAACTACACGGAATGACAACTAAAATCAAGTTAATGGAGTGCCTGATCCAAAGATGTTGATGTAATTTTGTTATGTAAATGTTAGTATATGAAAAGCATTAGATAAGGATGACTAAGGCAAAGTGGTATTTATATTCATACTACAAGATTATTCACAAAACTGCAAATAATAGCTGAAAAAGCTCATTTAGTGAAAGCTATTCAAGAGCTGTAGTTTTGTATCTTAAACCTCCCGCCATATGCCACTGCAAAGAGACAAAGTACTTTTCCTTAGAACATTATAGTAATGAACAGCTATTCATATGTTAGTATGGAATTATGTTTATCTTACATGTGGGCACTGTAGAGAAAAATAACTCATTTCCATGAGAAAAAAATAGTACTAAAGATATCATATCTATATCAGCAGGCTTTGATCTGAATCTCCTTAATTGTCATGCTAATTAAAGCCCCAAAATGCAGTCCTCCTTAAACTACAGTAATTCTGTGAAGCAAATGGAGAATTTTAGTCACAAAAAAATGATGAAGTGATGATTATCTTTTTCACTCAAGAGAATAAGTTTAATAACTTCCCAGTCCTTGCCTTTTGTGAATAAAAATAACAATCATCACTAGCTATAAGTAAAATACCCTAATTTCCTACCATGCCTATAAGCAAAGGGATAAAGTAATGAGAAAGCAAAGCAGACACTTCTGTGGTAGGAAGATATAAGACAATCCGCAATCCCGTACAGCAGCACTGCTGATAAATGACTATCATATTGTAGTCCTTTGAGCAATTTTCTTTAGGATGACAAAGTACTACTGCTGAATTCACAAAGCAGTAGTTTGTCCACTCAATGCAGATATAACATTTTAAATGGCAGAATAAGCTAAGCATAAAGGTCTGTGAATACTATTTGCAGTAGAGCTTTGTAGAGATTTTAGTTTCTAGATTCAGCAAATGAAGTGATTGCAAATAATAGCAGCTTTTCTAGTGTATTGCATGTGCTTGGGTCTTTGAATTAATTGCTTTGCCTTTGTGAATGCCGGGGCACAGTAAGTGGTATAGCCAAGAAAGCCAAATAATTGTTCAGAAAGAGGCAGTCAGAAATTACTAGCGAGAAATCAGCCTTACAACATTCAGGAAATGGAATATACATTTAAGTTAAGATGTGATGAGAAAAGCAGATAAAGTAAGAAACACTGCAACATTCAGGAAAGAACTGTGGGGCGGCTAAACTGCAGATAAGAGGTATACAAGAAGCTCAAGATTTCTAACACAGAGGTCTCACCTGCTTGTTTAATTTCACTTCAGTTTTGTGGCAGTCACTGTATGCACTTATCCTAAATCAAATGCTCCTGCTGTGCACAGTGCCAGTACTTAAAAGATCAAAGCCTTACAATAGATGATGCAAGTTATTAAACTTCTAAAATATTAAATTTTAAATATGACTCATTTTTAGCAACCTCATAATCTCAAAAATAAGCTTTCTGAGTATCATCTGCATCCACACACCCCCCCCCCCCCCATTCACACACAGAGATGTTTCAGGTCTTCCATTACATTAAAGTCAGTGCTACTATGGCTAAAACCTGAGGGTGAAATATAGAAATTATGTTTCAACGATTACAGATAACCATCCCATTATAAATGCAGGAGTTCTTACTCACATTGCCAAATGTATTTCAGGACATATTTGCAGGATGTACCACAATGGCAACGACTCTGGGTGCTCACATTACTAAAGGCAAGCAAGCTCAGCCAACACACAGTTCCTGCTTAACTTGAATTCTTTCATGCTTTGTCATTAGTTTTGCTTTGCTGTATCCTCCTACAGGACAGGACTATTTCAATATTTAATTAATTATGAGTTGGACTTGATGATCCTCATGGTTCTATTTCTAAATGTGCCACAACAGCCAAGTGGTGGTAGACAGGCAGCAGCTCCTAGAACAGGGACATGCAGGTATGCAAAGAAGGAAGAGATCACTTCTGGCAGCATTCTCTCAAAAGACCAGTGGGGAAAAAGGCTTGACTAATGTAGAGACGTGTATTAAAATAAACAAGTTAGCTGTGTTGAATGACTAGAATGTACAACTTTCTCATTTTATCCTATTATTTTTTTTAAGTCCATGAAACATACCTGTGTTTTTTATTGAAAGATTTGAATAGTCTTTCATTAAAGTGTGAAAATCAATTGTAGGCATGAAGAAACACCCTTCATAGGAAAGGGAAGCTAGACATTTGGTCAGTAGTTCGATTTAATAAAACAGCAGCAAAATAGTGGAACCAAAACGAACTGACATAACTAATCTTTTAATCCTGTCTTCTTCTTCTAGCCATTTGTATATAGAAAGGAGGTTAACAATAAGCCATAAGAATGCATATGTTACCCAGCAGGGTTTCCATTCTGGCCAGTCTTATATGCTACAGAACTGAGATTTTTTCATCTTTTAATCCAAAAGTGGTTCACTGTTGTGCTTATTTCATACAAGCTGCATTTGTCTCTAGCATAACTCGCCATCGGTATATGAACAAAATGCAAAGAAATTGAGAGTCCAAAATAAACAGGTGAAAATAAAGAACACAGAAGCATTCAAACACCAAACCACAAAAGCAAAACCCTGTGTATTGGCACCTCTACAACAGTTTGGTAGAGTTACCTGGATAAATCTGAACTATTTTTAAAACCAAAGAAAAAAGTTTGCTTATTTATTTTGCTAATAGTGAAAATTTAGGTCAGTTAATCCTTGAATATTATACAAGATACTTAATAAATACCCATCTATAAATACTTTCCAGAAATAGCCTTGCCTACTCCGTTAAAAACTATACAAAACAGACTTCATAAAGTTCAGAAGCTTGCTTCTCTTGCTGATTTTACCTCTAAATTATTAATATTATTATCTCCATTACAGCATTGCTGTACTAACTGGGACTTACCTTTCATTAGCTACCAAGTTTAACATATTTTTTTTTTCTCCTAAACAGATTGCTCCATAGAATAATTTTGCTCAGCTTATCTTCTTTCTTGTGACACATATTTGCTGTTGCTTGATTCCTAAAAACATTAGCTCCTTAAGCCATACAAGCACAAAAGGAAATAAACTGTAGCACTGACCTTGTCTTCAGTTCTGCAAGCAGCTAGGTAGGTGGTTCACAGAAGTAATATATTAGTCAACCTTTTCCAGAAGCATTTCCCACCACCTTCTAAAAATGCTAGATCAATGTGTCAGTGGTAGTTGGTTATTTTCTTTATAGATGTAGAAGAGGTAAGCATCTTTCAAATTGAAACCAAATTATCCACTTTTCCTGCATTTAAATTCCTGTGTTTTCTGTATCAGTAATTTGCAGGAATTTGTATCAGTAAAACAGGAATGTCTTTTTAACATACTTACTATTTACTGTTATAAACTCTGGGTTTTGTTGTTTTTGTCAATAAGGCAGAAACAGTTTCAACAGAATTAAATGTGATTTCAGTTTGCTAAGAGAGGACTTAGTTCTGGTCTGAATAATAGTATAGATGCATAAAAATGACACCTTACCCAAAAAACCCCAAATCTAACCTGCCACAGAGATTGCAAGGAATTCTAGCTACTTTAATTCCAAGAACGCATTTTTGCCACATTTTAGCCTGCAGAACTATATAGCTATCACTTTGCAAACTGGACTCCTTCTGTAAGTACAGGATTAAGACAATCAGTTTGCATATGTGCTAATGAGAGCAAAAAATGAGGAGATATTATTAAATCTCTGCAGATGTCAGAAGAGTCCCAGTATCGACAGAAAGGCCTTTTATAACGTGCTTCTTCATCAGGTCAGGTAAAATGGGATACATTAGTTTATATTAGAGGAAGATTTTTGTCCATAGGAAGACAATGGTATTTAATTCACAAGCAAGATACATCTTTATATATAGTGTTTCCAGATGCTTCTAGCTATGTCACAAGTATTAGCCATTGCCAGTATTTTATAAAGACAGCTTATCAGGATTTACCATTACACTATACTAGCACTTCTGTTTCATTATTATGCTATCAAAATAGAATGAAGTAGTAATAAAGATTATTAGTGAATTGTTATCTATCATTTCCTTGTTCGCTTTCCACAAATACCTCTCAGTATCTTTTCCAAATCCACACAGAACATCACCACAAGCATGACACTGGCAAAAAATAAACTAGAAATAAAAAAGAATGGTTCAGATCCTCATTTAATATAACACAGCATAGCTCTATTCATTTAGAACAGACTACAGTGAAGTTAAAATAATTTATATCAGCTATAGGTCTGCATCAAAGATACACAGCTCAAGGAATGTTCTATTGCTCTGCCAACATCTGTTTCGTTTCCATTTCAACTCTCCTTAGTAAATTGTTCTTGGTTCATGAATTTATTCTCCACTCAAGATCTTTGAAAGTTACCAATGATTTGGGTCATTTCATCACCAGACACCTTAAAAGACACTCATTCAGTGGGAGTTAGGTAAGTAATGCCTATTGGCACTTAGAAGAATCCCATCCTGATGCTACAGAGCACTTCTGAGCCACTCTGTAAGATTTAGCACTGTCTGATTTAACTGCTGTTTGCAGTAATGTCTAAGTAAAGGATTATATTTGTACCCCAGTTCAAAGAACGCACAAATATTCTGAACTCCCCGAGATTACCCAGAAAACATTCAATAGACAATTCAAGTCTTAAACCACATGTACCTATTAGTAATCAAGCCTATTTCATTTTGATCCTATCATTGTGCTTGGCATGAGGAAACAGCTCACATCGACTCCTAAGCAGAACCAAAGTTCAAAAGCAGTGGTCCATGGATAGGCCTTTAATTATATGTAGAGAGTTCTTACTTCCTCTTTAAATATCTTCAAATATATAAACAATCAGCAAAAAGAAAAAGAATTCTTTGATACAGAAGCACAGAGGAAATGTATTCAGAAGAAGGAAGAGGAAGGCAAGTCTAAGAGAACAGAAGAAACAATTTCAAAAGGATTGTAAAAAGCTTGAGTTTATGCTTTGAAATGTTATGATTTTGTGAGACTAAGAATTCTATGGTAACATGAGACTAAAATAATTCATAATTAAAAAGTTTTCCCCAAATAAAACATTTTTTAAATTGCTTGAAAGTAACCATACATCGTTTCAAAATCTGCATGTGCCTTGAAAAACACATCAACTTAACTGAAATGCCTCATTATTATATTTAAGACTGCTCATTTACAGAAATTTATCTGGAAAAAATATTGATTAAAACTTATTACCTGGTTCTACCACTGTAAATAACAGTCTCTTCCTCTTATTAAATCAAATTAATTATGTTTGTGGACTTACGTATATTTCTGTTTGTGTATACCCACACACACACATATATATTTATAAAGGTATGTAAGAGTGTTAAAAAACCTCATGTTGAAAAGTCTAACATTCTTAAAAAGGGGACTATCAAACACAGGTTTGTGTGTACAACCATAATTAAATACATATTCAGAAACTGTTTGGTTTTTTCTGTCCTTTTCTAACTCTTCCTTTTGCATCCCAGTCTGTTACTCATGCACTGTGTTGCTTCCTCCCCTACCTGGCCTGGACCTAACAGAAGTCTTGTTTAGAAGACAAGAAAAATATCCTCCCTTCCTCCTGCTGTCTGGGTTCAGGCATTCAGACACAGCCACTGCCCGGCCCCCCAGCAGTCCAGAACTGCACCTACAAGGGAAGTGCAGATCCAGATGTTATTGAATGGGAGCCTCTGCCTCTACTCTCTCCAGATCTTGGTGACTGTTCACAGTGATAATAAATGGCACATCACTGACACAAAACACCAACACCATCCTCCCCACTGCATTTTGCATCCTTGATTGGCATCTTGAAGTCAGTCAATTTTTCTGTCAGGATCATGGTTTTATTGTTATTATTATAAACTAAGATCTCCCTCTCTGCCCTTCGTCTCAAAATAACACACCCACTTTGGCTGGAATTTGAGGGGGGGAAAGTCAGCTAAAAGTACATGTCCTGGAGGAAAGTTTTCAAACCAAGCTATTGAATTTTGTGAAAGTCGTCGGCAAGAATTAGTAAGTATTTTCTAACAGGGAAATTTCAAGCAAACTTGCGCTCTTAGCACTGCCTAAGGACACAAGCATCTGCAAAATACTACTGCTAATGCCACATTTTATTGCCAACGGTCTTAAAATGCACAGTGAGCTGTAGAATTTGAAGGAGGTGCTCTATGCCAAATTTGATTCAAACTGAAAACATACTTAAGATATGACCTTGACAAATCCTAAATCTTTTTCTAATGTTCAGCACTCACCCTTTCCAAATGAACACCACACTTCCTGTCTTTATCATACACCAGAAATTGTTCTGTGTGTATTTAAGACAAAATGTCACAGTGGTCAGTAGCCAGTTGGCAAACAGAAAAAGCAGAGAACCCACAGGTTCACCACAAAGTAGTGCAGTGTCCTAGACATATAGCTGGGAACAACAAAACTAATTCCAGTTCTAACAATTTCCTTCTATGTCTTCCTATTGGAAGGCACTTAAAAATTGCAGCTTAGATTCTGTAGTATAAAATGAAATGGAAATGAAGACAAAAACAACCACCTTTGTACGTGCTCACACATGGGCTTTTGACAGTACATTTCACAGAACACTTTTCTGAACAAAATGAAAATACATCTTCACAATTCACCCAAGATGGACATAAAAGCCCTGAATCTTTTTCAGGAGGACAATATCCCTCTCACCTAGAATACAGCAGAATTCCTGTTCCTGGTACTAAACTGTCTGGGATAGAAAATTCCATGTCTCCCAACTAAATAGTGACTGGTTTTGACCACTGTTATTTAAAGTTGATAAATTTTGTAAAAAGACGTGTTTCACAGGCTGCCAGGATTGGAATTTTATTTTCCACATTGCTACTCCAATCCATATTTTATGGTGCATATCTTATTTTTTTCTGTGTAGTGTCATTAATCTGCTCCCTGGCTGTGCAGAATAATATCCCACAAGAGCAGGCTGCTTTTTGAATATTTTATCATGTCTCATTGTATTTCCAAACTAATATATATTTACAAATTCAACCTCCTACAGACAGAACTATCTTGTTTTCCCTCTGTGTTTGAGAGCCAAGGCATAGATATCGAATATAAATTAAAAAAATCTATCTACAGTCATTTTTGTTGAAAGAGTGAACCAATCAGATATCAAGCTGTGCAAGAAAAGAGGAGAAAAAAATATTTGCATACTGCAAGAGAAGACAGAGGGGGAGGGAGGTATACAAAGAGGTTATGTTCCTCTTGGAAGACATCTTTCCATTCTGCTGAAGGACAACTCTCTTTTCAGCACATCTCTGAACAGATCATATGCTAGAGGAAGTACACTGAATGGGCTTGGCTGAGTATTTATACTGTACAGTCCTAACTCTCATTTCATCAAAGATTTTCCTCTGGTTGCCTTTTTTTGACAGAGATACTTTCTTCCCTTACTTTTACCTGCAGCATTTTGACTGCAAGAAGTGTGAGAATACCCTCCCTTGCTCCCCTCATCACCTCAATACTAGTAGGCAGTGTTGGCCCTAACAAAATGAAGCCCAATTGTTCCTCCATGGAAGAAAACTCCTGTAAGACCACAGAACAGAGATGATCTTTTCTAGTTTCTGCACAAGGGAAAGCTGACCTTTAAGTTGACTTCCTATATGAGAATACACTGGAATGTCTGCTTGGTCTCCACCACCTAATGTAGGAAAAGTGAAAATTCCCTTAACAAAAAAAAGGGGAGATATTCTTGTAGACAAGGCATGGAGTTTCAGAAGTGCTTTCACCCTTCTGTCACAGATGTCCCGTGTGCCTTTGGCACTGAGGTTTCCCTGTATCTTCACTCCCTCTAATACAGACAACTCAGCATATCTCATATAGCTATAAAGCTGATAAACATGAAAGTGAGGAACTGCAAGCTCTGTTGGAAGATAAGGGATGTTAGATTCACTGGAGTCAACAACCATACACATTTATCAATCAGTCAAGTTAGGCAGAAGCTGAAAAAGTTGGAGAGAAAATGCAAGTGTTTTTTTGCCCATTGAAAAAATCCAAATCCATTGTGTTGATGGCCCAAAATTTAGTTTTTCTAGGCATGAATTTTAGTCTTAATTTTAAAAACACTGTAAATATGAAAACATGCCAAAAGTAGGCAATCTGATATTTAGAAGGCCATGAATGTCTCTCGGTATGTGGGACATATTGCAAGTATCAGATTTTCTCCTTTTTTGATTCATATAAGATTCAAAGCTGGTTTTAACCAGCTATTGTTAACTCTTACATTACAAGTATCAACACTGCTTTAAAGATCACTTGTTCTTCAATATGACAATGCGGGGACACATAATTAAACATAAATGGTCAAAACTAGCCAGCCCAAAAACTTGATGTATCTCATGTCATTTTACATCAAGTATCTGCCTTTTATTCTCTACTTTAAAAAAAAATTTGGATGTTATATTTTCTCCTTATTCAAACTGAATAAGGTGACAGCTACTCAGCACCCTTGTTCTGTAATTACATGCAATTGATATGGGTGAGTAATTTTTCAGAGTAGTAGGGGAAGGGTTGGACGCTGTCATACAAACAGCTAATTTTCAGCAAAGAGTTACCTTTCTTATGGAAAAATATTTCACAATATCCTTTTATGTAAATATTTGGTTTTATTATTTCAGTGCCCTGTAAGATAGCTGTTGTCTAAGTTTGACATAAAAAACCCAGAATGAACAGTACTTATCTATTTTTTTTCTCCTAGTCTCATTTTTCTGCCTGGAATACTGTTCAAAATCAACAATGCAATGTATGATGCCTGGCTCTTTTTCCCCCCCATGCAGGCATAGAATATTTGCCAATGATTCACTTGTATTTTACGGTCTATGATGCTGATCCAGAAGACTTTGACACCTCTGGAAATGTCTTGGTTGATTAAACAGGATTTTGGATCACGTTAGTATCATCATACTTTAAAAAAACAACTCAAAAATAATCAATTCAACACCATCTTAAAAAGCCATTTAAAAATATTATTTTAGAACTGCATTCCTATTTCTTTTATCTTAAAAAAAAAATAGAAGTATGATGGAGAAAGAAATCAACCCTCTGAACCAAAACTAACAAGTAACTTCAATTAACTTCCTTCCCAGAAGGGCAAACCTAGGAGATTAACTGTTTGAAAGTACCTGTTCATTCTGAACTCATGCTATATATTTCTTGGAAGGAAAAAAAAAAACCAAACTTATAAATAAAGTTTTTTTTTCCTTAGGCTATACTTTTCTAATAATGTTTTATCTGTGTAGTTTCTAGTGCTGTGTTAGTACCTGTGCCTAGCTGACAAGAACAATACTCCTCTAATGACTCTATTACTGCTTTTATACAATCCATCTACCCTGACTTTTCCTCCTATTCCATTTGCTGAATTGTATCTTTAGGCAGTTCACTTTTTTGCAAAAGGGCTATAAGATACTACAGATAACTTGCAAAATCCTGCCTTTGCCAGGTTTACATACAATTTTACATACACTAAAATTCATATATCAAAATAGTGACAGATTCTAACACACCTTCTTGGAAAACTACTTATAAGGTGTTTTCCAGCATAATCTGCACCATAGTTTATACTACTTAGGTTAAGGTAAAATAAAAATAACAGTAGAAAAATATAATTATGTGGTGAATAAGACTAAGTTAAAAAAAAAAAAAACAAAACAGAAAAAAGTGTTTCCTAAGTTTGAAATGAAGGAAAATTAAAATAAATAATAGTGTGTGATGTTTAAAGAAAACTAGTGTTAGTATGTTCCAGTATGACAGGTAAAATTTTCTATACTACAGGAAATTTAGTAGGCAAATAAGTTAATTAAATGTACATTTTAAGAATTTCCTCCCTCTGCAATATACTGGAAATAGGCCATCTGAAAAAGAACACACTCCCACACACAGAATGGGCCATTGCACAAGAGAGAACTGAACACCAGATGTTTCTGTTCCATCAGGAAACATTCAAAGGCACATGCATCAAAGTTACACATTAAAAAAAATAAAATCAATAGTACAGGCCAAATATCCTTAACAAAAAATAAGATTATTCTGTTGTGATCTATTAGGGGTTCACATTCACATCAGTTAATGAAAATCCTGTGCCACTAAGGCAGCAACATTCCTTGCGTAAGCTCTAAAATCTGTAGTTGCCAAGCACCAGAAAATTCACATACAGATGATCTATAAACTTAAGATCTTATTCTTGTTTAAATCTTTCATAAGACAGAAAGAAACTACTAAAAAAATCCATTTGTGTTAGCCATACATTTGCAAAAGGGGTTATGCATGACACATGGTTACAAGCACCTAACTGAATGTCAATTCTGCCAGCATGGCATTTCCCACTTTTCCATTGTGCTGTCTCTGTTGGCTTGCTATTTCTATTACAAGCATTGCCAGTAGCACTAAGGTGTCTAAAATGGCAGGACCACCCAAGAGCAGCTCCTCTTGTTATAAAAAGATGTGTGTACTTACAAACCAGAGATGCACAACTGCAAAATGGCTGAGAAGGAAGGGTCAGTCCTTGTCCTGTCACAAGAGCATGCTCAAGCCTGTGTCAGTTGGGGTTTGGTTTGGCAGTCAACACTGCCACAGGAAGTGCAGCCGTACGTGTGAGTGCAGAATGCATGCAGTACTGTGCCAAACCTCAGGAGACACGTTGAATTCTGTTCATTCAGGACAGCTGAGATAATGTTGAATAAAAACGAACTAGCATTCACTTTTAAATGGCTCACAGGACTGAAGTATTAAAAGGGGACAACTGACTTTCTTGGACAAGAAATCTGAACAGAAATAGAAAAAGTAATGTCAAATATGTCTTCAAGAGTTTCACAACTGTAAATGTTTTCCTTAAAAATCTTAGTTTTTGGAATAATTGTAAGATTGACCAAACTTCCGCTTACTTCTCTATCAAACTTCTAGCCTCTGTATTTGGAGAGTGTGCTTTAAGAGTAAGAAACTTTTCAGGTGAGAAACAAGGTGACCCCCTTAAATTCACTTACATTTCTCCTTAAATCTACTTCTTTCATGATATATCCAGAAAACAACATTCCATGGAGATTAGGAAGTCATTAATTTATTATTTTTTTTAAAAAAAAGATAGGAACCAATACATTAACATAGGTGACTGACCAAAGATCACCCAAGAGCACTGCATGAGAGCTAGGAACTAGTTCTCTGAGTCTCAAAAATCTTGACATATGCCAATTCTATCATAATTAGGAAAGATACTGTATGCCTCATATGTGGATTAGCAAAGGTCAAGGAACAATGTCATTAGTAATTGAAATTAATATTGTAATATCTTGCTTTCCACACCAGGAAAACATGTTGGAGTCATCTTTCCAGACACAGGTTTAAACATGAGGAGACCACATTATTCTCAGTCACCAAAGACCAGAGAAGCTCTGGACACTTTCTGGAAAGCAGAAGCGTGTCGGACGTGTAAGCACTGACACTTTTGGTTTGTTACAAGCATGTCTTTCAGCTCTACAGGGTGAAGCATAGGAAAGGTTATAAATCAAGTCCAAAAAGCAAAACGCAGTTGCTGTAGCTCAGAAAGCAAAGGATATTGTTTGGATCAAAGTACCCAGGTCAGCATTCAAACAAAGCTGTTTTCCTAGATTAAATAACAGATGCTCCATTTCTTTTTCTTTTCAAATAAAGGAACTAGCCACTTCGATGGCTAGTTCATCAAAAGGTATAGACTCAAAGAGCAGAATAACTAACTTTCCTCATTTAACATACAAATAAGAGCTTCAAAAGGGAGTATGAGATCTAGTAGTCCAAGAAACTTAGCAAACCTGGGAACTAGAAGTAATTAGTTAAATTCACAGCCTACTGACAGCATTTTCTTTTTTTAATAAATGGATCTTGAATACAAAAGGTCTTGACAAACTTCGTTTTCTAACGCATGCCCAGCACATATGCTAATGCTGTTATTTATGGACTAAAAAACAACTTTAATTCTGCTTTCTACCAAAATAGTGTTTGACAGAATAATGCATATGTGCACACTTCCATTTAGTTTAAAAAAGTTCCCAATACACCACTGTAATTAAATAGAAAGTTTAAGTATCTGTTTATCTAGATAAACATTTAATCATATATGCAACACAGTAATTTAATCACCCAATTTCATTAAGCATAAACAAATCTAGAACATTGTAATTATTTCAATCAGGTTTTTCCGCTTGCAGAATTAATACTGTCACTCTTACATTTTTATTTAAAATATTATGAGAAATTAAAAAAAGGGACCTTGTAGGCAACATAAATCCTCAGTTTAATTCTCTGTGCACTAAAACTTATGAGGAGGTTTTAATAAAAAGTAGTATGTATAACATCAGCTCAGTGACCTTGAATAAGAATTAAATAAGAAATGTTTATCCAAAATGCAAGAATAAAATTCTACACATACATGGTTTGTCCTCACAGGCTCATATACTGAATACATGCAGTATTTTAACTGGTCTGTCCATCCAATGCAAAATGAGTATGATTAATGGCTAATTGCTCTTTCTTGTTTGCTATCCTTCGCACGGTATGATATCAGAGTTCCACAAGGGCAACTGTAGTG
Source organism: Hemiprocne comata (assembly GCA_020745705.1). Taxonomy (NCBI): domain Eukaryota; kingdom Metazoa; phylum Chordata; class Aves; order Apodiformes; family Apodidae; genus Hemiprocne; species Hemiprocne comata. Next base: position 7,044,491 of record CM036598.1, read on the forward strand.
GGCTGGCCAAAAAGCCTGGAGGGGAAAATTAAATCCCCTTCTTAAGCAGCAGACTAGCAGTCTCCTCCAACAAAGGCTCTCCTCGCTTGGTGGTAATGTGATTCATTTTCCTATAAAGAAGAAGGCTGGTATTTCAATGCGTAAAGACAGCCATTACTGTGACATTTAACAAGCCTGAAACCTCTGGCTTCTTGCTAACCTAGATCTGCCTTAAGGCTATCAGAGACAAAAGAGGCCTTCTCCTCCAGCAAGCATCAAAGACCTAATAAAGAGCCAAGAATGAGTAGGCAGTCAGCTTCTGTGTCAGAAATGCAAAATAAAAATATAATATATGCAAATTCGAGGCATGCAAAAAATCATGGAACATTGCTTGTGTGTACAGTTGTGCTCATAAAACCTGTAATGCACTTTTTGAATTATTCAGCAAGAAGAGGCTGAAAAGCAGCAAAGCAGCTTATTATGTTTGCTTTGCTTCATAGACTATTAGGTGGACAAAAAGAAAAAGGAATTTAGTTACGCTTGCTTATCTCCTAACCTTATAAACTTGGGATTAACAGATCAAAGGAGGATTTGGCTCAGTTGATAGAAAATGGAGCTCTTCTATAGCTGTTTGGTCTCCCTGTCCCTTATGATCAAATGACTTGAAGCAATTGATAAAATAAATGGGGGTTTGAATTCATGTGTTTTCGTATATACTTTTAATATTTGTTGTTTTGCATTGTACATTTGTACGCAAAACTAAATAACAAGAAGATCAAACGTTGGATTGTTTTCATATTCTGCATGTGCCCCAACAGTGGAATCTCAAGTGCAAGCACAAGGTACTGCACTGATATAATTTAATTTGCTTCATGATTTTACAAGGTATGTGGGACATCCCATGTACTAGATGTATAAATATTTCTGATGCTTCTTTGTCTGATCTTGCCATCAGCCTGGAAATTAACCTACATCCTATATCCACCTTGTTGTGCTCTACAACACTAGGAAGCAGAGATGGAAACACCTTCTGTCTCAGTGATTCAGGCACATCAAATTTCATGCAGCACTGACATGAGACAGCTGCCTGTAGGTCACTATAGTTGGCAAGGGAAAACTGCCTGTTTTCTTTCCAGCACTTCAAATTACAATTGCAATACACCAAAAAGTGACCCTATGATGGCAAAGATGATGCTGCTCTTCTATTTGTTCATGAGCAACTCTGTCATTTTGCCCTGGACTAAAGATGGCTGTATTTCTCTGTCAAGATGTGGATGACTTAGAAGTAGTTTCACCTTTTAAAGAACCATACATACTCCCAGTGAATCAAGAATAAATTACACATGCCTTTGAAAGCTGAGGTAAAGCCATTTAGTCGTGAACTATTAGAAAATAAATATCATTAAAGAAAGTATCAGTAGGCCACACGATTTCCAGTTACAAAGTATCACCTGTGAAGATGAATTAAGTAACTTGCCTTACTTCTTTTTCTGTAATGGTTACACACATTGGAACAGCATGCTTTGACTGCAACTTTAGCATAAAGTTATACCTCTGTTACTACAAACTGTCACCTACAGGACATCTGGATACAAATTGCACAAACTATCCCCCCACTGTGTTCAGTTAATGTAATAACTTCTGGGATTTTCCAGTTGCACATTGAGGATTGCTAATAATAGTAAAACAATTATAAACTATCGAATAACTGTCTTACTTATTACTGAAGATTTCAGTGTCAGATCTAGTTTTGGTGTGTTTCAACACTATAATAGTTTTGTTCAGAGACATTGTAACCAATCCAGAACCATTTCAAAACTAGCACAGAACCTCTAAGTGATTTTATGTTTCTTAAAGAGAGATTTACCAAAGCCATTTAATAGCATGTAAGGGAAAGGAAGCAGATGAAACTCTTTTCATGGTGGGAAGTGAGTAAAGTATCAAGAACAGTGCAAAAATTCTGTCACTGACCCTTCTTTGGTTGGCTCTTCGTAACTAATGGAGAGGCTCTAATCATAAATGAGTTAGTGGCCAATTTAGACTGAGGTTTATTCCAAGTAAAAACTAAATAGGTGACAGAGGAGAGAATGCCACCATGTTCTAACTGAGCCAGAGACTGACATGTGCAATCAGAATCATAGAATGGTAAAACATGACTGAGTTGAGAAATAAAACTGGTAAAACCTCAGACACTGAGATTAGAACGAAAACACTTCTAGGTTCTTTGTATATATGCAAGTTAGGAACATCACCACCCCCATGCCACCTCCCCTTTTTTTTTTTTCCCCTGAAGCTTAGTTTGACAATCTGAGCTAGCAGATCCAAAATCTGTGGATCTGATGACACCTCTTATCCACCTGTGGTGGATTTTGATTGGCACGTATTAGACATTGTTTATGCAACACAATTTTGCACTGCATGTGTGTTGGCACCATTTGCTCAGGATTTCAGGAGGAAAGGAAGGAAAAAGGAAAAGGAGAAGAAACAGAAAAGGAGAAAAGAAGGGTGAAAACAAAAGGAGAAATCTTAACAATCCATAGAAAAGGCAATGTCTAATATCTAAGTTTGAGCACCAGATAGCCAAGAACGTTTTTCCTAGCTATGAAAGGTTACATCCTAAATCATACAATTTTTCCTTATCCGTTTAGACCTAACGTTACAAAGCAGAAACAAACCACCTGTGTTGGCTACAGATTGTTGTTTCATTCAAATGACAGAAGTCACTGCTAACTTTTAGCCTTCCTGAGAAAAGGTCAGGACCACCTAATACAGAACCTCCCTGCCATTGCCAGCGAGTATGAGTGCTCTGCTCTGCCTCCACCATAGCGCCTGCTACTTCACCTTGTCTTAAAATATTATGTAAGATTGTTAGTTATCTAGAAGGTTTTTTTGGAGAAAGCTTTGGGATGTTTATTGTTATAACCATATACTGGGGTCCCATGTGGTGTAAAACCCTATTATTACTTGTGGTGAAGGGTCTTCAGTTGAAAATATGTGCACTTAAAAAGTGGTAAGTTTTGCTGTTATATAATTACAGATGAATTCTGTAGGTACATTAAGAACTGCTGGTAGGAGTTTTCCTTACAACCCAAAAGGTCTGATCATGGTTTCTGCCAAGTGATTTCAGTTTCACTCAGCTGATGTATTCTCCATTTTATTGAGTTGGATCCTTTCCAACTACCTTTGCCACTTAAATCTCAATTTGCCATAAACCTAATACCTCAACTATGGGATAAATACATCCCTGTGTTGTAGGTATTATCATTGCCATTTTACGGTACAGTAAGCCGATTCAAAGAAGCTATATGATGAATCCATGAACAACCAAAAGGTATGACTGAAGTAGAAACACCTCCCTATTCACAAAGACACCCTTTTGATCATGTGTAAACAACACTGATTTTAAATACTAGATCAAGCCATATTGTGCTATATACAAAGTTCATCCATACACAGATACTGATACAGTTACACTACATAAATACCCTCTGCAGTAGTGCTAACTTACTTGGTTGTTACACCAAACATGACATTTATGTACACTGAAACATGCAGTATCAAATATGTAACAATCTAAAACATTAGAAGTTTTAACTACACTTTGGTAGTCTTTGAATGATTACACAATGGCTAATTGTTTCATAACGGAACTTACAAAATTTGACTGCCATGAAAGAACTGCAAACTTGTGGTGAAAAACAACAAGCACCTACATAGAATAAATTATATCTATTTTCTTAAGATCTGGTTTTCACTCTAAAGTTATTGCCAAGAACAGACACACACCACACATTTTATATCCTACAGTTAAAATTCTTAGAAGTATTACTAGTTGCTTTCTTTGGCAATGCAACAAAATATACCTCCAACATTCAGGTAACTGGATATGGTATTAGTCAAAGCAATTTGCTGAACACAGGCTTTTGTGCTCAAAATGTTACAGAACTCCACCATATCACTAATAAATACTAGACCTAAAAGTCAGAGATATAAAGGGAGAGTCTATACATGAGAGAGCAAGTAAAAAAACTCTGGTTTTATCTTTAAATGTTTCATGTGCAGAAAAATCTTCATGTTCAGTAATTTAAATCTGAAAAATTTTGTTTTAATTACAAAAAAAAAACCACCAGTTATTCAACTAAAGATTCTTATAAACACTCCTCTGTGAAATCCTTCAGGAACAACTGTGAATATAATTCCCTTGTGAATAGTTTCACTCACATACAAAGTAAGGCAGGAAACAATAACAAGGAGGAAGGAAAATTGAGCAAGACCACTTTACTGCTTGTTACTAAAATGTAGTGTAAAAGGATTGCAAGACTATGGGGATCTTGAGAATTAAGTTATTTGAATAGGTTCCCATAAAATTCCATGGCAAAAAGACACTTGTGCAGGTGGAGTCTGCTTGTTCTCTTCCTCTGTGGAACTCAGTCTTTGCCAGGTCCCCATCAGGTCTTCTCTCACTGATTTCATCTACTTTTGCTTAAGATGTTCAGTTCCCTCACCACAGACCAGAGAAGTACTCTGCCTCAGCAGCACAGTGGTGCAGCCTTTTTTTTTTTTTTAAACGTGCACTATTTTCTGAAGCAATTATTTACCTGAATTACCCACTGACAAAGGTATCAAATCTGTTTTCTACCCTTGAAATAAAAGTAACAAAGTAATAAATTGCAGAGATACAAGGATACCCCAATACTGTAACTGCCATTTCTTGTTAAGGATAAGCAGTCAGTCACTGGGAGCACACAAGTGGGGCTGCAGAAGACACTAACAGGTGTTCCTTCTGTGACAGCAATATTGCCAGAAAAAACTCTTAGTGCAACAATATTCAAAGAATAAATGTCAGAAAAACAAAAGGATCCAGGGACTGCTTTTGCAACAGAAGGACTGTACTGCTGATTACTAATTTACCTGGAACAGCTTTGCCTATTACCATTCAGGTTCCTCCTACTAAGTCTGCATGATTTCAACACAGTGATATTTATCCACAGCAATAACTAAATTTCTTGAGGGCTACAGCCCCACTGCTAAGCCAGCAAACACTAAATGAAAATAATGGAACTGCAGACCAGAGCTGCCATAGGAATACCATGACCAAAAGCTAATTTGCATCAATACCTTATCAATCCAAAGGTTAGTATGAAGTCTAGCTTCTACTTAGTTCTACTGAATATTTTCAAATTAATTGCAAGATAGAAAAACCCCCACAAAAACTATAGAAAGTGCCAAGCATTTATCAAGGTTTATCAAGCACTTTGAAAAGAAGAGTTACAATCTAAATTAATAAAGTGAAAGCCTAAAATCAACAACCTGAAATTCAACTGATATGGCATCAATATCTATAAGGAGAAGAACTACTAGATAGAAAAAAGATAAAATACGGCATAAAACATGCAGCATCAAGCTCAGACCTAACATATTAACTTCGTTGACTTTCAGTAACTTCCAGAACTAAAAATAAATATCTCCATAACTAAGCAGCCTCAGCAACTCTTAATTTTTCTACTTTAAACCTATTCCATGCCCGATGGATGCAGGACTGGCCTGCCTACCATTGCTGTGAGCATTCACTCTCATGGCTGAAAATAATGGGCTGGGTTGTTCGAAATAATCTAAAGAAGTTGAAGAATGCCTAAGGCAGTTCTCAGTTTTACTGGGATTTAAGCGCTTACGTTCTCTAGGTTTCTTTGAAACGTCTGTTCATTGATGCTCCAAATTAACAAGACTGCATCCTGATTAAGTGAACCTGTATTATGATCACCTCAACTAGGAATCCAGCTTGCCACCGTTGTGTGGCAGCTTGTTATTTCATACCACTCAATAATAAATGGTCACACTAATTAGGACACATGTATTTAGTTATTATACCATCCTTATGCTGAAATTTTAAAGGCAATTATTGCAAAACTAGCAATTGCAAAAAAGGCAATTAATATAAAGGATAAAGAAAATAATAAGTAAAGCAAGAAAGAATACAGAGTTTACCTTGGCAAATAAATTATGTATGTAATAAAAATAACAACAACAACAGAATCCTTTTGTTAACATAGTGGTAAACAAAGAAGTTTTTTACTTCTTAGTTTGAGCAATTTGTTCATTGTTTACTGAAAAGATCCCTAACTAAATGATGACACAGAGTAAAGGCACTCTAAACTGAAACGTACTTGACAAGATCTGAAGTGGCTAACTGTATTATAACAATGCAGGACTTCAGTTCTGCTGTGATATAAATAGATATTCACTATACAAGCTTATTTTATATCATTCTGCCCTCAAATGTACATTGTAGTACATTCATTTAAGCCAGAAACTAGAAAAAAGTTAAGTCTGTAACTAAAATTCTTGCATATCAAAATATATTCAAATACATGCAGAGACAAGAATGCAAACAAACCAAAGAAAAAAATGTGGTGGTGTTCTTTTGAAAACTAAGGCTTTGGAAATTTTGGAATCCACCCACAAACATGTTGCTTATAAAAAAAAATTACTGTTACAACCTATTTATAAAGATATTCCAAACCATTGCATCTGGATACACGCACGCTCCTAAAAAACAACTATAGCCCATGGTCAACAAGTTGATATTCTGAAAACTTCTGAACTCCTTGACAATCAGGGGGCTCCACCCCACACTTCTAGTAATACTACTTTAATAGCTGCCACTGGAAATTGTATAGTTTTCCAGCACATAGGACTAGAAAATAAACCATTGCTGATTGTAAAAACCGTCAAAGACTTGTATAAAAAAAAACGCTCAAAGCAAATAGTAAATTAGTCTGTGATTTATGCTTAACATAGTAAAATGATCAAAGTCAGATACACATTCTAAAATGTGCAGGGAACCAGAAAATATACCAGACCCTGCAATATCTGGAATTATCAAAGACCTCCCAAATGACTCCAGTTAATTCAAGCCCCTTGTTCACAATTAGACTGTTATCATGAAATCTGCCATTTGGTTCCTTACTATCACATCTATGCAGAGAAAGTAGCACACACTGGAAAAGAGTTAGATTACTAAACCCTTGCATCTTTTCTCTCCCATTAAAAAAAAATCTGTTTAAAGAAATGTATTTTCTTTCATGTGAACTTGAAGCTGCCTAATTTAATTCTTGACGTTTCTTCCATTGTACAGCAAGGTGTCCTTTGAGGAAGGAAAAACAGCTTGTGTTTCGATAACAAACACAAAAAAATAGTTGCACCTCTGCTTTCAAAGAGACAAGCTGTTTTTATTTTCTCTGAAGAAGCTCATTACAAAATGATGGACAAAATGTCAGAAATAATTAAGTGCAAAAGGTGACAGATATATAGAATTTTATTTATGAGAGATATGAACTATTGAAAATACTGATGTTTTTCTGCAGGCCTCCCCTGCCCCTCAACTCTTGGTCACTTGACATGAACTTATGACAAAATAAATTAAAAGCAAAAGAAAACAAAAGAAAGTAATATATGAAAATATCATTAATGCTTTTTCTTAGTGAAAAAAGTTAAGAGGCTGCTGTTAGAAAAGAGACTGTTGCAAGACAGTGTTCACATGCATAAACACACACACACAACAAACTGTTCACAATTCACAGGAGGAGCAGAGCTCTCTGTGAAGCTCAGAAGCCTTTGGACCTTCCTCATTTCACATTGAGGAGGTCGTGCTTCCCCCCACCCCAGGGTCAGCATTGTAAACATCAGCCCATCAAGATAAGAACGTTAAGGCAGATGATATTAATTACCTGTCCTTTTAAGTCATCCCTGTCTCACATCTGTTTTCCTCCTTGTAACATTCATCTAGGCCAATAAAAGCAGGGGAGTGGGGAGAGAACAAAAAAAAACAACTTCAGCAGCTTTTGTCTTTCCTAGGCTGCTAACGGCACACGAGTGCTTCATTTGCTGCATACACTCACCCACAGATGGACTCTCACATGCTCGTGTGCAGTTCACTGCATTGGGATCCTGGCAAACCAAAGCCTGTCTGAAAGCTGTGAGGTTAGTTCTAGCCATACCACGATACTGGCAAAAATGGAATGTACATTTTTAACTACTTTTCACAGAAATTGTTAGTAGCAATTGGACATTCCAGGTATTTTTTAGATGTGTTTCCTGAAGCCTAACTCTTAAATAGATAAAATATTCTTGCTTTAGTAATTCAGCTGTCTTAACAGACCTCACTGTTTGGACATCTTCCCTTGCTTGGTTTTTATTTCAGTATATAATCTGTCACTCAGACCACACAGATGATCACTTCTCTACCAGCTTCTGTCATTTCTCTACCAGAAGAAAGGCCATTCTTTTTTCCTCAGATCATAACATGTAATAAAATGATAATTTAACTAAACTCTGTAAGCTTATTTTCATCTCTTTTTCAAGTGATAGCATAGACATTTTTGCTGTTGTCTAAACTAAGGTTTACCACATAAGTTTTGAACAGAAATGCTGCCAGTTCACTCTTTTATTTTTGTTGCTTTGTATAAACATCATGGAGAATTAATCTACAAGATTACTTCTACTTTAAATTACTTCTAAATGGAAGGTATTTTCAATTTTTCTCAAGTTCTTTGACAATCACCACCATTCAAAACTTCACATCCTCCTAAGACTGCTCAATGGTACTCGACTGGGGAAGAAAAACAAAAATCACACTTACAATAGACTCTCTGGTGTGGCATCAAGTCTGGTTGGAAATGCTACAAGTAGGAAGAAGCATGAACAGTAAGAAATGTTTATCCACTTCTGCAAAAGCTCATTAAAAAGCTGAATGTTACTTTTTGTTTAATCTAAAATACTTAAATATTATTTAAGTTATAGTTCAAAGGTCTAAATTAAAGCCAGATTTTACTTTTACTGTTACTGAATTAAACCAGTTTGCATTTTTAATCTAAAATTAAAAATTCATATAATACAAGCAGGTGATCTCTTTATATGAGATCATGTGCCCATGAACTCTAAGTTTCATACTATGCTTTCAGTGTCTCACTGTTGAAAGATTTCTGAAATAATGTTACAGGTAACTCTATACTGCTTATGCCTATCATGCAACTCAGAGGTCTTGCTCCAGGCTAACTAGTCAATTTAACACATTCATGTAAGTTTATATGTCTTTAAACATGCATAGAATCCAAAGTCAATGGCTTCAGCTCACCCAATCGGAAGTAAAAAAACCCAAACAAACAAACAACAAAATATTTTGATTTCATTTCTTTGAAGCTTTACTTGTTTCAAGCTCTCACTGACCCCTCCATTGCCAGGAAATTTACACTGCACATTTAGTTTTAACATGAGAAGGCAATCCATCTTTTCATAAGTTGTTACTCTCATCATGTCTGCTTGGTGGCCATCCCTCTCTATCTGGCCATGAAACTCATCAGCCTCTGTTGGATCAGTACAGTCCTGGACTTAAATCAGGTCTTCAATGGCATGTCAACAAATTGATTACTTCCAAGAACAGAAGCAAACAGGAGAATTCCAGACCTGACTCTGAGTTGTTTGCCCTGATATCCTGGAAGAAAAGTTTGTCTATGGAAAAAAAACACAACACTGCCCAGCTTTTCCTGCAGTATCTTTGAGAGAAGGTTCCATTTGCTCCAGTATCATCCAATATAATCTACGGGATTTAGCTCTGTCTTGAAGTGTATATGAATTTTCCCAAAGTTGAAATCCTTATCAGTACTCTCTGTCTAGGAGTTGACTTTCTACATTTTTGGCCTCTTTCCATTTCTCATCACTAAGATTTGTGCTGAGTTTAGATCCCCTATATACTCCCCATATTACTAGACCCCTCTGTAGCATGGAAATCAGAAACTAGTTTAATTTTAGTATTTTATTTATCTGAGCCTGGGACAGACAGAGACTCCATAACCTATTTCCTTTACATCATTTCTGTTCTATCAATAGTGGTATCAATTCTTGCCAGCCAGGCTGCAATTGCCATGAAGCTGATCTTAACTAGAAGGTACACTGACACCATCCTCTTTATTAGGAAGTTCAGGGAAAAAAAAAAAAAATCATCATTTATGCCATAGCTAGGTTCTCACTAATGCAGCCAGTCCACATTAGTTTCAGTTCATAATTTGGAGTGAAAAGCACTATAGCTAATTTCCATTCCTTAACCTATCCCGTCTATACATTTCTATTTGCATTCAAAGTCTTAAACTGTTACTCCATACAACTTGTTTCCTGTTATTTTTGCAACCACAAAGTCATTTTTATGTACGTCATACATCCAGATCTAAGGGTTCATTAGCGATACCACATGTACCTGTAAATCTAATGCTAAAGAGTTGTACATCTGTACTAAAGGAATGATAGATACACAAAAGGATTTGCAATTCCTCTGAACTCTCCTTTCATTTTGTTGCCAAGGGTAGACCAGATAAATAATGTGGTAAGATCTGTTTATTAATTTGCCTATAGTTATTATCTACAAAGAACAACTACTATATGATAGTAATTCAAAGTCAGATACACAGACATGCAAACAATGTTAATTTCAGCATTGTTTCAATTCAGTCCTTTTGTGCATATCTATTTTCATGCTGTATTTACTTACATACTCACATTTATGCTTTTTCCACAAGAACACGGCTTCATTTTGTGGACAACATTATTTTATTAAATCCTGGTTTATACTGTGGCTAGACGTGTGACAACAGCTTATTTCCTGTGTAATTCCTGAACTGCCATGTTTCTTCCTAGTGTTGACTACAGAATGATTTTTTAAAAAAAAAAACTTACTTCACAAATATTCTTCACAAATATTCCATATTATCAGGGAAATAATGATGACAGTCAAACCTGCATCAGCTAATCTATCCCAGCAATAAAAGGAATAATTTCATTCCCATGAGTGCAACACACTGCTACAGAACATTATAGTGTGAGGTTACATGGCACATGAATGTGCAGCAAGGCACCCCACAGTACCTGACCATCAGCCACCCATTGGCAGTACTTCCACTGAGCAGTGCAATGCTATGAACTCGAGCAGATTTAACATGCTGTCTCATTCCAATAAGTTGTGGGGCCTGAACTGTCCCAATTAGAGTGAGCACAGGTATCTCTATGCACATGGCAATCAATGAAGCAGCCATACCCTTTGATCCATCTCTGCCACAAATTCCTGATGCAGCCTTTAGCAAGATAGTGCTGCTGTTCTTTTGCTGTCAGTAAACCTTGGACAATAATAGTTATCTCCCTCTAGCATTTAAGAATGTGATGCAGAAATTAGCCAATTTGCAAAATATTTTGAACACAGAAGTATGTAAAAACAGATCTAGGCTATTATATAAAAAGGCAACTGGAATTAGATTTGCATGTCCCTGATCTAGGCTAGTTAAAGGACTAAAACATTCAGGCCATGGATCATGAATGTTCCAAAAATTCTGATTTAACACTAAGATATCTTAGAGCCACAACCAAACCAACCAGCAGCCTGATTGCAGTGCATGGTTGCTCTTACCTCTCAGGACATAATGGGATAATTAAGCTAACAGATCCTTAGAAAGTAATGCCATAAAATACTAACTAGTTAGGCAATTCTTCGCTTATGCCTGGAGTCAATGTGAACATTGTTACACAGCTCATGTGGTGATATGTAATGGTAAGTGACCCTTAAACAGTACACCTAGTGTTGCTTTACCATACAGAGATGTTGTCTACTGGTGCTTAACCAGTTAAGGGCATGTGACAGTTACCTTTCTCTTTCCTGACAGTATGCAAAAATTATGACTTAGAATTCAATTCTCTAATCATAAAGAACTGTCATGTAATCCTTACAGCCAAATTAATTATTTTTCAGTCAAAGATCCTGACTTACAACTACACAGTAAGGCTAGCTGTAGCCCAGGGAAGTACTACCCAAGTTCACCTTCTCTGGATATGCCAGAATAGTCCAAGTTTCCTATGCACCATTGTACAAGACAAAACAATTACTGAGACATTTTCTCCAGTGACAAGTGCACAAGATATCCTGTTACAAGTACTTAAAAGAGAATTAAAATTTATCCATTGATTCAGTAAATGAGAATAACCATTTTGACTTAAAATTATCAGGCCTTAAATAAATTAAAAGTTTTCAGCATAGAAATTAATAAAGTGAAATCTTACATGGATGACCAGCAGGTGTGTCTCTACCATAGCAATGAACATCAGTTAATATCTTTGTTTTGTCACTGTTAACCAGCATATATACCTACTGGAACAGTCTGTGTATGTAGGAAGATGGAACTTTCATTTTTAGTTCAACTCAATCCTGGTATTAAATTTCCCAATTTGACCTCAGCATATTTGTTGAGTAAGTACTTTGAAGATTATTCTGAGGAATTAAACTCAAAAATTAAAATAAGCAATTGTAGGCTTTGACAATTTTTTTAAAAAGCAACAGAGAAATTCTGTTGATGTCAAGTCCTGCTTTCATGAAAGACTATGAAGGCATGAAAGTTAAAGCAATGGATTAACATTTAAGGAATGTTTCTCTCCAGGACATTGCTCACACACACTGGACTCCTTGTGTTTATAATGATAGATGCAGGTTAGGCCTTTATCTACAGCAAATCACCCAGTGAAAGATGACATTGCCTGTAGTATGCCTTTAAATGTCTAGCTAGCAAATGTCAAAACTATTTGATCTGGTTTTATAAAACGAACTTTCAAGACTTTGAAAGATAGTTACACTTTGAAAAAGATTAAAAACTTATGTGTTGATCTCAAATAATAGAAAGAGAACATCCCCATGCTTCAGGGAAAAGGAGGTGCAATGCAGTATGAACATATAAAACCAAACAAGCAATCTAATATTTTCTGGGTATGTTTTCCAGAACAAATTTAAGGCAGACATGGGCAACATAAATCCTGCAATGTTAGCATCTCTTGCTTAGCAAGATGTTTGATAATGCATGTGATATTTAAAGCTAAGAGCCACGCACCCATGACAGAGACATGAACAAATAATAAAAAACACTGACTGAGTTTTCTCTTAGAAAGAGATCAAATTGCTGAAGTGATTGAAGTTCCTAAGCATCATTTAAAAATAATGTAGGCTGAGCTTTCAGCACAGCTTCAGAAGTTACATGCATAAACTTTTTCCAGAAACATTTTTCTCATATTTATTCACGAAATAATGTAGTTCTGTCCTATTGGACTGCACCAAAACCCCTGTTGAAACGTGATTTTTGGAAGAATTGTACCACAGTAGCTACCAGCACACATGCATTCATACTGGGCAGTACTGTCTTTGAGAGCAGAAGTCACAAGAGGAAGTCAGCAGTAGGAACTAGCACTAGTAACAAGCTTGGGTGTGTAAGCACTTAATGAAATAAGTAATCTGGAAATTTTCATTTATCTTTCAGATAGGTAGTTTCTACCTAGCTAAGCTGCCAAGTATGTGCAACTTTCAACCTTGCTAAATAATTGTACCCCCACTGTAAGCAGCAGTAAAAAACCTAGCTTTCCAGTTCACTACCACCAACTCATTTGAGAAACAACTTCAAGATAACTAACAAAAGATGAAAATATAGAAGGGAGAGCCTGCAGTGGCTCTTGTATGTGTGTTCTACATTTACCTAAACAAATCACCTGGGCCTACAATTACAAGGTGACTCATTTAGCTAAGGACTTTAAACCTATACACCTGATTTACAAAATGAGCAGCCAAACCTTGACACCTACTTGATGTCACTTAAGTTTTCATACCTATGCTGTTCAAGCATGTAAAGACCTATTGCTTCTCTAAAAAACAAATAGATAAAAATGTGCATATATTTTTAAAGTAGCTACTGAAAGGACACCAGACTAATGTTAGTACATTAATTGAGAAAAGGTTTAGGTATCAGTTACAAGCCATTATCATCACAACAATACCATGCTCAGACTAATGAGCTATGTGGATTTCTTCCATACTTGACACAAATGTCTAAATGTTTATTATATTTAGATTAAGACACAACAGCACATTTAGTCAACAGATATATTCCCCACTGAAAAGCATACACAGATACCTGGAGACTCTATATACTTTCTCTTGTTAACTGCCTCCAAAATGCCTCCTCGCTGTAACAACTTGAAAATTCCTAGAAAATTTCTCAATCCAGTAATTTCCAGAAAACAGAGATTCCTGGAAAGCAGAGAACTCTGACACTAGAAAGCATGGAAAAATGCCTAGAAAGAGTCTCAATCCAGGAATTCCAGAAAGCCTTCAGACTTCTAGAAATAACTCAGATATTCCTAGAATACTTCTATATCCAGAATTTTCTAGAAAAATACCTATGAACTAGGAATTCTTATGCCTTGCCACAGGACACATCAAAAGAGCTGGGAATATTCTTGTGAGTTTCCCATTGTAGAAGAATGCACGCCACAGACATTGCACAAGAAACCTTGATAACCAGTTTCCACCACCAACCAAAAGGGCTCTTTGACTAGGTTAATACTTGTGAAGCTTAATGAGCTTTCCTGAATACCCATTTTGGGGGAGCACAAATTAACTGGAAAATGCTGTTTCTAATTCTTTGTTGTCTGTGCAAACAAAATAATTTGCCTGATTGGGAGTATATTAAGAAAAAAATGCTTTCACAGCTAGTGCTTATATAGTCTTTGCAATGAAATGATGCAATTCTACAACCACCAGAAAGCATACTTTCAAAGAAACACAAATGAAAGGAAAATGCAAATCAAACTAAACCAAAAAGTAACAGAAGCCATCTAAGCGTGTGTGTGTTGGAGCACTACAAATTAAATTTACTAGGTAAAATCCAACAAATAAACTGCCATAGCTGCACCTCTGTTTTTCATCATATATAATACATACAGAGAAGAAAGTCCTCATCTTCATAACAGGATACACCTTTAAAAGGCTTATTTTTAAAATTCTCTTTGAAGAAACATGTATTCTATGGTTATTGTTAAAATAATGTTGCAGCTAGATCACCAGCATACAACAAAAAACTAGGGTCCAGTTCCAAGCTTTATGTCATACCTCTTGTACAATAATGGGGAAATAATTTAATGCCTGCATTTCAATTTTCTTTTCAGACAAGGTACTGTATTGCACTGTAAGTATAGCACGGGTCAGTTCATTCTTGAGTCCTGTCTCCTTTTTTTTCCACCCAGTTTTGTGGGCTAAACCAAGCCTAATAGGTAGTAACACAGGACAAGGACTCTTGCAACGGCAGTCAGCTATTATTAACTCCTATTTTAAGGTGCACTGGTACTGCAGTGTCAGCCACACAAGAACCCAGACACAGAAAACATGATGTGGAAAAAAATGTCTGAACTAAACTGAAAAAACAGGTAGGTCTAATTACAATTGCAAAAAAGCTGTTTACTATTCCTAAATATTCTTCGTTAGGAGGGCCATTGAATGAAAAAAGGAAAAAGAGTTGTTAGAGTGTGTTATATGGAGCAAATGAGAGCACCATAGAGGGGACAGGAATGCTAATGATTGCTAATAATTAATATTTAGCATTTCTAAAGTCTTTTCATCTGTAAACCTATAAAGCTCTTCTGAAAAGCATGCAACTGTTACTCTCCCATTTATAGATGAAGGAGGCAAAGAGTATCTCCAATTTAATTGGTATTTAAGAAGCGTACACTGATAGTGACTAGGGACCTGCCAAGTATGAGATGTTTTTCTAGGTTCTGTGCCAAAATCTTGTAATAAATTAGGTGTTGCCTCAACAGTTTACAAGTGAAATAGGCAGGACAATGAGTGCAAACATAGCATTAAGCATACAGCCCTTTTTGTAAGGGCTTTTTTTTTAGGTGAGGGGAGGGCAGGTGAATTGAAGGAGGTGCTAAAAGGAACATGAGCAAAAAGAGATGCTGAAGGAAGTAAATGCTGAACTAGAAAGAATTTAAAAGAATTATCAGGTGAGATATGGAATGTTAGCAAGACCAACAGAGGAAAAAAACCAAACAGGTAAATCATAAGGCTGAGGAAGTTCAACAAAATGGACAACTCTTTGCTGTTATTGCATGAACTGAAGCACCCATATTTGATGTCTCCTATTAGCCAAATCGATGCAACTCTTTTGCTGGCTCTGCTGACACTTTCCCCAAAGCTGCATTACAATGAATACCCTAGTGCCCGAAAGAAGACTGATCCAGCAATGATGGTGGCTACCTCCACTCAGTGTACCAGGGTGAAATTTGCTAAACTGTGCATTCAGCTAGGAAAACTAATTTGCTGGAGCAATTAGGAAGCGAATTAGACTAGACACAGAGAAATATTTCCGTTTCTTTGTATATGCATTTGTATGCATGACTGCCCCCAAGTATAGGGGTCCTTTGATTCTGCAAACTAGCGGATGTTGCTCTAGCCTGAAAGCTTAGGAGGGCCTACTCAACTGGAAGAGGACAGTTTGATTAGACAAAGCCTGTGTCTGAAGAGCTGTGGCAACAGACAAATGCCAGGATGGAAAATGCACAAGATATCCAGGCCATAAAGGAAAATCCTAAAAGTTATTCACATTACAGTAGTTTTTAAGACTTCCCATACCTCTGGGCACTTTGAAGATACAGTCCTGTACATAGAGAAAGAAATAAAACTTTAAAAGTGATGGTATACTAGTCAGACAACTAGAAACAGTTAAACTTGAAAAAAATTAAAACAGTATTATTTGCTAGTAAGACATAAACTTTAGGCCACGTGAGCAATCCTGATATATTTTTGTTCAGATTAAGTCAATTATAAATGCAAGTAAGAAAGTAAAACTACAACGTAAAGTGAAATGTAGCAAAACACCACCAGAAATCCAAACAGATGCTGATGGTCAAATACTACATGTGAGACAATATAGGCAGTCTGAATACTACATAAAGTGTCAGTGTTTTCACATAGTGCCCCTGGTCTGCTAAAACAGAGGTGAAACAGAGTTATATCATTTACATAAAATTATTTGACATAAATCCAAAATGGCATCATAAACTACTGTATTAATTTAATGAAGGTGTCTTTTTCTTCCTTTTTCTACAAAAGATACAAACCCCCCCCCACACACACACACACACAATATTCCTTCCAGTAAGGTTGAAAGTAAAATTGCATAGTCTGAAAATGAAAGACCTTATTTACAGGACAAACAGTGAGTAAGATGGTTTTCTGGAAAACTCCTTAAGGAAATTAAGTTGAATAGACATCCAACACTGACCTACTAATAAAAACACATAGACAATGAGATTTTCATAAGGATGGAGCAGAAAAAAAAGTACATTTTGTTACCTCTGTGCTCAATATTGTTAGAATCTGCTGAAATGCTGTGTCTGATACTAGCTTCACAGAACAGGCAGGTTACAGACAGTTCAGAGAAGAGAGCTACTAATAAAATGGTGACTCATGGGGAAATAATTGTGGAACTCAAACTACCTGGGCTAACACAGAAGATCTCAGTTTGTTACATTCTGTGATGACCTAATGGGAAACAGATGTCGGTTAGTAGGTAATTCATTGCCAAAAAAAAAAGGGTGGGAAGTTAGAGCCAGGTAAGTTCAAAACAGTACTCTGTTACAGGGAGGGCAATGACTTGCTGAAGCCACTACAAAGTCTATATAGGCCAAACTATCTAAGGTATAAGACATAATCGTCAAACATGCATATGTAGAAATGAAGATACAGATTGACCTAAAGGATAAGCTTCATCACAGAGAATAATCCATTCAGTAAGATAGTCTGGTTTATGAGAGCACATCACATCAGGGACAGAAAAATGTTCAAGCTTTATAAGCTTCCATAGCTGTACAAAATCTTCTGCATTTTGATGGTAAAACAGAAAAATAAATCATGGCTTGACTCTAATGTGGGCCCCTGCAGAGATCATTTATACTCCTACCATCCAAACATACTTAACATAGTTTAGCATTTCTCTACTTAGGAGGCCAAATTTTCAAAGCAATGAGTGGGAGGTACATGCATAAATCCTGTTACTTGTTAATAGTGTTTCTGCACATACCTTGTATGACCCCCTTTGGAAATTTAGCCTATAATCTCCACTTGTGTAATGCGTCTGCTGTAGGTGTAGACGTGACTGATGTAAAACATTACTTCCTATCTCCTCAATTATGCCAAGTAGTTTTTCATTTCCTTTTCCTTTTTTTTTTTTTTTTTTTTTTCAACTGAGAGTACTGTATTCAGGTCTGTATAGTAGTTCTGCTTGTCAAGATACAAGATTTTCTACATTCCATGCTGTGATTTCTAAGGCTATGTACATAGAAGGGAGCTGAGGACAGAGGAAAGAATAATTTTTACATTATTTTACTCATGTCAATATTACTGTATAATGATATCTGCTTACCAACCAAAAACTCAATTTCATATCATGTTTCATTACTCTTAAAATACAGAGTTTTTCAATCAAAAGGAGGCAGTGGGATTTAAAATGGGAGCAGCTTCCTTCTCTTTCTACATAATACACATAAAAAGAGATCGACAAAAATAGATTGAAAACTTTGGGAAACAAAAATAGCAAGCCTAGCAAAGCCACATAACTGGATTAATTCACTTGCTATGACATTACTGGAAAAGGATCTCTGTTTTCAATAAATTGCAACAAGAAGTTGTGGCGGGAATTATTCCTATGTTATAATGCTTAGCAGAAGTAGAAGCTTAACAGCTATTGTGATTTCATTTCAGACTTTTATGTTGAGAATCCATCAAAAGTGAAGTTTTGGTTGTTGAGTCCCTTTGCCCTTTTCTTTGCCCCTCTTCTGGAAAATGCATTTTTAGCTGCCATAGCTAGAGTCAGCTACCTCAAAAGACACCCTTGAAAAAGTCATAAATCATCTTACCAGTATATAAACGTTCCAAAATACAAATAAAATGTAATGATGTATTATTTAATAATAGTTGTCACATCTTTGCTTAGACTAATAGCTGTGCAAACTGAATATTCAAAACACGTCAAAGCTAGAGCTGGCTGAAAAATTTGTAGTGAAATGTTTTTATTCCACTGCAAACTGTTTTTTCAAAACTCTGCTGCTGCAGAAATACCTTTATTTTAACAAAATTTTAATAAAGGGAGATGCTACCATGGAACTTCTGACAAAAATATGCATCCCATGATTCTTTGTGCTGGGTCATGCCAAGATTTTTTCCAGTCAGCTACATCACTTAGGGGAGGATCTGCCTCCTTCATTTGTGGAAGAAGAATGGAAGGTCTATCAACGTACAAGGGGTATTTATGGGCAGATTCCAGTCCAGTTTTTATAAAAATCAGATTTCAATCCATAACTTAGACTGTTTAAGACAGTAAAGAATCACACCACAAGCAACTACATGCTTGCTCTGTGATTGACATGCAGAGCTCTGTGCATGACAGGCAGTATATAAAAAAAAATATTTATAAGGACAAAGGCTAAAAATACAATAGAGCTATAGCCTTAGATTTGAAAGCTCATAAGAGCAAAGATTTACCATGTTTGCATACATCACTCAATCAAATAATCCAAGCTATACTCATAAGTAGACAATGACAACATCCAACACTACTGGTGTTTTTCTTCTGAAATTCATTGTCTAAAACCAATTCTTTTAAGAAATAAATTATCATTACATTAATTTCAAGATTAATAAAGGCCTGCTCCAGAAACAATAGCCAAACTGCCATATATGTCAGGGTAAAATCTGGAGCATTATGTATGTATTTGAAAGACACTTTCATCACTGGTATCTCTCAAATGAAGTACAACTCACCATACACCCTATGATAATCTCACAGAAAAACAGCGTATGAGCACCAAGCAGACAAATAATATGTGAAGTTATTTTACAACTTGTTCATTTTATTGCTTAATCCTTAGAAGTAAACAATATACCTCAGGCAATAAATATAGTGCCATATGGATAGGGAGAGATAAAAGACTATCAGGGGTGTTGCCAAGATTGGTGTTTCTCTACAGAGGATATAGTTTCTACAGTGCTGCCAAAATAAAACAGGGACAAGTGAGGACAGAAAACCATCTGGGCAGACTGCAGAAAAACAAAGAAAATATTCTATCCTGAGATAAAATATAAAAGAATTAATCCAATAATCCCAATCTGAGAAATTCTCTATTATTAATTTTTATTTCTGAAAAATATTATTAATACCCAGAACTGCCTTAAAATTCTAACTTCTGCTTTTCTATTTGCATCCATTTCTACAGTGTGATCAGGAAAAAAAATTGTTGGCAAAACAGTATTTGTAACTATGTGTCCAATGAGCAGTCCTTTCAAGCTTTTGACAATGCAAGTATATTCTTTTTTGTATGATTTACATCTCAGTGTATATTTCTGCTTATATATACTAAATCTCTTAGGTAAAACCACCAAAAATAGCTAGCTCAAACAAACAAGGACCATGATCCAAAAAACAAAGACTGCTCCAGAGCCTCTACAATTACATGCCATCAACTGGAGAAGGTTGCGAGTACAAATGGGTGTATAGCTCATATGCTCCTCATAACTCTTTGTGACATTCACCAGCTGTCATACAACAGGGACAGACCTCCCTCCCACCTATAATTAAAATCACTGTTGTTGTGTGGCCATTGACATTGAGTAGCCATAAACTCACACATTTGCACTATCATGTCACATTTGGTTTGCCAATAAACAAGACAGAAGTTGAAAAATGGATGCTTATAATTTGATTTTTGTAGTCCACATTAAGACGGTCAAATAAGTAACATGGAATTCAAACAGCTAAGTATCTAGACATTCCTATTTTCATCAGTGTTGTTTCTTGCAGTTATATCTTGGGGCATGTTTCTGTCAGCATATGAAAGTGCTTCCTGCTTTTTTAAAATTTTAATTCATATTGACTTCCACCTGCTGTTACAAAGAAAGAAACTACTGACTTCCACTTTCCTCTGCCCCAGCCCCTCACAAAACTAATAACTGAGGAAAAGGAAGCAGCTTATAGGTTTTAACCATAATTGCTGAGGGCTGCTATGTCACATCTGCTTGCACAAAACATTTACAGGGGAAGTCTCATCCCTTAGGTCTCTAATTAGGCCCTGTCCAAGGCACCAAATGCCTCCTTGAAAGTGCTGAGCACTGTCATCTTGTAAACTGGGGACACATGGCACCTTCCACCATCTGTAGTAAGTTTCCTGCAATGCCAACACAAATGGTTATTACTGTCTAAGAAACTATTGATCCCATATTCTTCTCAAGACATCTCTGCCAACAGGATGAGATATGCATGTCCTCTTCTTTAGTAAGACTTTAGTAAGTCAAGTTAGTTTTAACCACTGAGGCAGAGAATCTAGATAAGCCAGTGGACTTTCCACTAAAACAGATGATGACCACACACATTCTGTTCCACCTGCAGGAATTTTAGGGCAGAAATATCCAGCAGAGAAGCAGCTGGAGGAAAAGCATGGGGAAGGAAAGGAGGAGGGGAAAATTACAGGAACATCTCCAGCCTCTCCAGCTAGAAGACAGCATCTGGCTATCCCTTTAGGTTCTCAGAAAGAAACAATTTTTCAGTCATTTCACAAGGCAGAGAATCTTAGCATTGAAGTTCAAATGGTTATGGAAAAGAATAAGTGAGAAAATTATTCTAAATATTTCTTAATATAGCTTACAAAAGATAAACATAATTAAACACTGAATTGTATTCTTTAGTTTCATTGATTTAGTGTTGAACTTGGAAAATCCTTCCTTACATAAAGAAAATAGGGATCAGATTAATTAAACTCACTGTTGCAGTTAGTTGCTGTTTCATAAATATTTGTTTAAAAGTTTTTGAGGTTTTTTTATTCAGCTCTACAAATAAAAAGCCTTGCTTATAACTCTCTATGAAATATCAAAATATCTTTGTCTTAAGAATCTGCTGGAGTTGAGCATTTGGGTTCTGAGCGTTTCCAGCATTATCAGGTTAGAACAGAACAAACAGACTAAAGTCTGACATCAGCACTCTTCCCAGCAGGATACATTACTTTTTTCATTAGAATCTTTGAGCTTGAGATCAGACACAGGGAAAGATTAAAACAAATATGAATTTAATCAAGGGATTCTACTTTCCTGGTGTGGGAACAGGAACATGCTGACATAAATAGAGGACGAAGCACTAGGGCGTCTGAACCAAATCAAAGACGGCTTGCTTACCACTAACTGCTCAGATGATCCATATCATAACAACAAAAAGAAAAACAATTATTTATTCTTTTTGATGTTGCTGCTCAGAAGTAACTTCCTTTTTGAAGAGAGCAGGGTCAAAGCCAAGTTATTGTTTTTGCTTGAAACTTTGTCAGTGAGGGACTAAAAGTTATTAGGTATGACTTACTTGGGGGATTTATGTGGGAAAGTTAGAGATGCTCATTTCTTGTGGGTAATAACTTGGGAGAAAAAGTCCTAATTGTAAAACAACAGAAATTTCATCATTGTTACGGAAAATCAGACCATAAAAGAAAAAAAAATAAAGCATATAAGACATTGAAGCCCCTAAAATAGATGGTACATCGCCAGCTCTCAGCCTGAGCCAATGGACAAACTCAAGTCTAGATACTACACAATGTGGAGAAAATCCTGCAGTTAGAGATAAATGTGCTCAGCATTTGCAAATGAGTGGGGGCACAGAAAACTCAGGTTTTTTCTAGTGCACTGCAGATTTAGCAAATGATCATCAAAGTTTCTTTTGATCTAACAGTCATTGCAATTAATAAAACCAATTAGAAAGACAAATCCAAATGGGATAGGAAAAGCATCTGCAAAAAAAAATAGATTTGGTGATTTGTAAGTGTTTTCTATTATTTAAGATTCCTTAAGACTCTGTCCTCAATCTTATAAAAGACACAAAGATTAATCATCCTAAGTATGAATGTTAAGTTTATATTTGGAAATAAACTGAAGAGTTTACCTTTGCATAACATACAAACATTAATGTTCATAAATGCTTTTTAAGTATACAAGCTTACTGCCCCCATTTTACAAATGAGGAAAGTGATGTTAATGTTCCAAATGGGAAAAGGATCCAGAGAGTGCTTGGATCTCAGCTAGAGACACATTCATTTTGCCTTATAGCTGTAAAATTATGTGGCACTGATATACAAGAGAAAGAAACCCAAAACATGAACTTTGAGTAAGTGGAACTGCAGGTTCTTAGCACTTCACATGCCATGTAACTTGTCTCCTTTATTTACAGCTCATGTCAGATATTCTGGGCTTACAAAAACTTCCGATAGATACAATGCTCCAGCCCTCCTCCCACTCCCACATTTTAGAAGGGGATAGAACAGGTGCAGAACTATTATATGTTTACTTTATTGTAAAGGGAGGTTGAAGTAATGATGTATTAGATTAAACCTGGTTGCATGTACTAAGCTGCAAATTCAATGATAAGGGGAATTAACACCAAAATGGAAACTCAGCTTACAACTGGAGTTAACATGGAACCAAGCCACAAACCTGTTGGGTTCAGTAACTCCTAATTCAATTATGTTCAAAAATGGATTACAACTTTTCTGTGTGGGCAATAGTGGAGTTGAGGCTCAAAGCCCAACAAGAGCTATCACTAGTGATGCAGTGAAGATGGCATACTTTGAGAGCAAAAACATTTCTCATTCTGTGTAAGAATAAAAAGAAAATCTAAGTTCATTTCACACAGGCAAAGCCAGAATCCATGCAACACACAATACCTAGTGGCAAACTCCAACCAGCATGCTCTGTGGCAACTACACACTTAAACAAAATGCCTCCTTGGGAGGGCAGAATCTAGTGTTTCTCCTCTTCCTAATAGATGCACTAATCCTTAACAGCATTTCGAAGCTAATTAATTCATGAACCTATAAATATTAAACATGGCAATTTTACAACTCCAGAGCAAAACATCAAAAATGGTATCTTAGAAAACATTAAAGAATTTTGTCTGAGATAAAAGATTTTACAAACAAAAGAAGTGCAAAGCTGACAAGAATACTTCAGGGTCTTTGAGAAAGACCTGGTGAGAGAAAGAAGGTTCTTCTGAGGCAAATTTCTAGACCAAGATCCCATTAGGGAAGAGATGGGCAAAACCACAAAATACAGAGAGAGAGAAAAGTGAAAACAAAACCTGGATAAATTGTCTAAAATAATAATAAATAGAGTCAATTAATACCACAGACAACAAGGAAATAGGGTGTCTACAGCATTTATGAATAGCAACAAAATATGCAAGTAACAGTAACTGGAAGCTTTCCATCAGTAATAGAAAAGATGGTTGAAATTCAGTCATTATATCTGCTTGGTAAGGGACAAGACTAAGTATATCCAAGTGGTAACACTGTGCAACATAGGCCTTCTTTTTCTGTCTAAAGGTTGGAAAGGCAGCTGCCTCTCCATCCACAATTACAGTGAAGAATTCCCTCCGTGTTCTCAGCACCCGATTCCTCTGTTGTCTCCAGCAGGAGGGATATTGTACTGGTGATGAGGGCACAAACCACAATGCAGAGCAGCTAAATCAGAAAACAACCTTGAGACACCTGATGGGGAATGCACCAATGGTAAAAAAAGATCAATGTTCAACTCCAAGAAGCTACATGTCAGCGAAGCAGTCCAAAACTACTTTAAAAAAGCAGAGTTAAAAGAGAAGGGACAAGAAGGGACAAGAACCATGCTGATGCAGCTGATTTAGTTCAAAATAGAAATACAGAGATAAACCAAATGCTTACTTTTAAGAAGTCACTTTCTAAAAATTGTCTTCATTTTCAGTGTCTAAAACATTGGCTTCATGAACACACCAGCAGTGATTTTTGAAAAAGTGGGCAAAAGACTAGAAACCTGTCACACAATCCAGACCACTATACCAAGTCTGGCACTAGTGGCAAAGGAACAACCTCCCTGTTCTCCCACAGATGTTTAGTCAATCTGTTAAATTCTTTGGTTATTGACATATATAATGCCATTAAGAATGTTACAGTCTGCAGCAAACTCTGGAAATGTTTTTGAATTAACATTTACCTTGTATGAAGAAAATGTTGGTCCTTGCTCTGCTAACTGACAGATTGACAGCTGGACTCGGCAGTTTCCTCCACAAAGAGTGAGGAAAATGAAAACACAAACCAGCAAACAACTTAACAACATGACTTGGCCAGGTCTCAGGCAGTGAAGACAGTCATATAATGAGTATTTACAGTACTAACAGTGCCTGAATTAAGATGCCTGGGAAGACTGTAATGGACATGTTTAACAAAAGTAGCAGTCCTTTAGGTATGACCCATAATGAGAGTTAATTTCAGTGACCTTAGGCAGTCACATATAACACACCTATGTGTCAGGTATACCTGGAACAGAGTGCACCAAAAATACTTTGGAGGCAAGACTGTCTGGAGTTGGTACATCCACATGGTACAACACAGCACTGTATAGAGATGCCCACCCTATTTCCAAAAGCCGTTGAGCTTTTGGCACAGAATTATGACTGATCCCACACACCTCACTGCTAAGTAAAGATACTTTCCTCAGACTTATGTCACCCAGATACAGCTGTAATTGCTCCTGGCTACACAACTAGCACAGCTGGTACTCCATTTAGGATTTCTGCATTGTGCCCTAGTGTACACCACAGACATTCCAGTAGTTTGTTCAAGCTTCACCTCATGACTGTTTATCACAACTTATTGCTTAGAATACACAGCCTCAAAAGACTGCAGTCGCTGGTGATTCAAATTAAAATTCTGACATATGTTCTTCAGCAGGAGTGCTCCTGAGCACAAACCAGCACTTCTTTAACAGCAAGATCACATGTTCTCAGTTAGAGAACACAGGACCAGAAATCATCCTGGCAACAATTTTAATAATGCCATTTTTATCTCCAGCCTCTCCTAGGAAATAAGATCTCCCCCATGCTCCTCATCTAGGTCCCATCACAGGGAACATACTAATTTCCATCACTCCAGTAGAAGCACAGAATATAAGGTGCAGAATTTCTACTCTAGGACTCCGAGCTAAGGGCTTGTTCACTGTAACAACACTCAATAGGAAGCACATCTCCATTACATGTGACGTGCAACAGTAGAGGACAAAGGAACGGGTGAGAGAGACAAAGACTCCTGGGCTCCCTATCCCTCTCTTTTAGAATAATATAATTAGTCACTTTACTGCACAACAAACCTCAAATAAGGAACACAGTCCATGTTAGAGAACCCTGATCTGGTCCTAAATTACTTGCCCTATCTATATGGTCCAATCCCATACAAACTTATTAACCTAGATTCCAAAATACTGCTGCCTTAGGAGAATCCTGCAGCCTGAACACAAGATTCTGCTAATGCAACTATTCTTGGCATCAGGAATCTCGGATGCCTTCTGTAGCACAGGTATCCATTTTAAAGGAAAAGTAAGAACATGTACTTGCAGGATAGGAAGGCAATCAGAAGCCACAAGCACTTACTTTAAAATGAACAAACAACGGAACAACACAAATGCGATGAGAAAAGTACTCTTGGTCTAATAATAAAAAGGTCTGAGATGGCTATTGGTATAAAGAATGAAATTTAAAGAACTGCACAGCTAGCAGGCAAGATGACCTACTCAATTCAACCTGCATTTCACTGCAAGCTGAAAGAACATCCCCACTCAGGACATGCACCTGCATGGGAAAAAAGCCATCCTTACTGGAAATATAACTAGCCAGGGGGTTATGGGAATTTCTTCATCTGCTCAAATGGGTTTTCATGCAGCAGAATCTAAATACCTTTTTGGTGGATTTATTTCAGGTAAGAAGAAGCTTCTGTAACAATTATCTATTACTACGACAGAATAAACAATTGACAACTATTTGCCTTACTGTGAATAAAGCCTTCTTTATGATCCTTTTGAAAAGTGACATATGAAAAACTTGATTGTATTATTTTTGTTTTTACAAAATCTGTGTAAGCTTTTCTCGTTGCGTTCTGACATACAGATATTTTTGTCTTTCCTTAAAGAAAACAATAGAAAAATATCAATGCACAAATCTTAGTGAAAATTTATAGGTTGAAAGCTTACAAAATTAATAAATTATAGCTGTGACTAAATTGGGATAGCAGGATATTTTCATCATTATCAGAGTACAACTCATCTTATTCTACAGAATCCACAGCCCAAATTGTTCACTGCAGGATATCCACTTAGCACCAGCTCAGCACTCCACTGCAATGCAGTAAGGTATTGTCCTGACATTGTAAAAGAATCACCTTATTTTCTTGAGATATTCCTTTTATTTATATATATATATAAGTATATATATAAAAAATAACATTTGACTTTGGCAATCCTTTACATTCACAGATAAGAAATGCCAACAGAAAAGATGCTTGTGTTATCCTGAGTCAATCTACTATGTTTTATGGAACAATCTTTGATTATATTAATAAATGTCCTGAGGATCCCTGGCTCTTCAGTGCACATTATGAAAGTTGTTGGCTTACTTCAGTAAGGATTAAAGCATTACTGACTACATAGTTCCAGACCTTCTTGAGCATTGCCACCTAGCGCCTCACTACACAGGGAATATCCATTGCCTCAGTGGATTTTTTTGGTGCTATGCTCATCACCATAGTAATTGTTTCACAAACTCATTATGTCTTCCTAATACTATAACATGCTAATAGCAGAAAACCCTCAGAGTCAGTAACTGAGGTCAGATTAAGTAGGCAAAGCATGATAAATGATTAAAGTACTCTTAAAAACTTACTGACTGATAGACTACACACTCCAGAAGCTGCTGTTTCATCAGTTTCTTAGGCCAGCCTTCTGCTATGATAGCATATTTTTTTATTTTGACTGGATCAGCTGACGTTCATGATCAACTGAAGTCCATGGTAAGAGAAATGTAGATGGGCCAGTCTAAAATCATCTTATTGCAGAGCAGATCTAGAAAAAAATACGAGCAATGATAAGTTGTCAGCTTCATGAACACTAGATCCCAGCAGCAAGGTAACCAGCGGTTACCTGAAAGAAAAGGCTTGGGCTTTCAAAACTGCAATGTTTCTTACGAGTCAGCCAGCAGTTTCTACTGTCTTGCAAGAAATACCAAGGTTCCAGAACACTGCACCGTTTTTTATTCTGATCAGTGAACTTCCCATCTACAGTCAATAACAGCCAAACA